>JANEHU010000371.1:0-537404 GCA_027563435.1 Nasonovia ribisnigri | reverse complement strand
TTTGAAGTTTGAACGCAGATTATAATATATAATATGTATACAATATATACGTAGGTAAAGCTACACAATTTTGATATATTAATTATTATTTTACACATTTGTCACGTTTAGCAATTGATCTGCTAAAATGTTTAATGTAACGAACAGCGGTAACATGATTTATAAAATAATTATATTACACTATTGCCTGCCCCCAATAAAATTATGTCCATCTAAAATACCTACCTATTATGCTATAATAATATAGATTCAGCAAATGTTGAATCCAGGTACACTCCAGGAGGGAGGAATAAAATTCAAGCGAGGGCATTCACCCTGACAAAATATACAACTATCAACATAATGTATTTATTGTATTTACAATACGTCTTATGGTGTGGTTATCTTTTATTATTTTACCAATGAACATATCTACCGGCTATCATTCACAAATTTTACATCGAAATACTTAGGACATAAACTATGTAATATGTAGGTATAGATACACTCAATAATGTACACCTTCAATTTACAAAATGTTGGGATATTGTGTGGGAGAAGACCCGTCTCAGGAATTCATCGAAAAGGCAATCGATTTATATGCAAGAATGAAAATCGTCTAGTTAAATTGATTTAAAAAATAAAAATTTGTTTTTTTATTAGTATAAAATAAATAAATATTAACTATTTGTATAATAATATTATGTTATGTATCAAAACAATGTAAAATGTACCCTAAGATAATAATTGTAATAAATAATAATAAGAAGAATTATTGATATTACTAAAATGTTTGACAAATGAAATTAAGTGAAAAAAAAGAGTCCACAGAAAAATTGTCTCAGTTCAACAGCGGTTAAAGTAATAGGTACCTGCCTATTTATAATAGAGTAGATTCCTATATTTAAACGATGCGAACTGTTATATTCTCCATGAGGAGACCTTGCTTACCCGTAGCACTGTCGGGTAAAGCGTGAGAAGTTTACTGTCGGACTTCATGATGGATATATCGTAATCGATTAGGTTCCTTACACGTCCACGGTAACCCTTTTCTCGGGTTTCAAATAATAATTGATTAGGTAAACGCGCCAAAAGGACATAATAACATAACGCGTAACTGTGTTTTGAAATAATACTAAAAACAGCGTAATAATGTAATATAATATTTCTTTAAACATTTTTTTCTGATACGGCAATGTTTTTTTGTTAAAATATTTCACGAAATTGTGAGGCTATAAACTTACATTATTATTTATTACCTCGTTTTAATGAATATAGTGCAAAATAAAATGTGATTTGAAAATTAAATTTCAAGTTATATGATAAAGCGTTATTATATACCTCCGTTGTAATAATTGTTTGGAATTTTATCATGAAAATATTATCTCAGAGTGACTGGCATAAATATATTTCGAGTTTCTACTGAGAATTTTCATTCCGAAAAGTTTTCAGAATATCAGCAACGTGGGCAATATGGTCCATTCCGTATTCTATAGTTCACTACCCACTTCACTTATGGTTCGAAATAGATCACACGTATCTCGTTTATATATTTACAACGTGGCTATTATTTATTTAAATGCATTACCTTCGTGGCGGTATTTGACAGAATGAAAAATACTAGTTTAATATAAAGAGAAATGTATTAAAGTGGAAACGGACCATTTTAAAAAATAATACATCGTTTGGAAGAAGGCGTTTTCAAAATTAATAATATGTTACGTACATTTATATATATTATATATTAGGTATATTGATCTATTTTAATATATACTTATAGTTTATACAATATGCATGTCTCAGAAAATTTAAACACTACGAAAAACCATATCAAATAAATACAACTTTGCTGAACTCAAGACATATTTTCTGAAAAAGTATTAAATATTATGTCATAATATCACGGTCATCAAAGTACAATACATTTCAAATTTGTCAAAACTATTTTGTTGTAAAAAAAACATTTTTTTTCTGTCTTATATAATTTTTCCGGTTTTTCGACCACAAAAATGTTTTTAAATGTTTTTTTTTTTTAATGTTTTTATATTGTATCGAGTTTAAAACTATGCATTTATATTTTACGATAACAATTGTATAGGTTACACAATAATATTCGCGTTTCCCATAGGAAACAATAATACAGCTTCCTAAAGAACACCGGAATAGAAAAATTTATTTAAGCATTATATTAGTCATAAGAAACAATTCCCCCCCCCCAATTATTGTAATCAAATTGTAAGCCAAAAATCAAAAAGACACTAACAAAATTTATGTAAAAAGCTAATGGCCTATGTCGCCGAAGCTACACAAAGATCAATAAAAAAAAAAAAAAAAATAATACAGCTCGTATTATCATATTATGAAAATATTGTTTGTTGTATATTCGACTGTAATATTATTTTGTAATACACCACCCTAACTAAAAAACCAAAAAAAAGATGGTCATTAAGTTTGAATTAATTAACGCGAACCCGTCACTAGTGAAAACCCCATTGTACAATAATTTAACTCGTCAACTTTTGACTTGACCTCTTGAGTCGGGTATGATAGTAATATCATATACCGTCCATTATTATTAATGCGTTCGAGTACCTACTGTACCGATATCGCATAAGAACTCTCAATAATATCAAAATTATTACAGTGCCAAGAAAATCGTTTTCTTTTTCCTCTCGAAAAAAACACGTTTTATCATGATTGAGTATAAGTGCCTGAAACTGCCGAACACTTATTATAGTTATGGCGCAGACAATGTCAAACGGCCTAAAATATATGCGACATAATATGTGAGTGTGATTTATAAATTAATTTTCGTTAACTTAGGTTTTTATTATAACATAAAATGTGCGAAAAATGTCGTAAGCCAACAACAACAAAAATCGATGTTATTTTATGGCATATTGCGTTTGTGAAAACTGCAATGAGTTATCATAAATGCATAATACACGTTAGGGCGAATGACTTTGGGTGACCTTTTTTTTTTTTCTTTTTGATTCGGCGTAATGCGTTTAGGCAAATTTTTCAAATGCATTTTTCTCTCTAGTTTTAACAGGCTATTATAATATAGTTATTCAGAAAATGCCACGGCACGTGGGTTATAAATGCATTGTAAAAATAACGAATAGGTAGTTAAAGTTGGTTAATAGGTAGGTACTTCTGCTACTGTACATTTTGTTTATTTGTTTATTTTTATAAAATATCACGAGGTAAGTTTATGTGACACGTAGATCATTAATTTTATTTTGTTATCAACAGCTCATTGCGATAATTTTCGACATTTGCGCGGATTTGCGCAGTTTTTAATTTTTATTGCTTATATTTGATTACGCCTTTTAAATAATAATATTATGTTAACGTTTTGGTTATCTAAATGAGATTGGTATCATTAATTTATATTTATTTTTATGCAACCTGTCTATTAATTGATCACTATTCGAGCATTCAGAGTCGCACATGAAGTAACAAATCCATTATTATGGACGAGCAATTATTTAAGCTCAGTTTCGACTCGAGAAAAAAATCATTGAAAAATATTATATTATCCAAGAAGAATCTCCTCTCTCCTCTGTGCAACAAATTATATCCTCATCGAGTACAAACTTTATAATTTTTCGCACGATGCATAACGACTATGCATTATATAGGGTCCTGGACAATTCCGGAACCATTGCAATACTTTTGAGCTCAGAACCAAAAGGCGCTATCTCAAAATACCAAACTGTTCAGAAGAGCCATTTTAATCTGTTTTCAACTTGAAACTGTATTATATTTTTCGTAATAAATCATTTTTAACGATTGACTCATCTAAAAATACACAAAGTTCTTTTGCGTTTACTCAAGCAATTCATTTTTATTTCAATACAATGTATTAGTTATGTTATGTTATGTCATAAGTAAACTAAAAAAAAAACAAATTACTTATGTGAATAATATTTAAATCTACAAGGTTGGATTTGATCTTGGATATAGAGCATTGATCAATAACCCCGTGTGTATCAAGAAGTGGATTTTCAAAAAAATTGATTTGGCCCTTTTTGGTTCTCAGCCCACGTATTTAGTAACTGGATAGGTAACCAATGGAAATCAATATATTATGATACATCACCGTTTCCACAAGATTCGTAATTGAAACCTATACTCTTAAAATAGTCTCGTATTCCACTAGGCCACTACATCAAATGTGCGATATACGTGCTATATTGGTATACGCCAAGTCCATTTACCACCAGTATTATAATAAAATAGATTTTCTTTTAACCACACCATTCAGTTTTTAGATGATAATATCCCTGAGTTATAAAAAAAATTGTGGAGTCATTGATAATTAGCCATGAATACAAAAATAACTTTAGATTTAACTAAAATAATTAAACCTATTAATTAATTTTAATATTTTATATCCATTCGTGTATGTTGGTAACTTTTAATCACAGTTAATATATTGTTATCTATCAAAAGTTAATAGCAAACCAAAAATACGTAGAATACATTCCACTTTAAAAAAACAAGTATTTAACATAAAATATAAGAGTGGTTATCATTGTATATTTTTATTAATGCCGGTTTCACAATCTCTTTGATATAATACTGCTAGCCGTGCTTCATCCTCGACCAAAAATGAATCCTTTTATTGTATATTATGATGCTCCGTGGTAACGTTTCCCTCTGCTTTGTCTGTCCACAATTTGTCATATGACCATAACTACCCTATTCAGAATGGCCAATTATTCTTAGCGACGCGAATCCCGAGAGTACTTAAATTTATCCAGCCCGCTTCACAACTCCCTAGTCATAATTTCTATTATTTGTCTTATCTGATTATTTCTTTGTTCTTTACTTCAACGTTATATTATTATACTCAGCTGTAACGCTCTGCAACAGTACCGCAACTAATTTTATTTTTATTATATATATATATTACTACAGAAGGCGATGAAAAGAGTAAAATATCACACTTACCACTCATACGGGATAAATTATCGAAATAAAGTCTAATGAAACACATGTAGTTATATATATATACAGCTTCTAACACTGAACTCGGATTTGAGTCTGAAATCACAGTTAGGTATATGATTAATATAGAATATTATATATTATAAATTATATTATAAATATACAGTTATATAATTGATCAACCGATTTTAACAGCAGTAGTACCTATCTACAATACAAAAGTTCAATATTACTGTATACATAAACTTTTAAAGTAATGTTAATATATATTAAATAGTATTGAATACTAGGTATTATAGGTACCTACTATTATAAGTACCATAAGTACCTTTATTATTATAAAGCTATTACAATTTTAGAATTTATCGTCTGGTTTTGAATGCAATCCAAATAAGTAGGTTACATTTTTTTTAGTGCAATTTAATTTGTAAAATAGGCAGAATTCGGCCTTACTAGTCTTACTCAGCCCAATAGTTATCTTCCCATTAAATAAATATATCAACATTATGAGATGTTAAACATTAGGTTATTTAAAAATAATGTCATTGGAAGTATAGTAATTTAAAATTAGGCATCGGGAACCCGTTATTATCAATATTGTTCGAACAAATGACTTTCTGGTTAGAGAAATACACTTCAATAATAATAACAGTGAAAACCCTAAACGTCTTTATCTTGGAAGTTGGAATTGAAAAAAAAACCTTATCACGACGAGTAAAGCAATAATAATATACATGAAGCGGGTTCTATGACGCAGACGAGTTCTCTACGGCGGCGACGAAGTTATAACGATCGATGTGACGAAAACTATGGTCGGGCTATAATAAAAAAGAAGCTATTTTAGAACGATCAGCGTCGTGATTCATGTATTTATTTCGAAAGCAACAAGTAGAGAAAAATATTTTTAATGTTAATAAAATAAACAGACAATGATGGAACCATTATCAAACACGACGAATGTTATTAAGAAGATTCATAGAAATTAAAAACTATTTTATAAATCATATTATAAATTATAATGATTTAGAACATTATTTAACGTGTACTTATTTATGTATACATTTTATAACTTTAAAATTGTAGAAAAAGTATAATGTTACATTACATCGTGAACACATTTGATAATTGCCAATCGGTAAGTCAATCAAACAATAACAACATTTTTGTTGACAAATAGAAATTATGAAATAATATTTTTAAATATTTAGTAAAAATTATGAAATGTTTTTAAATCCATGTCGTGATCATCAAATAGGTTAGGTAGCTATATCTATAAACTATTTGTATTTTATATTTTGTTCGATTATCAATAATATTTAATACTACTGTTAACTTATTTTTTCCCTAATGGTTATGTATTTAGTAAATTGGATTGAACTTTGACTAAAATCAAGCATGCAAGTGAAATAATTTCCTTCGTCAGCAGTGTAAATCGAAAATGGCCACAATTGTAGGTATACTTATTATAGCCTATCTGATTGTGATATTCTTAGATGTCCGTAACGAGCACAAAAAGCCATTTTATACAAAAGGAAGATATTGCTTAACATAACCTCAATGATTGGAAATTAAAGATCATTATAAAATGTAAGCATACATTTACCTCTATAGTTATACTTATTTATTATACATGTTTTATTCCCTCTTGGTAGTTTTACTATAAGTATATAGATGAATACAATTTAAAAAATATGATAATATAATATATTAAATTATATGTGTATGTTATATATATATGTAGGTATATAATTTTTATACAACCCATCCCTTTGAAAATATAAAGGTAAAGAACCCTGCAGGACTTCATGTAACAATCAAAAATGTATATACAGCACACAATATAATATATTTAAGAGTTATTAACATCCGTTAATTACGAGGAAGTAGATATAGAGTAAACTATAGACCAATAAAAATTAATTCTTCCAAATAGTCTTTAAAACTATATAATATTAATCCCCTCATAGGTGCATTATGACCACGTAACAATATTTTACTTTCGTACACACCAATAACCATAAATAAATTAGCAGAACAACTTTTACAGTTAACTTTCTTTAACTAAATAAATCCAGGCCTGTGTGACTTTGTTTTGTCTATTGGTTAAAACCCAAAATGTGGAAATATATGCTGGCAAAAATCAGCACACACCAGTATAGCATTTTGGTACTATGCCAGTTAAGGTTGATAAATTAATGTTTTTATATTTTTAAATATTTAAAAAAAAATTTTTTTTTGCTTTCAGAAGTTGTTTAATTTTTTTTTTTATATTTATTACTAAAGAGTATCTACTTAAATTATTTAAACAATAACAAAAGTTACCTTTATTTCATATTTTAGTACTTCAATCGAGCAGTAGGTACCTACATGTCTCATGTACAAACCTATTGAAACGGTTTGAGTTTATATCTTAAATAGAAAGGACAAACTTTTAAGGTCCCAAGTACCCAAAACTCTGAATGTTACAGCTAGAACTAGAAAGATTCTTGTATTGGTATTGATTTTCTCATTGTAGTATCAATCTTCCCTATAAACGGGACTGCTATATATTCAGAACTCAGAAGGTATTTAAAGTATGTTGAAGACATTCTACAAAAGTTTTCAAATTTTCCACTAGATTCTCGTCATAGGTCTCCCAACATAATATTCTAACCATCATACCTGTGAGTCAAATATTGATTTTATAATTTCAACTAAATAGTCTCAAACGACAGAACCTATATATTAGGGTCTACGTAAAATCAACTATAACAACTTACCTCAACACATGTTTAAGTAATATTTTTGAGCGGTAAACAATACAGTTGAATAGAATATTTGATGAAGGTTTTGGTGAGAATTGTAAGACATTTATTCTTGTCACTATTATTTATAATTAACAGCACTCCAATATTTAAGATAGGTACATGACAATTAACACAAATACCTTTATTGACTTGTATTGTCCATCCATCAACGTCTCCTTTTACAGTTTTTTTAACTTTTCAATTTTAAAAACTCTTCACTCGTAAGCAAGAATGGTTCGTATACAACTGTTACTATCTTCTTCTCTTCTAGATTCATTTTACAAAACAGTGAGTAATGAATACAATTTAATAGACTAAAATTCCAAATTTGCAAGTACGGAAAGTTTTAAAACGATAAGCGAAAATTTATCAAAATAAAATTACATAATATCGTACTTATCCTTCGTGAAATGGTCACCAGCATGACGAGCATGATAATTAAGTTACGTAACGATTGACGATTATTCTCCGAGTACACGAGACATGTGGGACCGGCTATTATGACGAATATGAAACGAATTGTAGGAATTGTTCATTTGGCTATTCGTGTAACTTCGCCATGATTAATTGAAAATTCGTCTATATTCGTAAAATAGACTAATCGTAGGAATGGTCTACTTGGAAATTCGTGAAAGTTGCCGATGCAACCCTGCTTAAAAAAATAACAAATAATAATTGTCCACTTGACTATATACTATATTGTCGTTCAATTTGTCATGATATTAAAAAATAATAAGAAGAATTATAATAATAATACAAACTCGCTTACACTGTAGTTTATTCGAAACCATGCGTCACAATAATAATAATATATATATATATTATGCATGTTATAAAATACACAAGGAGTAATAATAAAAATGAAAAAACACCCTTTAATAAACCAACCAAAAACAGTGAATGTACAATAAAAAGATTCCTTTTGTAGGTACTTCGTTAACTACGAAACGTTTATCTACATGTATAATAATATAATGTTTTCGAGGAAACATCTCAGACATGGATATAATACAATTTGTGTAAACTTTGTGAAATTACTTATTTAATTACGGCAATTTTGATAGCTACACACAGCCAAACGCTTCTGCATTTTCATAAATGTTTATAATAATAATAATAATGATAATACCACAGCGTATTTAATTAGGTAGGGCAACTCAATTTCTTCGCGAACCGTCACGTCGATATAAACACTTTGAAAGTATGCGAACGCTTTGTTACCAAAGTCTTCAGCATAATATAACTTAAATTCCGAAATAATTCGATATTGTATGTGTTGCGCATTATAACAATTGAGATTTACCTGCTACTTGCAACCATCGACTTATATTTATATTATTTTTTTATTTTTTGTCGTTTATCATTTAAAAAAGAATAACACTATTATTATAATACTACAGACTGTAATCGGAGTATAATTATTTATCGACGAGAAACGAAACAAATTACTAAAATTTAAAACTTGAAACATATTTCAAAATTATCCTGTTACCTATGAAATAAAATGTAGTATACATTTAAAAGCGTACCTATCAAAATTGAAATTTTTGTATGAAGATATTATTCAACATTTTTATTGAAATTTAAAAAAAAACTAAAATCGATAATCTATTTATATATCAAAAAAATATACGTTTCATATTTTTTTTGTAAACGTCGATTTAAAATTAAAAAAAATTTTCATTTAAAATTTAAAATTCAACAACAAAAAACAGGTCAAAGATATTGTTCATTGATAGATAATTGCGTTTTGTTAGGACCATCTCCGTTTTACAGCTGTGCGTAACGACGCGTTTATATAAGTAACGCTAAAACGATAATAGACAATAATCCCTGCACACGTATGGCTCGTCTAAAGGTTGACATCAAAATTAAAATAGTAAAAATGTAAAAGGTATATTTTAAATCGGAAAAAATAACTAATATTGATATTTAATTTCATAATTGAAATTAAAATCAAAAATAATAATTTTGATTTTGAGTCATATGCTTACGTATATAATATATATTTTTATTTATAATGTAGGGATATGAGTGGCATTTAAGTACACCCTTTATTCTATAGCTGAAATGAAATTTATCTACGAATAATAACAGTTTTGAATATTTTTAAATGGTGCCGGTTAAGTTCCGGTCAGCACGTCAGACGTCGGTGGAATATCGATTTATCATTATCGTTTTTATTATTATTCACGGCTTTGGGAACAAAAGGTTCTGGGCGAGACCCTTTTCGACCAAAATCGTACACTTCCCTTTTCGGCTGATTCTCTTTTCGACCAAATTTCAAAAAAGATCGTTTTCCTTTCGACCAAAATCGTACCTTACCATCTTCGGCCGATTCACTTTTCGACCAAAAAAAAATAATTGGGTTGTAATTTTTGTAATATTATAAAAAAATTATAATTTTCAAAATTTTTAAAAGTATAAGTTTTAATATTTAAAATATAAGAATACCTCTATACTAACATTATTTTTATGTTAATAAGTCACAATATGTATAATAATATACAAGAAATGTAAATAATAATATACAATTTTAAAAATTATACAATACAAAAAGTTTGATGTATTATAATATTTTATGTTATAGGTACATATCAAAAATTTTGAAAACCTATATATAATTTTTGTCATTAATTATTTGATAGGTGGTCGTCGAGTTTAATTGTGATGGCAACTATCATAATATATAGAGGTATTATTGTAATCACATTTTTAAGTATGATTTTGTCAAGTTAGTTCCAAACAATTATTTCAAAATGTAATGCACCGGCGATAACAAAAATCGATGATTCAATCAGATGATGACAGAACACAATTACATTGACCTTATATAATTTGTTTATAATTTATATAAATCAATTTAAACTATAATAGAAGTAGGTTTGTGACATATTGTGCTTTATATATTAATATATTATACACATAACTATTATACTTACTAATTATTGACAAAAATTGTATATTATATTTAATTTTCTTATATAATATTATATATTGTGACACATTAACATAAAAATAATGTAAATAACCATATAGGACATAGGTAATCTTATATTTAAGGCATGTAACTATGTGCTTCAGTTACACATCTAAAATATAATTTAACAATATAGATACACCAGTATCATATAACATATATTTCATAAATTTTTTTTTACATATTATATTATATAACTTTTTGTTTTAGTCAAAAGGGAAAGGTACGATTTTGGTCGAAAAGAGAAGTGTACGATTTTGGTCGAAAAGAGAAGTGTACGATTTTGGTCGAAAACGACCATGCCCAAAGTTCTATTGCCAAAGTTGTAAAAATTGGTTTTTTTTAACCAACCGGTAGTACCTATGCTATACTAATAAAAAAAATAGATATATGTTATATTAATATAATATGCATATGTGTTTACATTGCACGTACATATATCAAATATTCAATTACGCCTACTTAAAATGTATTATATTGTAGTTTTTTTTTTTTTTGATCTTTTTAAGCTTCGGCAACTGTGGCCATTAGCTGTTAGTAGGTTTTTTGTTGTGGTTGTGGTAGGGTTTGATTTTGGTAGGTTGTTTCTACACGTGTGGGCTTATATTGTAGTATATAATATTGAAACAATTGAAATTTGAAACACATCAAATTTAAAAATTTAGGATCTTAAACATTTTCCAAACATGAATTGAAATTTATTTCGACATTTGAATTTACATCTACTTATTATATTATAGATATATTACACTAACATACACGCTACGTAAGTACAGTACCTACATATATCTATTAAATATTTAAAACCTATAAAGGATACTTCATTAGACTGTATTTTTATCACAATATATTTTTAGTTTAAATGATGAAATAATTATTTTTTTTAAGTATGATATACGATGTAGAAAAGAGTTTTTCAAAAATGCATAGAAATTAGAAATTATTTTATAATCTTATTTATAGTATAGTAAATAATCGTATACCTACATTGTATAATTTAACAATGTATATTTATTCTATATTCATATTATTTATTTTTTAAATTCTTAAATGGCAAAGTACGCACAGGTAGGTGCGAAATATTATATTTTTTGACTGTAAAAATCATTCACTTGCCGAACGGTAAACTAAAGATGCAATTTTTTATTTAATTTTCACGTCACATAATAAAATATAACTTTTATTTCCTAATCACTCAGAATAACACGTACTCATGTCAATTCATTATAACTATTGGACAATAATAATTATTATTAAATTAAGTTTACAGCATGTGGCTGTTAATACAATAATTTGACAATAGGTTTAATAAAACAAATTTGATATAATGGAACAGTACAATATTATATTATGGTCACAAACCAAAATGTATATAATATACAAACAGCATAGTCTTAGTCCCTCCAAATATATATTAGATATTAAGTCACGAAAAATTGTTTCTTCAATGAAGCATAAAATTGGCTATGAACAAGTATGCTCCAAAATTGCTTCTCAAATTTGGCAAATGAATAGAATTATGATTTATGGTACCATTTAAGAAGGGTCCTGTAACGATACCAATTCGTTTTCAATTGATGAGAATCTTTTTACTGTAAAATATTAAGCTAATTTAATGTATAGGTAGTTATAAATTTAAGTAATCAAAAATATGGTCCTAGGTGTATTTAAAATTCCAATAATCAGAATTTCAATAAATACATTATTAAAGGTTAAAATATGGGGGAATCAAGCTTGATGAATCTTACTAAAGTATAACTAAATATTATTCGTATAAATATTGATGTAAATTTATATTTATTACAAATTTTTCAAATATACCAACTAAGTATAAGGATGAAGAGTAAATGTCCACACAGATTAATAATAAGAAAATATGATAATGCTGCCCACCTCCCCCTAAAAATATATCCTCCTGATTGATGAACAGTTTATTTTTTTATTTTCATAATATAATATTAAATAATTTACAAACAAGCGGTGGTAATTGTTATGCTGTATCCTCCGCACTCATGATAGAGTGGTATAGATGGTGTCATCACTTTGTGGCTATTTTGGCTATTTATTACTATCAAAAACGCTTCAGAAAAGAATCATTGTAGGCAAACTGCAAAAAAAATTTTTTAACACTGCGATACGCTACATACTATTATTATACACCTAATTAATGTTTTTGCTGAAAATGTTTCTGCTGGTTCGTTTGAACTGATCTAGTTGATCTTATATTTGTACGTAGTATGGAAATAATTACAATAAAATTAAGTACCCAGTTTAGTAATTAAAAAATTGATATTTAGTTTTTTTTATTTTGTATTCAAGAGCCTCATAATTTATAAAAATATTTGTAAAATGCGTTTAACTTTAAACGACATAAGGTCTATCAAGATACAAATTATCTAATGGTACTACTATAATATAATATAAATTATTATTTAATTCAGAATTACCATATTAGGGTACAACCATCTGAAAAAACAATATAATGTACCTAGGTTATAACGCTGCTAAACTAGCACATACATTTCTATGTGTTCTTATCATCTCTCTCTTCTCCTATTGTAACATAAAGAGAGTAATTTAAATGGATACACTTTTTCAGTGTGAAAACAAATGGAATAAACTATCAACCAAGCTCAACGAAGAAAAAAAACCATCCAACTTTAGACATTCCCCGTCAAAATCTAAAGACAATAAGAGACATACGTCGAACCAACTCAAAATCGGACAGATACGTCTTACTCACCTATATTTAATGAAGATAGAAGTCTTTCTTATTTTATCATTCTGTAGTGTCTCACTCACAGTCAAACGCATTTATCCTAATAGAATGCAGCAGAATATAAGGGAATAAGATTAGCAAATATTCAGAATCTCCAAAAATCTAGCTGCAACCAGGAGCAGACAGACAGCAATATCTCTGACACAGTTCTTATCGGAAACACACTTTATCAACAAAGTGTAATGAAAACCCATAAATCAACAAAATACTAAAATTCTATTATGTATTGTGTTATTTAAATGTACTTAATATTCTCTACAGTATTACTTTTAATCAATGTCACGTAGGCACAATTATTATCACCTATATAGTATATATATATGTAAACAGTATACCTTACTTACCCTCTATAAGAATATTATAACTATGTAATGTTACGTCCAATGACCATAAATATCATGGACAACGGACTGATTATATTAAAAAAAATAATATCAATTATATGCAGGATCAGATGGTAAACCATGAAACATAAAAATATATTGCCATCTTACAATTACTCACGTACCTACAAGTGTAAAACACGCGTACAACCGAAAACTTTTCACATATTGTGCAAGGCCATTTTAGTTGATGATACAATAAACCAGCTATCTATGCCTCGCACGTTAGTCAATAAAGATGTACCGAGAACGTGTCAAGGATTTATTGGCAGGAAAATAACAATAATATTATCTTTAGGAATGCGAACATTCGCGCACCACGCGTTCTATTTAATAAAAATAATAATAACAATGAAGACGACGATAATCTATAATATTAATATTATACTTGGATTATACGTCGAAAGACGTCATTCCACAGACCCCTCTGATGCAGCTACATATAGCTGAAACCGAGAAGAAATATTTATAAACAAGCGCACGTACATTGTTTCGAATTCTCAGCAAATAATATATAAACACACAGCGATCGATATATAATATAAACCGTCATTTGGGAGATAAAACGCATAAAATATTGAGTCTTAGTTTTAAGGCCAATACAATAAAATAAAGGGAGCAGTAGTACGGTGAGAACATTATCGTTAAAAATTCCTTAAAACAAATTTTATTAAATAATATGCAATATCTATTATAGGTACATTATTTTTTTTTTTTTTATTATTTAAAAGTTTGCAGGCTTCAACTACAATGGTTATTAGCCAACATTTTGTTTAAGTATAACAAAAAGAAAAGTAAATTACAATATTTGTTTAAATGAATTTACAATTTAATTTATATTGAAACTATATTTTGTTGATAAGGTTGTCTTTGGTGATGAATTCGATGGTTTTTAAAGTATGTTCTTCATTTAGAGCTTCTTTGATGTTGTGTTGGAGGTTGAGAAGAGTGCGGGTTGGTTCGTGTATTGGGTACATTATTATACACTAAATATTAAGAATACCTCATTTCCAAACGGTTAGATTGGGCGGGATGTGTTATGAGTTATTCTAATTAATTTCATTGTTTTGGGCATTGAACTTACTATTAAGAAGAATGTATTTAAATATTAATAGCAAATAAAAAAAAAGAAAAAAATTTAATTTTGTTTGCTATTTTACCTTCATCTTGATCAAGTCTTCAACTTTATGACTAATATTATTTATATAATTTTATATCACCCAATTTAATTTAATTTTGGAGTAATTTCATTAATTTTCTTATACTCTGTCATTGGATTATCAACAGTTGTTGAAATAATTTCTACTTGAGGGTTGTTTATACTTATGAATGGGGGATTCTGTAAGCAGTTTTACATAATATATTATTTACTAATCATGAAAAATTGACTTATTTAAATTACAATAAAATAATGAGCTTGCACCAAATTAAAAAGTAAATCTTCGATGACTAATAATATGTATAAAATAAATATATATAACATATTTAATTTTACTATAAAGTCTATTTTGAATCTTTTGTGCCAGAATTATAAAAAAAAATTAAATAGGTATTTTTTCCATTGAAATTTATAAAATACGAAAATGTTTAAGTGAGATTTATTTTAAAATAATAAATTTAAAATATGGCTGTTCAAAAATTTACTTGATTAAAAATTAAGTATGTTTTCAAAATTATTATTTGAGTAAAACTCAAGTCAGTTGAACACGTAAAGGTGTATTTTTCACCAAAAAACTGTGTTTTGGACTCCCTTAATTTATTATTAAAGTTATTTATTTTACTATTTATAGTAATATATGGTATAAACTATAGAACAGGCAATATCTTAAAGTTATTTTAAATGTTTTGAAAATAGCATTGTGTACCTATAGTAAAATATATACATACAAGTTTAAAGTTTTAGGTCCCTATAAATAATGATTTTGAATTACAACAAAATAATTAAAATCATTATTCTGTGTTTAGTAATCTTCTTTTTATTTTAGTATTCATATTTCATCAAAATTTTAACTTAACATGTCTTTAAAAAAATATGTTTCTATATTAATTATACTGCTTATGAAGCTAATCTTTTATGAAATTTTCAAATTTCAACCGAATGAAAATTTTTTATCGGTGATATTATACAAGAAATAATTTTAAAAACTAGAGAATATCAAATGTCTATACATTTCTCAAAAAGCGTCAAAATATGTTTAAAATTGTTTCTTTTACGGGAAATTCTTATAAAAACATTTAATAAAAATGTCAAATGTCTATGAAATCTCGTTTTAAATTACACCAAAATAAAAAAATCAATTTCGTTAAAAACGTCCTTATTTTTTACCCCCTTTCTTGAAAAATACTGGAATTTTTTCTACCACTCAAAAGCAGCAACTATAGATCCAATTTGTTACGTGAAACTACTCCCAAAGTTGAAGGTCAAAACATTATTTCTTCTACTTTTCGTATATACACTATACAGATAAAAAAAAACTCACCATGGTAAAATCAACACATTCATATCCACTCAAAGTCTAATATTATGCCAAGCTTAATGTTTGCCTAACGCATTATTTTTAATAATATATTGTTGTATTAAGTAATCTCCTTTATATATTAAACAATATCTTATATATTAAACAATCTCGGAGAACAAATATTTATTTATCTGATTTTCAATTATACTAATAAGAAAACAGAGTTATGTCTTGATATCTAGAAGATATGACCATTCAAAGGTTGAACCATTTGAGTTTGATTAAGTAGACGATTTTACATTATTAGGGGAAACTTCAGTTTTAGAACTATTAACATGGACAATGAAGTTTGATAGAAAAAACGCATACATCATAATTTGCAATGAATAAAATGCTTAGCTTTAAAATTCTGTCAAAACTAAAAAAACTACTATATTTATGATATCTCTGACCAATCGTCATGGATACCATGTGAAACGTGGTAAACCATAAGGAGTGATGAGGAAAAATTGTTAATTTTAGAAAGAAATAAGCACTAAATCCTATTTATGGACTTACAATAACGTTACTATAAGCGATTATGAAAAGAGAAAAAAAATTCAGAACTAGAATACAATAAACCAAACACAGTGAAACTTCAATAAAACAAAATCCAAACAGACAATCACACATTTTTATTTTAAAGGAATTCGTTAAATAGAATTAAATGCATTTGATTGTGATTTAGTTATGGTTCTCAAAACATATTCGTCAAACAGAACATTTCGTTAAATGGAAATTTCTCTGAATGTTTCATAATATTCAAAATGGTTGGGGCATACATGTGTGGTAAAAAATAATAAAACATATGGTATCCAGAAATCAAAATATACTTTTCAAAGAACAAATATTAATTAAATTAAACACATATTTCTACATGTTTATAGTTCAACTTTATTGTGGTTAAAATGTCTACTATTTACTTAAAAATGTTTATACACAAAATATGATTAATTATTAGTAGGCACTTACTTTCCAGCTTTAGAATATATCATGCTTGGTATAATATAACGGGTGTTAAATAAATTATCATTATTTACCACAGTTTTTGGTACCTACTCCAATTATTTTTTCTAATGGTATACTTTATTATAATGGCTATGCAAATGATTTCCATTCGTATATTATATAGTTACACATTTAAAAAGTAGTTTTCATTCAGTTAAAATCATTACAATTCTTCAAACACGAATAAATCTAAAACACCATAAAATGTCTTATATTTGTGTTGTACCTACTTACTGAATTTGTAAATACCAAAATTAAAATATAATCAAGGTTATTTTTTTTTTTTTTTTTATTTTTTTTTTTTTTATTGAACTTAAAAAAAATATCAACAACAAAGGTTATTAGTTTTTGTGTTAAATTACATAGTGATTGATTAAAATTACAATATTTGTAGGTATGGTGTTAATTATATATGATTACTATTTAAATTTATCTTACAATTTTCTTTAACAGTAGGTTTAAATTTTGGTGTATAAATCGGATATTTTGAGGAAGGCTAACATGTTTGATGTGTTTTCGCTATTTGGTCCTAGAGCTTCTATACAATTTGGGTGGGATGTTGTATTTTTTTAAGTCTTCGGAGTATTGATAACACTCTGTTATTATATGCTTCACTGTTAATGAAACCCCACAGACTGTACATTGAGTGGGTTCTTCTTTGGCCATGAGGTGTTTATTAGTCAGCCTTGTGTGACCTATTCGGAGACGATTTATAAGAATTTTTTCTCTTCTGCTGAGATTTGGGTTATGCCAGTTTAGAATTGTGTTTTTTATTTCGTTGAGTTTGGTCCGTTGTTTTGACCAGTGCGTTTGCCATTTTATTTGTGATTTGTTTTTAATCTGGGTTTTAATGTCATCGTATGTTACGATGTCCAAATCAAGGTTATTATAAGTGTACCTACGATTAATATTAAATACTTTAACTAGTGTTTTTTCGATCTGCGGTGTAGATAATAAAAACTACAATCGGAGCAAGCTTAAGATCACAATTATATTTTATATCTTGCAATGCACAATAATTTGTGTGGATTAAAAACATTTTACAACGCAAACTACAATGGGTAAATAATATATTTAATTTGATTTCAATTGTTTCATAACATAATACATAGTATATCATACCTACAAATCATAAATATTTAAAACTTTAGCATTTTAAATTTCTTATAAAAGTAGATAATAATATGATGAAACCAAGTACATATTAAAATATATTATATATCCCTCTGGCCTCTACTACCTATCTACATTTTTTTATTTCATTGTAAATTGTAATGTCTTGATAACACAATATCACTAAAATCATTATATCTTATATAGTTATATATGTTTCTCTATATCCATTATTGTTCGTATGTACTACAATTTCTAAATTGCAATAACATAAAAATGTATATAATATGGAATAATAATAAAAATAAAACATCATCAGACTTAATTTTTACTACCAGTCAACATGTTGAAGATGATGGTGATTTTGTTCGAATAATAACATGTTATTCAAATTTACAAAACCTCTTTTATTCAATTCCAGTGTTATTTTTTGTATTAAAAATCTAAATAGTTTAAATGCTCATTTTTCTATTGATATTATTATATTGATGCAACAAAAATCCATCAAAAGTGAATGCAACATAAAAAGTACATTTACTCAATGCAACATAGGCGACAATGCATGCCAGTGAGTGACGTGACTACTAATTGGCCTAAAAAACCAAAAGAAAATGAGTGATATAAATAGTTTGAAAACTATAAATTAATATCTAAAAAATTTCACTAAATCATGTTTAAGAGACTGTTAGCTTACTGATTGATTCATTAAATCCTTAGTGAATTTTCATTCAATTCAGCATATTATATATGTCTATTTGAGTATGTAACACTAAAGTAATACACTTTATGAATAACTTACAAACTTACAAAATCAATTTTTTTTTTTTTAATTGAGAACAGAGTTCACCCTATTTACAGATAAAAAAATTATCTTTATATTTTACCTCAACTCCAGCACTAAAAACTATAGGCTCACTTTCTGTATACTGTGAATTGAATCCACGCATAATTTGATGTTGAACCTCATTTCAGCCCAAATGGCAATTACGACGTATTTCCCCAAATACCCCGAATAGTATACTTTTACCTACTACAAAAGTTGGTTGTATATATTTTATAAACTTATTTTATTCACGAAAATATTTTTGTATCACGCATAATATATATTATACATGTTAATATTGATGTACATTATAATTTGAAATCAGCGTACCTACATTTAAGTTGAATATTAAAAAAAAAATTTAAAAAATCCATTAAGTAGGTACTTATTAGGTCACAGTTATAGATTTGGTAAATTGTAATTAAATAATGAATCATTGTATAACCATTATAAGCGAAGATAGTCTAACTTGTTGATTAGTAAGCTGGTTACTAATAATAATTTTAATAATAATAATTTTCCAATTTTAATAAAATATATTTTTTTGGGAACTCCCGGTTATTTTGAAAAGTACTGGACATATTTTCTGCCAGAAATCCAGAAACTACACGCAAAATTGAAAATCAAATCATTTTTACTACTTTAAAAAGTGTATATATTATATTTTATAATATCATAATTTGTTGTTATTATTGTTACTGATTTTCGACTGGTAATAATAATTTATTGTATTATTGTATCGGCATATATAAAATAGGTACTATTATTATTGCGTTTTATTATAACCAACAAGACCGCATCGTAATCATGTTATGAAATTGTTATTATTATTATTATTATTATTATTATTATTATTATTATTATTATTGTTGTTGTACGATGTGTGTTCGCGTTTCATATTAAGTTTTCGAGGGTAGTAATCAATTAAAAAGTTTAGAGCAGCCGTTTGTTGACTCAACAAATTTAACGTTTTCGGTTCGGTATATTATACTAAAGTAAGAGTGTATATTATATTTAGCAAGTAGGTACTCATACGCATATGTTATTATTAAGTATAATATATTATGACGTAAAATATATTTCTGCGCACGCTTGAAATAAATAATTCTAGTCGGGATATTAATTTTTTCTGTGGCAACTGGCAAGTATATCCAATCTTCCTCTTTTCCACATAACGAGCACGTCATGCCTATATTCTTACTGAAATTTTATAAATATTGTTAAAATATTTCGTCGTGTCTTATTGTTGGCGGTATACGTCATCGTTAGGCGTTTTCCCGGACGCCTATAACTTTGTTTAGACCTCGTCTTGTGCTCTCGAGTGTCGACGTGTTAATATCTATAATGCATAATAAATACCGAATAATAATATAACATTATTCTCATCCAAGGCTTTGAAAACCACGCGTTTTTAATTGAAATTCCAATAACGATTCCACTCAATTTGCTTAGCTTTTTTGTAGGTTTATTAGTATTTATTTCGAATGAAATTATATATATGAGCTAATAGTATTCGATAGAACAACGTTTTCGACGAACGTCTTTGTTCAAAAACTTTATAATATAGTGGTTTCGTCGCTATCAATCAACTTTTTCGATCAACGAAAAAAAAATGTTTATTTTACAAAACGCAATAGAATAATATCATGCAATATAACCGAATATAATCAGCCTATAAACCTCTAAAAAAAAATTTTACCACTAGATCAGTGCTTGTCAAACTGTGGGCCATGGTATAACACGGTCCGTAAGTAATAAGTACCTATGTATGTTACTGAGAGGCCGTGAAATAATATTTGTATATAATAATTATTTCTTTTTACCTTTTTTTTTCAAATTCGTTAATGAACAAAAATTATAATCATTTTTGATTGTAAAAATGTAATGGTTAGTGATTTAATAACAATAAAATTAATAATTAAGAAATTTTAGAAGTTTATCGCATTTTAGGCTTTATCGGAAATGATGCAAATCTATCACAGGTACATTAAAGGTAGGTATATAAAAACTAAATATTTTTACTATTTATTTAATCTGTATTTTGTAATAAGTGTACAAAAATTTAAAATAGTAGGTAGGTATGTATTTAGAGTTAAAAAAAATGATTAAAGATTTTGATGATAAAAACAAATCTACACTTTAGGGTGCCATAACAATTTTACATTAAATTCAAGGGGCCGCACAGTGGGAGGAATTGAGGTTTTACCGCGACAAAAATATATTTCATAATAAAATTATATTATATTTATTTAATTATAGTTTTAAATATGTTATAATTTATAGGTTTATATTTACAAAAGAAAATTACTAAAATAACTAAGTTCTATTAGTTGTGTGAAAACACGATAGGTAAATAGATACAGTATTTATTTAATAAAAAATATTATTCTGAATCAGAACATATGTCTGAATCTTCTGTTTCTTCATCATTGTCTGTAATTATTGATTGTTTTACTGAGGATGGTAATTCTGTAAATGCTGTTTTCAAAATTTTTCGCTTAGAAGATATCACTGGGTCTGAACTAATTAATAGAGCATGCATTAAATCAGTATTGGTACTTATTCTTGATGTTTTGCGAGTATGATTTTCCCTAAAATTTTTATAATTTTTATTACTTGCTTCTTGCGCTTCTTCAGATAATAATCCTATTGGTACAAGTGCATTTTTTATTACAATAGAACCATGTAACAAAATATTATGAATACTGGGAGGCATGCGATACCAATTATACAACTCAATGTATAATTCAGCTGTTTCTTTACAATATTCATCAAATGACTTAAAATTAATTTCATATCCACTAGATATTGCAATTAATATATCACCTAATTTTTTAATCAGATTTAAATCAACACCTGTTATTTTTGCCGACATTTCTGCATTTTTAAAAAATCTTCTTGCCACATTCCCAGTATTAGATGTACCCTGACCTTGTACTATTTTATCAATTTTTATCCCCATATCATTACAAAATGTTTGTTGAATATTTTTTTTTTGTTGTAAAACTTTCTCCTTTTCTTCTTTAGACATGCGATTAGTTGATTCGTGGATATTCAATTTATATGAAATATTTAAAATGCATTTCAAAAAATTGATCCACGCATGCAATGTAGAAAGACCGTATTTCAAATTATCTTCATTAATTTTAAATTGTTGCATATTTTTTAAATCGTTCATATTTTTGGGTCCACAGTTACAAATAAAACATCTTTGACTTGAAGTATCAGTTAAATTATTTATAACTTTTCCATCTACCATTGTCATAACTAATTTACAGTGAACAGGAACAGAAATATTATTTAAAACAATTTCAATTGGGACTAAGGCTTTTATTTCATTTTCAATCGCCTCGACTTCTTTGCAAGTATTATATTTTGTTTCTTTTTTATACAAATATTTTATGGGTCTACAGTAACGTGTGGAAGAAGGTATTACATTTTTCCATAAAATATCATTTGTGTCATCAGTCATACTAAAAGTTAATCGCAAAGGAACAAGAGTAAATAAAAACATGTTTGCATCGGTATATTCCACATCTTTTTCATAATTTTGTTCACAGTCATCAGTGTCGTTATCTCCATTACTATTTGAATGTGGATCATTTAAGGTTAAATTTGTATTCTGGGTAAATGCTTGGTGATATTCGGTTTGACCAGAACTTCCATCACACCCCCATTTAAAAATAAACTCAGCCTTTACATATTTTTCAAAAAAATTTAAATCCTCAGGTAAATCGAAAGTTTGGAAGACTCGTCTAACTGTATGGTCCAATAAACTTTGGAGAGGTATAGACACACCAAATTCATTTATTTCTATACTATCAGGATAACACAATTTTTTTGCTTCTCGTATTCGATCATATGAAGGATACACATTTACCCCATGTTCTTTTAAACCTAATCGAGTTTGGTGATACACATTTTTTGTCATATGACAGTTAACCATATGAGCCAGCGCTTCATCTACGGTATATGGTATTATATTATTTTTTCCTAATGATTCGCGAAAAGTTTTCCTAATTTTTGCAGGACGACTTGGAGAGTATTCAGTTGACTGTTTCAATAAATCGGCTGCTGCATGTTTACCTTCTTTAAAAAGTGATACTCTTGTTGCACGAAGTAATCTGTCTGGTGATATTGTCTCCACTAATGGTTTAACTTTACGAATTTTAGCTCTTTCAGATAAGTCTGAAAATAGCTTTGATGGACGACCACGAAGATCAACCGCTTTTTTTTCTTTTTTTGGCAAATCAAATTTAGTATCTAACCATCCCTCGTATTTTGAAATAAATGTACTTGTAGTACGATTAACCGCTAACCATTTACGATTTAATGTAATAGTATATCCCAAAATTTTTGCATTCAATGCGGCTTCATAATGTTCATCAATAGAATTTTTAATATTGTTTTTAATGTAATCAAATAAGAATGCCCGACTATCGACGGAACACGGGTTTAATTGTTGCGGACGTTGTGGACCTCTCAGCGCATTGAATAAATCACGGTATGTAATACCTATAAATATAACTACACATAAATGGGCAACTTTGGGCAGATCATATTTTAAAATTGACTTAATAGTAAGTTTACTTATACTATATGATTACAATTAGAGTGCTAATTTACGCTATTTTTTTTTAAAAGATCAATTTAATTATAAAATAAATTATTTTTTTTGGTATTTCGTTATTGCAGTTTTAATATTTAATTTTTAATTGAAGGGTTCAATAAATTATTATTAACTATTACATACCTTGTCCAGTAGTTTCCATTGTATAAAATATATAAAGTATAAACTGAAAACAAGCATTAACATTAACCGTGTGTACTGTGTAGCTAGGTAATGATGATTATTTTAAAATACCATTGTCGCGCGTTATAAGTAGTCTAAGAAGCAAGGGGCTAGATGACGTAATTATACTTGGCACATTCGTTTAAATAGTTGATTTTCATGCACCAATGTTGTAAACCTAAAACAAAACAAAAAGACTCAAAAAACCGGTTCGTCAATAAATTCAGCTTTCCACAAGTGAGATACCATTGATACATCATACGTACTATATAGTACATAGCTTATATAGTATATACATTTAATTTAATTGTACTTAGGACTTGTCAAAACGTGTCGATGAACTTATGACCCGAACGTTTATTATATTATGTTTATATAATTCGTACTTTTTATTTTCAAAAATAATATATTCCGTATTTTTAGGAGGTTTATTAAGTTTAACGCTTTTAATGGACCCATTTCCCATATATATAGATATTTATTACTTTATTTTTTATCCATTAACACATTTTTTTAATTAGCTATTTATGTACATAATGAAGCTCTTTAAAATCCAAGCCTATTGCATTAACGTCAAGTTCTTCTGAAAACTCTCTCGTTTAAATCGTTAATTTTTTTTTTTCATCAGTTTAATTGAAACAACTTTTACATAAAACCTTTGTTAGTAAATTTATTGTAATTTTTAAATGTTTACACGTGATTTAGTGAGTGTATTAGTTAGGATAATTAGCAAGTATTAGGAAATTTAATTCAATAGGCGTTTAAATTATGTATAAAATATTGTATTGTGTATTTTGTTATAGGTACCTACTATAATATTGTTAATCATTCAGATGAGAGATTGAACTGCATAAGACGTACAACCGTACCCGAATCAAAAGCTGTCAGTTTTTATCTACTTGGAGGCGTCAGTGCAGTTTGTATCATAGGCACTGATCCATACAATTAACATAAAAACAAATACTTCGATACATTTCAATTATCCATCATTCAAGTTCCATATTGATTGTGTAGGATTGAGTAAAGTATTGCGGGTTTTAGATTTTCTCAGAAGAAATACTATTTGTCATGTTAGCCCGTTGCCTTCTTTCACCTTATCAGTCTCTTATTCGCTCCATCGTAGAATACGAGGCCGTCGTTTGGTCTCTAGCTACGAGTTATGACATACTCAAACTGGGGCAAAATCAATTTCATAAGATAATTGCTCCGAATTCTCGGTAAAGGTCATAAGCCGCATCATTATCAACTAGTTTTTAACGCACTTAATCTATCCACATTTAAAAAATTTGAGAGAGGTATCTGACGGTAATAATTTATCAATGGGGTACTGTAAGATATACTGCAGATTCTCAGGTTCTTCCTGCCTGAGTTTTTTTTTCTAGACCGATTTCCCGGTACCTACTATCCAGCTCGTCCAGTCAGAAGGGAGTGTTTTGGAGGACGACCCTTTAAGGAGAGCCATAATATTATGTTTCATGCAGTACAACTTTGCACAAGCAAATGGTGAATCAAAATAATATTATGCTCTATTTCGTTAATATTATATGTGACGAGTATTACCATGCAGCCATTGATTTGGTGGATTTTTAGGCGAGCTCTACCAATATAATCTTTTTGTCAGCCGCCTCTGGAGTCTGGACACCGGACGGGGATAGGCGCTTAGCGAATTTCCTACGCCAAACGCATGGCAGTGACCTGTGTACCATGTTCAGAACGGCAGGAAGTTTAAACACCAGTTTCGAACAGTTTAACACGAAAGTAAGTTGCAGTGCGGAGCTGATGAATTATATTATTAGACAACGATGCTGAAACAGGACGTTGTATATACTTGTTTCATAACGATAAGTTATAAGTGTATATATTTACAATATTATCACGTTCGAACACATTCTCGTGTTGATATAATGTATAATAGTTTCAATTGTATTTCTTCGTTATCACTGTGTAGTCCTAGAAAAGTAAAAAATGTAACCAACCCTAAAAAGATAACTTAAAATGTAGATGGAACTCCCTCGCAACAAAAAAAAAATTCATAATAAATAGCTATTATCAATTTTATCCAGTGACTATACCTATATATTTTGTGATAATATAACAAACATATTATTATTGCAATATTTTAGCACCTATATATTATACTATTCTACTACGTATAAACAGACTGTCAACTGAGTTTATATCGATTGATTTTATATTATGATTTATGAGAGTCTGTAGTACTGAAGTCTACATAATAATTATTTTGACGTTGCTAACGATTAAGATTGACTACGGGCTTTTATATACCAAAGTAATTTACAAATTCACCTAAATCTTAAAGAAAAGTGAATAAAGAAAAATTAAAAAGCAACATATAAATAAAAAATTAGCTGAATTCATAATTAATTAATCATAAAATGTTAATAATATTTTTAATTTATTTTACAACGTAGTGAAAGCGTTCTACTCTTTAATATGTTAACAATTCACAAAATATATTTATGTATTTTTAAGTAAACGTGTTATGCAAGCGTTAATAATGAAAATAACCATTATCATTTGTTCAAATATTAGTCTGTATAATGTATATTATTGTATACCAAGTTCCATCAAATTGTTTAGGAAAGTATTCTGTTTTAGATTTTCCAATTATTATTAAAACATAGGTTTGTCATCTAAAAGTTAAAAGTTGATAATGGTTTCACAAAACAAACGTTCCTGTAATGTTAAATAAAAGCAATATAAATTGTTTGGAAAGTTAAAAATAATTACTCGTAGTATAAATTGTTAAAATAAATTAAAATCATCCTATATATTAAACTATTGGGCGTGAGTCTCACATGTATGGGCTTTATAATTGTCCTCTGGTCTTAATTACAGTTTTTAAAATATGATTTTCGAGTATTCAATTTTGACAGAATCGATGAATGTATTGATTTTACAATGATGCCTTTTTTTGTTAAAGTTTCCAATAGCTTTAAAAAGTGCATGGAAACATAAAAGAAAAATAAGAAAAAATGGGAATTTTTACGCAAAATCGGTTATGGACAAAATCAATATTGGTTTTTAGTGTAATTCTAAAAAAATGACTGTAGATACACGAAATTTTCAAAATATTTTGATTTGTTTTTAACTGTTTACGGACATATTCAGTTCCCAATATTTTTGTTATTTTTTCTATGAATGTTAATAAAATTTTATTTGTTGGGTAAAAAAGCTTGAAAATTGTATACAAGGCTTCTAATATGTTGTGACAATAACAATTAAAAAATATTGAAAAACCATAGGTTGTCATAATTTTTTTTATAGGCATTTAAAGTTGATACCACAAATTCATAAAAACATTTTTCTTTTTAAATCTCAGATTTAAACATTTTATTCAAGATTCCTCATAAGTGTGCCTACTTTTTTCAAAAAAAATTTCTACCTAAAAGTCAAGTTAATTATAATGAACGTTTGAAATTCAAATTTTTCCAAGATATTCACTCGATTTATCATTCGAATCGACTTTCTTATTTTGCTGTAATTAAAAAACGAATAACTGTACATACTTGAAATGTACACTATATTATGTTTATTTTATCAATTTCTATACTCAATAAAATTTTCAAAATATGTTGACTCGTTTTGACATATTCTGTTTACAATTTTTTTAGTATTTTTTTCTATAAATGTCATTAAAATTGTATTCGTTGTGTCAAAAAGCATGTTCAACTTTTATAGCTAAGGATTGAAATTTTAAAATAAGGTTCCACGTAAGTAGGTTATCCTGTAACCAATACATCTCAAAAATATAAGCACCCACATATTTTTTATGGTTATTTTATGTTCAAATTTGGACGAAATAACATATTAAATACCGAAGAATGACGATTTTAGTTATTTTGGTGTAATTTTATAATATTAATTCAACTTACCTAAACGTTAATAATAAGAAATAACAATATAAAATATCCACACTGTCGGTATAACCATCTCAGCTCAGAATCGTTTTTCGTATACAATATGATATTATATCATTGAATTTAAATTTAATACCATCCAATTAACAGTGACCCGCTTGTAATATATTGTACAGCAGAGCGACATCCACTTACACGCTTTTTTTTATATCTCAGTATCTGATTACAAATTTGAAAAATAAAATAAATTCCCATTTCTGTAATATAATATTTTGTTCCCTAAAAATTATGATTTTCAATTTTAATGTAACTTTAACTAAAATAAAAACCAAAAATTAATATCCTAATTTTAAAGTTGAATACAAACAAAATGTAAAATATTTATCATTAATCAATTTAATGTTTTAAAATTAAATTTCAAGTAACAATTAACTAGGTAGTAAATACTACAATAATACTACATAATTGAAATTGTAAAATGTGTTGTAATGCATTACAACTTATAAAATATAATTAAAAATAATGTAGATTAAGTGATTTACCCATTTTCTTTTTGAAATTCTTGTGACTGAAACTTATGAAAAACCTTGTATTAATTTTTCAAACATAAAATATAAAAAAATATAAGCTACAAAATAATTGGTGAATAAAAAATTTCTGACATGAAAACGGAGTTACCGACCGAAATAGCCTATCCAGGATGCCAAGTGATAATTATATTTAATAATTCGTCTTGATATATGTTTTTAACGGACGTTATTAGGTATATCGTTGTAATGACAGCGGAGTCAATATCGTGCTCCGAGTATAGGTGATAGTAATACTTGTGTAAGTTGTTGTCGTGGAATAAATATAATAAAACCAAATATTTAAATTTAGTAAATTTAAATTATTTTATCAAAACCAATCGCAGTTCATCTGGAGACAAAAATCAAAAATTAAGCGTCAAAATAGAATAATATACACGTTTCATCCTATTTCTCTAAGCACCTGCAACAATATTAATAAACACCTACTAGCATGCCTATAGTACATAATAATCTTAAAATATATGCGTTATAGCGCTCTCGCAAAACCTATGCATTATAATCACATCGGATCGGATTTTAATCGTTGATATAATATTATAATAATAATAATAATAATATGCAAATGCACGAAATCCCAAGCTCCGATCATTAGTCATATTACGCTTCGCTCGCGTATGGCTTTGTGCTTTAAAAGCCAAAAACGCGGACACAATAATGCGTGACGTGCCGAGTCAGATATATATGTACGTATTATAATAATATACAATATATTATATACGATTATATTATTATAGCTACCGAGCGCACACAATTTCACCGGTTTCCGACAAGTCACGTGTGTGTGTAGGTAACTTTATATATTATTACGTTTTTGCTATCATATAATATTATAGTGTGTGTGTGTATACGAGTGAATGCGTGATACGTATAGGTATTGTACAGAGTGATCCGTTTGGCCGGCTAAAATATTATACGATATTAATTCAAAATAATTAGGGATAAAATAACTAAGTAATATAATCAACGACCGAATGTGTGAAGGGAGGTATTTATTTTACACACTATTGCACACACTAATGATCACTTATCGTACACACATTTACACGACCCGGATGCACACACAGAAGATTACCAATATTAAACTTCTTAAGAACGGTTGGTGTTTAATTCCTTTAACCGCATAATATTAGGTATAAATATCTACAACCACTTGGTTTAAATAAACGAAGGAGTTGTGTTGTTTCGCTATTCCAACTACACGAACCGGTCTTGTGAACCTGCAGGTTATTGCACCTATGAACATGCAGTTTTCTTCAGTTATATCTTACAGGTCTTAGAAACCTATAACGATCGATCAAACTAACACTGCAATATAGAAATATAAATAGACGAAATTGGTGAGGAGACTGGAGTTAATCAGATATTTTAGATTTGGATTTAAGCATTTCATAATTAATATAATTTGTGGACCAACTGCAAAAATATGGGGATTCAGCGTCCGCGGGTTATCCATTAAATTGTGCCACTGTACATTATCACCTGCAGAGTAACCCTATTTTGTTGATGGTAGTGTTGAAGATCACAGAAGTAGTGGTGTACAAGTTGAAAAATGTATATTAATACCTATATACAATATAATGGCGAAATGTATTTTGATTTATCTATAATGTAGGTTATTTTTCCCATAGTAAATCGATTTAAAATTAACAATGTAGAGATAACTATTGTTAGTCTCAATCGCATGATCCAAATCCAAGAATTAAATTTTCTGTGAAAATTATATAGTATACGCTCATATTTAATGTTTCTGTGACAAGAAAGATTAAATGTTATAAATATTTTTAAAGGTATAAAAACAAAAAATCCTCGGAAAATGAGTGGGTGCAGTTAAATGCATTACCCCGTATGTATACGAGTTTAAGGTGTGGTAAAAAATACACCCGAGATACCTATATCTTAGTTGCCTTTTTTCCGATGTAATAATATATAATATTTTATTTTTTCCAATTTCTCAGTTTCAATACTGGTATTAAAGTAGGTGCCTTATATCATATTATTATATTATACGCGCACAAAACTGACAACAGTGAGTTAACACCGAACACTAATTTAAATAGTCGTAAGTTAGAGCATCAGATAATTTATATGATATCATTGATACGTCGTTTTTAAAAACTGTTCTATATTTTTAGATTTATAGAAAATTACCTTATTATTTTATATTCGCGCGACGTTGGTGATATATATTGGTGATTATTATTGTTTTTGTATAAAATGTATCGTCGTTACAGACTGATAATTGATATTTAATGATATTTTATACCACGTGACGGCGTACAGGGTATTTATAGTACCTATATCGGTGAAATTGTAGAACAATTATTGTTGCAAGTCACGCTAGAGTCACGCAAGTTGACTGCAGAGTAGCCGTCAGTCGAAAATCCCTTAACACGGTAATAATTATGTTTTTTTTATATCGATTGAATAATGATTACTTACAAAAAATAACTTGTTGTACGAGTAATCATTGTAGTTTTCAGAATGATGAAGTGAGCAGTACAATATACTACAATTACAATTAGTTTACCAGATAATAAAAATAAATAAATATATAGCTGATTAAATCTTCACGAATAAACGATAATTGAAGACTTTTCGACATTCTGATAACGAATTGAACCATGTGGGTCTTATTAAACTTGTCATTTCAGTGTTTGAAAATTTCATGTAACATTTCATATGTGTGAAATATTTCAGTATTTTAATAATTTTTTTTTCTTAAATAAGTTTTAAATTTACATATAATTGACATAAATTACCTTCATAATTTTGTGGTATATTTATACCTAACCTATTTACATATGTTTTTCTCTCAAAAACCTAACGGTAATAATTTAAGTATAAAAAGCTAAATTAAAACATAAATAAATAAAATATACCTAACCTTGGGTATTATATATTTAAAATTGTATTCAAAATCTTTATATTGGCCAAAAAAATATACAAAAATTTTTAAATGATATAAATATACAATATTATACATGTAACATGTATACTATAGTAGCATGTCAACCACAGCACTCATATTTTATTAATATCAATGATTATACCTAATAATCTTGGACTATATAATTAACAATTGGTAAATAATAAAATAACAATCATTAATGTTTGTACTAAAAAAAATTACAATATTTGACGTTTTAATTATTTAAGATTTAACTATCTAATTGTTTACCGTATAGTAAAAATGTGAAATATTTCATACTTCAACCAGTACTTGTAATCAAGTTTGTGGACGGAAATATTTAAGAGTGACATTAAAATTCAGAAATCAATTCTGGAGTTAATCATTTTATGTCATGTATCATCTATAATATTAGGGGACCATGGCGGTCTGCAGACAACAGCACAATATTCTTATAACGTCCTTACTAGGCCATTATAAAGAGCAAAAAAAACATTTAAGAGAATCAATGTTTGATAAATTTTACCTAATACTGAGAAGCAGTAAAAAACGCTTTGCAAGCGATCAAATCAATATGAAAACAACAACTAAGCGAGGAAACACATATAGGAAGCCTAAAAGAATATAATTATAACCCGTCCAGTTTATCTTGACAATTGACACGTCGATTGCATCACAGGTACAGTGTTCACACTTCCCATCAATCACCATAGACATATTAATATAAAATGAACATAATATTATAATAGACCATAATACTAATAGACGGAGCATGGCGATAGCTTACAATTCTAACGTGATTCTTGAAGTTTCAAATGAATTTAACGAGTTATGAACAAACTTGTATTCATACGATAACTGATTACCCCTTGTTAGTAACTTGTCTGGCTTTTGATTTCAACGTTTCTTTATATTGACTTATTATAATTATAATACATCACTGTACCGAAATTTGTCTTCACCGCACCACTGAACCCCTAATATGATCCGTCTATCAGTATAAATATGGTCTATGGACAATGGACATATAATAGATAGTCTACACTCTACAATTGCTAACATTATTAGAAAAATATGCCAAATTGCCAATACCTTTACACATGAGAGAAGTATGTTTGTAGATGGTAGATAATTGATTTACAGCCCGTAGATAGGACCAAGATGTATTTTATTTTATTTTTTAATTTTGTTAAATTTAAACTTGTCTCTCTTTTTCTCTATCTCTCTCACTATTAATGTGTATGGACTATGATGTACAAAGATATATGCTATTTTTCAAACAATGTTGTCTCCAAACTTCTCCATGTCTTTATATAATATACCTATGCCTATGGTTTTTATAATCTATTTGAAAATATATAGCCATTTTCGCAATACTATACGAAAATAATCAACGTGCACAGACTTTCCAAATTGTTATAATAGTAAAATATATCTTTTAATCTTCTAAAGAAGAAATAAAATTAAAATCATATTAAGTCACAAGATACTATATTGAGTACCTAAATAAAATATTTTTATATTTTTCTTTATTTTGGCATAACTAACTGGTTAGTATTACATTACGGATTATGATATTTTTTCAATAAACTTCAGTTTTCGGTTCACTGTTTTTGGAAGTGAAATTTCTTTACAGTGTATACGAAAAAAAAAGATTACCACCCGTCACGGTCAGCATCACGGCCGTCATGACACACAATAGCGTAATGGTCAATACCATGAGCTATCAACCACGATGTTGTGGGTTCGATGGGTAACCAGCTCTATTATATTTTTTTTTCTGAAAGGAATTTTTACTTCATCCACTCACTTTTTTTTAATCATATCGGTAGTCAGTTGTGCCATATATAGTAATATATATTGTATTATCTATAGTCAGTGTAGCCAAGATAACTTGACTGCATCAAGATGCAAAAAAATATGATTATCAACCATAAAAAAGGGGGTCAAGTGGATGTCGCTCTGCTGTACAGTAGGTTACAAGTAGATCACTGTATAATGGATAGTATTATTGAATTCAATGATACATTATCATTGTATACGAAAAACGATTCTGAGCGGAGACGGTATGTCAGTCTAGGATATTTTAAATTATATTGATATTGTTATTATACGGTAGCTGCTAAGATGAATTAATATTATTCATATTATTAATTAAAATCGCTATATGAGAAATCGAGTGAATATCTTATCTTGTACAAATTTGAACTTAAAATGCTCATAAAAATTTATTTTAACTTGATTATAAACATTTTTTTACTGATAAAATTAAGCAAACTTATGAGGAATCTTGTATTATATTTTCAAACCTTAGATTTAAAAAGAAAAAATTTTATGAATTTCTAACTCAAAATAAATTGCACATTTTCGTCATTTTTACATATATTGTCAAAATTTGAACTTTGATTACGTATAAAAAAAAATTGTGAATACGGATTTTTAATATTTTTCATCTGACTTTGAAACTATATATTAGAAGCCTACCTACTATTAAATTTTCAAGATTTTGTACCTAACAAATACAATTATATTGAGATTTATAGAAAAAAAAAAATTAAAAAATTAGAAACTGAAAATGTCCGTTAACAGCTCAAAATAAGTCAGAATATTTTGAAAATACTATGGTGTATAGAAAATGCTAATATAAACATTCGGTCAAAATTTCATGTATATACTGTCATTTCTTTTAGAGTTACTTCAAAAACCAAAATCGATTTTGCGTAAAAATTCCCGTTTTTTCCTTAATTTTTCATTTGTATTTCACGGCGCTTTTGAAAACTACTGAGAAATTTTAACTTTTGACTCCCCAAAGTACCAACAAGATTCACTGTCCTATCAGAAAAGGTACTATTGAAGAAAATTGAAGCATTTTTACTGTCTTAAAGGGTGATGACAGACAAAAAAAAATAAAATAAATAAATAAACACACATCATTATAAAATCAATACATTCATCGCTCCGCTCAGAATCTAAAAGGCACTGTCACAAAGTAATATTATCCCAGTGGCGGATATCGTGGGTGGATCGGTGGACCCCCTCCCCCCCACCAATAAGATTTTCACCGCCACTATACATTATTATACAGTATTGACTACAACCAATGAAGGAAATGATTATAAATATTTATATTGGTGTTATCTGCTGGTTGGAGATTGCTTATTAGCCGGCGTAATTTTTTGCGTGTGTACAATATTAGTTGTACCCGCATCGGTGTGTCACTTTTTTTTCACTTTTTTTATCATTTATCAACTGTGGAATAGAGTCATGGCTTATTTTTTTTAATGCCGATATTATCGACGAATCTCTTGATTAGGTGCTCGTATGCACATGCGTGAAGTTTCTCGTCGCATATTGAACAGCTGGGGAATCAATTATCAGTTATTCAGTAAAACAACCAATGTTTCGAATTTTGATATCGAAAAAACAAAATTTTGTTTATAAACTGTGTTTTAATTTTACTTTATTCTAAATTAAAATACATAAAATAATTATTTTACTATCTTAAATTATATCATTAAGAATCAAGATGATAAACATGCAACGAGTAACTTTGCGCATGCGCAGATGAAGCACCTAATCAAGAGACTCGTCCCTGATATCAGCAAAAACTTGTTGTATGGATATAAAATGCCTTGGCTCCATCCATAGTAAATGTAGGATACAATAGATAATAAAGATATAGATAGGACACACAGATTTATATACTACTCGTGGCATTAGTTGAAGCCTCGATGTTGGTTGGTATTATATGGTATTTTATATGGTAAATATTAATTATAGGTAGGTATTACATTTTCTTATTTCTAAACGTGTTGTATAAAAAAAAATAAAAATATTTTACAAAAATAATTTTGTATTTATTATTTTATTTTACTCTTAAAAACGATGGTATTCCTAATACATTTTGTATGTATGTAATGTTTTGCCAACTGAAAACAAGGCGGCCTTTTGAGGCAGCCAGTTACATAAATGCATAAAATATTTATATGATTTTTTTTCCATTTTTTTACGAAATTTGCCTCACAGGCCTAGGCATAAATCCGGCCCTGTTAGTATTATATTATAGAAAAATAAATATTTAGAAATCTGTGATAGGACATGACGGTCTTATCAGGGGTAATCAAGGAGAACAATTGAGGCCAAATAAGCTATGCCTTCGAGTATCGACGATCAATATATAGAAAGCGCCTCAATTGCATTCCACTCCAGGACCGCGCACTTAAATGTATTTCATATAGCCGTGGACTATCCATAAATACTCGTATATATTATTTATGTCCGATACACAGACTTCTGTACTATATAGATATTTGTGGTCTGATAACACAATTAAAGATAGTAATACCTAAAGCCGTGTCTAATAGTCATAATTATTGTTGTTTATGCATAGTAATACTTAGTTCTTGCATCTTGTATTCGTGTATTACAGACTATTATAGTGTTTTTTAAACTATAATTTGATTTAAATTGAGAAAAATGTGTTGTTATGCATATTTTTGTCCCGATAAGTGATATATTTCCAAACAAAATAACGGGAGGGGTTGAACGCCATTACCTCTGTGGATTTGAAATGCACTCACCCCCCCCCCCCCCATCTGAACTAGGATATATCTGCTACTGTATTATCTTAATATCCAGTGTCGAAACTCGAAATAATATAGTAAGTACTAATGATATTATTTTCACGAGTTCGTACGTAGACGTTTTTGCTCGACGACAAAACGATGTGGAGGATATGAGTATATGCGACGTTTCGTTAGTATTCTGCTCGATCATCTTAACCGATTGCGCACATTTATAGTCCACTGAATCTTCTATGAAAGTGCCTAAATGGACGAAGCCTGATAAACAAAGAGACCAGTGTTAGGGGCATTTTTTTTTTTGTAATTGAATTACATTACGCATTACCTTTAAAAATTGTAATAACTATTTTTTTCATTACAATTCAAGTTAGGCACTAGGTAGGCACTTTTTATTTTAGATTCTCTGAGGCGCGGAGCGATGAATGTATTGATTTTACAATAATGCGTGTGTTTTTTCTTCTGACTGTAAACATTTATTCTAGAAGAAATAATGCTCCAATTTTCAACTTTAATATTTTTTCTGATAGGGAAGTGAATCTAGTTGGTACTTTTAAGAGGTCAATTTTGAAAATTTACTGTAGTTCTTAAAATATTTGACTCTGTTTAAACGACTTATATGCATATGAAAGTTTCGATTTTTATAAGCACTTTAATTTAATTATTGACGGTAAAAAATTATTCACTCAGTCAATCTACTTGAAAATATAATACATCTGAAGTTAGAATTTTGACAAAACTCGTAAAAGCCACAAAAATTTACAAATTATTTTGAGCTGGAAATGGATAAAAATGTTTCTAAATATATCACATAAGATAATCGAATATAGAAGAGTTCATATAAGTTTTCCTACCATAATATAAAAAAAATTCACTCATTTTTTATGAGCCTTTGAAGTTTTAAATTTTTCGACATAGGATGTCGTAGATTAATGAATTCTTATCAAACGTTTTTCTTACTTTGTTGTAATTCAAAAACAAATCATCGTATATACTTGAAATTTTCACCAAATATTTATTTTACCATTTTCTATGCATAATAAAATTCAAAATATTTTGACTTGTTTTGAACTTTTTATTGACAGTTGAAATTTTTTAATTATTTTTGTTATTACCCTAGAAATTTTAATTTAATGTTATTTGTATAGAGTCGAAATACTTATACATTTAATACAAGATTCCTCAAGAGTTGTTACGATATCTGCTAAAAAGATCCATAGATACAATTTTTTTATAAGTATTCAAAGTTCAAAATTTGACAAAAACAATCAAAATCTCTAAAATTTGCAAATTATTTTGTTAAAAACGTATAAAATGTTCAATTTTTATAGCTAAGGATTGAAAATTTTAAACAAAGATTCTCATAAATAGCTCATACTACAACCTAAAATCTGAAAAAAATTGACACAGTTTTTTATAGACATTTTAAGTTTAAATTTGGACGAATTTAGATATTTAAACGAAGAATAATGGTATCAGTTATTTTGTTTTAATTTAAAAATATTATTCGTCGCCCGTGGGTACTTGAAACTTTTAAAATATATTATCATATTTTATACACACAATGAAATTTTAAAATACATTTTTGGCAAAATTATTTAACCTACTCGTAGGACTAATGCCTAATAAAAAAATAAATATAAGCTACTGTAATATGTAATTAAATTACCATCAAGTTACTAAAATATAAATTTTGTTACAGTAACTTGTAGTTAAGTTAGTAGCATAGCAAAGGGACTTCAAAGTGGCAAAGACTTCTCCCTCTATTCCGTAGGCCATATTGTTGTTGAAACGATAGTGTAGACAATTAAATATTGAAACCACTTTTATAAAAAAAACAATCACCCAGAAGAATGAACGTTGTAGATTGGACTTGGACCTATTGGAAACAATAATAATATTATATTACAAGTACCTCATTAAGATGTAAGTCGTTTTTAATAAATTAATGTATATAAAAAGTTTTTAAAAATGTTATTCACTTCAGTAGAATGTATTTAATGTTATATTTCTGGTCATATAATAGTTTAAAAGTTATCAGTGCAAACAATCCAAGTTTAATTGTACAAGATTTATTTATTACCCACCCCACTCCCTCTCATAATAATAAATAAATCCTGTCTACGCCACTGAGTCAAGTCACTCATCTCCTATTCATCGTCGCATACATCGGTTATATCATAACATTTATAACTATTCGATGTCCAGCATCATATAATTGATCGTTCTCTCCACGATGCGTTTGAAAAAAAAAAACAATATTTTAGTATATCACGAAGCGGTTTTCGGCAAACGAAAAAAAAAAACGTGTTTTGTAGGTAAATAATATCAAGAGCGTTCGCCAGTGAACGAAATAAAACGAAGGCGGCGGTGAGAACGCGCGTTGGCCATTGTTTTCGTCTGTCCATTGATCGTTTTTCCATTGAAGACAAAACCATTTCGGACGAAAGCCGGGTCGAACCCAGGCGGCGGTTTTGGCTGCGACGGTCGTGGGTGGCGACAAGGGTGGGCTCGGCGCCTGGGTGTACCTCTCGCGGGTGCGTCGTCGTCGTCGTCGCCGACGCCGCCGCCGCCCGAAAACTCGTTCCGTATGAATGGGCACCCGCGCGACGACGACGACGACGACGTGAAGATGCGAAATTTTCGGTATCGTTCGCCACCGCCTACCGTCTTCTCTCCCATAATATGGCACGACAAATAACCGTTTGAAATATTACGAGAATAACCACAGCTATATTATGTACACCCACGCCGAACGATCGTAATAATAATTAGGTCGTGGTTTTGTGCGTAATAAAAAAGTCGAAACATGAAAATATTTATGTTGTTATTTTTGCCAAAATATTATGTATACAAAAATGAAATATTTAACAATAAGTTTTTATTTAACATTCGCATTTAAAATTTCAATCGCATAAAACAGATAAGTATATACCGAATATAGCGGAAAAAAATATGGACGAACGAGAAACACTTGTCATTAGAGTAATCGATTGTATAATATATTATAATACGGTGACATCAATAATGTTTTACCTGTTTTAACTTATGTATTAAGAAGTCATCTCAGTTTACTGCGGACCTAACGGATTTTCCACAGGAAAATGAATATTGTCAATATATTTGTGAATATGTTAAGAATAAAAATACGAAATACCTATTTATCAAAATAATATATTGTACTCACTAGTAAAGTATTTAAGAAAATGATTTTAAAATATGCGAACGTATGTTATGATGAATACGATTTATTTTATCTAAGGTGATGATAAACGTGCGCATTGTTTTTAATTAGAATTAAGATATCCGCAATCAATAAAACTATGTAGGTAAATTATCATAACAAACCGTAACCTAATTATAATATACTATAATCTTACCATGTTCACTGTTTTCCTGAGTCAGATAAATATGTGCATATGATATAGGAACAGTTTCATGCACCCCCCATTTTACTTAAAAAATTGATTCAAAATCAGATTTTGAAAAGTTTCATTTTTTACTATAAATTAATAAGGTACCACTGTACCAGATGATTTTATTTTTGGAAATTTTGATGCATTTAAATTTAAATTTGATCGAGTAGCTTCGGAGTTATTAAACATTATGGTACTTAGAATGATAGTTTATGATAATATTGGTATAAATAGGCATTGGTTTTTTTAACGATGCAGCAATATTGAACTAATATTTTGACATTTTATAATTTTGAAAAAAACGTTCGAGTGTATTATTGTAAACTATCGTAATATACTAATGTTATATAAATAGAAAAACAATTATACCACATAGGTACTGTTAATAATGTACAATAATTTTGATATAACAATTATTTGCATAATATGTGCACTTAACACAAACTGTCACTACTCAATATTTTTATAATTGGAATTTATTTCCGTAAATAAAGAAATTATTATTATTTACATAATTAGTATACACATGTCGTTTTCCGTCGACTTATCAATGAAACGCGTGTTGATTTTTGGGGCAGAAATCTAATTACACAACATATTATAATACTAATGAAACTTGCATATTACGAAATCTCATAGGGCATAAAAAAAATTCGTATAATAGAGAATTTTGTTAAATAGAACTGAATAAATTTGGTTCTAATTTGGTTTGGTTCTCAAAAATATTACGTTAAATAGAAGTTCGTGTTTCACTATATCATATACATAGAGATTCACCAGTCACCAAATATGCTCACTCCCACTTTTTTATTTAATAAATAACTCACTCAAATTTCCGATAGTGGAATTTCTAAGTATTGACAATATTTTCAAATAATCAGATTGCTTTCATAATTTAATGGAGGGCTGTATGATACAAACTCCTGTTTTACAAATTAGATAATAGATCCATGTCAGTAGGTTTGGATACTACGGGTCTAAGATTATTTGTAAATTATACCTAGTATTATTTAATATTAATCTATAATAAGTAGTAGAATAAAATATATTATATAATATATCTTATAGTTTTATAAAACAATTTTTAAAGATTTTTGTTCCCAGTATCTATTATGTACGTTTAGAAAAAAAACACAATGACGGTCTTGAAATGTACTCAAAAATTTCAAAAAACCAGAGTTTGTACGAATTGTTTACAAGAGGAAATGTATTAGGGGATGCGATGGACACGCTCGCAGGTGAATCAACCGTGTATTATTATGTCGTATTTCATCGGTTTTCCCGTTGGGGGTGGGGGAGCGGGTACTCGTGTCGTTTACGTTTAGAGATTTTGGTCGACTGAGACGCGCCGGAGAGCGCTCGCGTGTGTGTGTGTTCGCGGGCCGAGAGAAGTTTAACGACAACGCGCGGGCGGTGGCGGCGGGAGAGGTCGGCCCGTTGAATCAATACGGCGGCGGCGTGCCCGGCGCGCCGAACGGTGGCCGCCGCCGCGCTTGTGCCGTATTTCGCGTATTCCGCGGCGGTGCGCGCCGGGCGGCACCCCTGCGGCGGGGCGGGCGTCGTCGTACGCCGCCGCCAAGCAGCTGCTTGGGGTAAGCACTGCTCGAATGCCCGGAGATCTCCGGGAACGTTCGCACCGGAGACAACGCACGGCGGACCACGACGCGCACACGACCACTGTTGTTGTTGTTGTTGTTGTTGTTGTTGTTGATGTTGTTGTTGTCGTCGTCGTCGTCGTTGTCGCTGTTGTTGTAATTGTCGTTTCCGCCGCCGCCGTCACGCATAATTCGTCGCACTCGTCGGATGGGTTTTTGTTATTTTTTCTAGAAATCTTCAATCATCCAATCCTTAATAGTCGACCACGCAAGACGTCTTTATTTTTATAAATTTTCTCTTTCCGGTCCGTTTTCCTCTTCCGGTTTTCCGTTCGACCATTATGTGAATCGCCCACACCGACGACACAGACGACGACGTACTTCTACGCGTCCGTTTGACGGCTCACCGGCGGGCGGCTGCTGAAGACGGGGACGAGGACGACGCCGAAGACGGTTAAGGCGGCGGCGGCGGCGATGGTGACGGCGTGCTGCTGCTGCTACGACGACCACGCCGCCACGCCCGAGCCGCGATGACCGGCCGCGCCGCGCACACGGTGACCGCGACGGCATGGCTTGTGGCCTGCGTCGCCTTTATGGCGCCGATGGCGCCACCGGACGCGCACGCCGCGTGAGTACAAAGTCATGACGATCATTTTGTTATTGTTGTTCTTGTTCTTGTGTCGTCGCTTGATATCCCGGCAAAGTGGGAAGGGTGGGTTAGCGATCTGAGGGTGGCTGAGATTCTTGAAGCTGTGACTTGGCAGTCACTTTTGCGACGTGTACCTTTTATGGTATTTTGATTGGACAAGTTTTAATCAATGCCTGATCTAAATCTTGATTGGGGGGAGGGGGAGTGCAAATACTTGTATTTGAAGCCCGTTATAAAAAAAAATATATTTATAAACGCCTTTACAATATAGTACATATCATATGATTTAGGATGCATCAATTATTATTTATTCTTCAGTGTTTAATAACAATGGAGATGGTATAAAAAAGAAAACGTTTGAATTTGGTACTACATTAAATCGAGTCAGAAGTATTAAAGTATAGTGATAACAGTCCATATAACATTTTAGAATAAACAGATGTGGTTAATTTGAAACTTATTTTCCTTTATCATTATTCATATAGGTACATAGGTGGAAAATCTATAGGTACACGAACTTTTGGTCTCCAAAACTCAATTTAAAATTTAGAGCCCAGTGCATTGCATTCCCTCCCAAAGTCGGACACTGGAGGTTCTAATCACGGCGTCGTTCACTAACCACAATCAACCGAAAAATTTCCGGAGTTGGGCCGATCATAACTTTTGAAAGTTAATTTACCGGTTTAATAATTCATATGGTAATAGGTACAATAATAATAACGTAATAAACCCTGACCGTGGTATTGGCATTTGTCGGTTGCTCTGCTGGAGACGACGTTTGAAATCCATAAAACCACTCATCGTACTTCCATCCAGTCTTTAGATTAGACTGGCGTTAACTGGGCAGCATAATAATATTATTGTAATAATGATAACACTCTGTCACGTTGTATCCCACAGTTCGCCACGTTCCATAATAATGGTTTGTAAATTACCTTCTGCGTCTTATATACCCGACCATCCTCATCTACCCACCACGAAAATTCGTTGTCAACGGTACGTCAAACTGTACACATTTTGTCGTTGTTCCAAAGGTAGGTACGACAAAAGTCAACCCATCACATTATAGTATACATGTATACATTAACCCATGTCCGTCATATATAGGTGTACCTGTCAAAGTTGTCCATTAGATATCGTAATAATCACGTGAAGATATACCGGTCGCTATATTTGCCAAAATTGGTTGGGATTAAGTGTATATTCTCTCCCCCAACGTACAATCCGAGAAATAAGCTCCACTCAACCGTACAAAGTGATCACTGCTGGTCACTACCACAAATAATAAAATATATTATATGATAATTTTCAATATTTTTACAACAGAAAAAAGTACAATTTTACAACAAAAAAAATTCCATCCCCCTGTCCTTCTCATCTCTTTAAATTAATAATTGACAATTAATGCTAGTTTAATACACATACATATTACATAGGTATTCGTATAGTCGTATATATATGAATGTAGGATATAAGATATTTCTAATATAAATTACTTTTTGTTTTTCATATTGTTAAAGGTAAAAAGATTTTTAAAAGCACAGAGAACAGCTTTTATCTGTAATAAAGTATTTTTAAATATCAACCTCCTTTAAAATTATAATTAATTTCCACCTATACTGGTTAGGAATGATTAGGTTAGACCAGAAATATATGGTCACCCTCTAAAAAGTGACACAACTGTGACATCAGTAATAATTTCAATGTTTTTAAAGAGCAATTATTGTGTGGCCCATCTAAAGCAAATTATTGTACAACAATTTCGCACTGATAATTTAAAAAGAATTAATATAGTCAATATTAAATTGCTTATTAATGTTAAATTAGTAATGAAAAAGAGGACACACGTATAGGCAGACAACATAGCAAAACTCTGGAACTAATATATTGGGGAGAGGGAGGAGAAAAAATATTTTAAATACAAAAAATAACAATTTACATTGTTAAAGAATATCGAAAAGACCATACATATTTTATATGATAAGAGTTTTAAGTTAAAAATAATTGTCTTTCTCCATTGCTTAGAACTGTTTTCTCGTATAGGTATAATATATAATGCTTTATTGAGTTTATTAAATTTAAACCATTTATGCAGCAGAATCAAGCTCTCCGATATTTTATAATTTATTTTTGAAATAATGACAGTCAGCTGCCGCCTGCCATTTACAATTAGTAATTCAAGAAAAATAAGAAATGTTTTTCTATCAAAATATCTATACCACAATGAAAATATTCTGCATACATAGACTAAATTCTATTTACAATTTGTACAGTATAATATGTAAAAGAAAATAATATTACAAGAGAGGCTTTAACAACTTTTGATTAGGCAAAGCCTCCCCAAACGTCCGTTAACGTTTGAATTCATTGTAGGCATGGTATTTTTAATCATTTATAATTTATAGCACTTGAGAGTCGAGTTTTCTACTTATTGATTTAAATATAATACCGTATACCGATTTCGATAAACTTTACGCCTATGAAAACCGACCCAAATCCTAACGGACCAATGAACGTTAATATTATAGTCATGTGTGACTGCAGTATATTATTATTATTATTATCATCATCATGCAGAGGCGCTGGTCGGAAAACCTACGCTTTTATTTAACGCCCGCTGAGTGCAGTTGTAGTATAGTTGTATATCGAAGAACAATAAAAACGGCGGAAATATGGGTCTGACCATGCCTACTCCGACCTCGTACGTCGTTGTTGTATTATACATATATATTATGACTATTATTGTTGTACGTACGCGTTATATAACTACATAATAATAATATAGTCCATTCAAAGTGTGTGTGCCCGCGAAAAATACTATTGCGTGTGTAACGGATGTTGGTTTTTTCCCCGTTTTTATATTATCACCGTTCCGAATCGTCGTGAGCGCACCACACATGCACGACCCTCCACCCAGGCGGTTTAAAGAGGTGTTTGAATATTTAAAAACATTTATTCTGTCGTTTTCCATTGAAACAATAACATCTCACACACACTTACCTATACTATAATAATAATATAATATAATACATGTTCGCCTGGGGACGTCTCATCGCCGGCTGCGTTCGGCATTTCGTATGATATTTATAATATAATTATGTTTGTACAACACACTGACACGTACACCACACAGGTACACTCGCAATAGTCGGCAAGTCGGTCGGAGGAGAATTTGAAAAGGGCATTTTTTAACGACAAAATTATACAGTGACTCTGATTAAATAATACCACGCGCAGTGGATTTTCAATAATAAAATATTCTGATTTGTATAATAGAAAATTAATAATATGAATAGCCTGTTTGCACAGTGTAAGCAAATCCGGCAAAAGCTCACTACAATAAAGAGCTTTTGTAAAAATGCATTTATTTTCGTCAAAACACTGAATGTGAAATAATAAATTGTGTTTGCAGTCGAAATTAGACACCTAAAACGTTGAACGCCTTACTAATATCATTGGGTTGTCGTAATATGGTATACAAGTATATACACATATTATACCTAAGTGTAAAATATTGTTTTCTTATACAACGGTATAAAACTCGTGGCTCATAATTGAATAATTCCATACGATCGTGAATTCGTGACTGATGTATAAGTATATATATTATCTAATATATCAAGAGATCTTAAAAATGGATTCTTTAAAAGCTTGTAGAATTACTGTCAACAACTCTTTGCTCTTCGAATGATATGAAAGAAGGAAACTGATGACTGTTTTCTGCCTAATATACATAACATTTACTAAACACAACATTCATAATTTTTATAAAGTATTTGAAATAATCTTAAATTGTATATTCATAATTTCTACCAAAACTACAAGATAAATTCCATTAATATTTTAATATCACATGACAACAATCTTGATGTTAATAATTAATTTAAGTAAATCATTATCCCTCTTTTCTTTACATTTAAATGTATAATTTCATTGCTAATATTATCACATATTTATTTATTGATTGTCAATAATCATTGAAATTATCAATATTGTCTTAGCAGTTGGTATAGTTAAAGGCGTTAAGATAATTTCATAGTTATAGTTGTAAATGTATTAAAATATTAAATTTTTACAAAATTACCTGCATGGCTGTATATTGCCTGTTGATGCCTATATTAGGTATGACAATATCATCTATTATTGTTAGACATATTAAATTAAATTATATTGGCTATTAATTTACGTTATTACCTATAGTACATTATATTGAAGGTAACATATATATTATTATATACGTACGCAAGTCACAAATTTCTCTTGGGGTGAATTTAAGAGAAGGGATTATGGCACAGCTTTCCCCACCTGCCCACCTCAGGTTCTATTTTTACACATGTTTATTGATTGAGAGTTTTTATAACTTTCAAATTTCGTCTATATTGGTACCACAGTTATTTTTGATTATTTTGTTGATCACTGTTTTAGTAGATACATGCAGTGGGCATATTATGCAATGAATAAAAAGTGATCAATCGGTGGAGCGAGATTACAAAATATTTTTATGAAACGTTCTATCGTTTTAATTTCCGAAAGGAAAACAACTGATAATTGCAATTATTTACAAGTTGTTTTGTTTTTTTTTACGAAATTTATGGCTGTTTACAAAACCTCACGTCTCACGGTTATAATTATATAATATTGCAAAAGTTGTCAGTTTCCCAAAAACTTATCTGTTAATTCGCGGCCGTCCCTCGAATGATCTCAACTTTGTACTACAGAATATACGCGCTGTATGAAGTATTATTATTTAGTGCAACAATATTATAATGTTATTACAGTATAAACGACAAAGATTTTTTTTTTCTCGCCAACGAATAATAAAAATAATAAGACTTGCGAAAATAGCTCCTATATAATATTCGACCTTAATATTGTATGGAATTAAGTGCCGTATCGGTAAATACGACGGTCCTCACCTCCCATCTCACCGCGTGAAATTCCTTAACACCCTTCACGTGGCGCCAACTACACGTATTGCACGTTATTCTATCGTAATTCGCACAACACGCGCAACACCGATCCGTCGCCGTTTTCGATCACATAATAATAACATCGTTATGCTATTTAAACTGTTATTATTTATATTTTATTATTCATGTACGCCGTGACATATTTTATTATAAGGATATCATAATAATATACTTATAGCATTATTAATTTGTAGGTCACGCGTTGGGGGTTCTGTGAAGCTATAATATTATATGTAATAAATAATCGCTCCGAACGGTATCTTTATTGTCGTATAAGATATAACGCGATCGTAAAAGTGCACGTATTATAATAATATATCGTATAGAAACTGATATGTTATTATAAATGCATAAATTATATTTATCGTTATTTATATTGTACGTACATACGAACTTATGCCGAGCGATTGCATGCATTAAAATATAAAGATCATACAAATTATTATTATTTTGTACATTTTGTAGATTATATCGTACTACTACGATGACATATTATTATGCTTATATTATTATTGTCTCGTGTCAGGGCTGCTACGGCAGGGCGTGACATTTGGGAACCACCGGCGAAACGTCGTGGTATTACGTCACCGCCACCGGTTGCAGATGGGTGTAATAAGCATCGCAGGCCGCACGGGAGGGCGAGAGGGAGAAATGTCGTGTAACGATGTTATTAAAAAAAAAAAAAACCACCCGGAAAATAAAACGCATTTTGTCTCATTAAACGCCCAAGGTCGTCCGAGTATACAATCGTCCTTGGCCCGTCCCCTACAGCTAAAACGCGACGTACTTTGCTTTTCAACTTTCCTCCATGTACATATATATATATTATTATGTTTAGTCATACTATAGGCGTCCAATTACCGTTTTTTTTTATTTATTGTACGTACTAAATGTTTTTTGTTTTATTTCAAATGAATGCCGGGCGCGTAAAAAAAAATATAAAACATCATAGGTACTGCAGGCTGCAGGATGTCTGGAATCGTTTTCATGTCGTAAACATTTTTATGGATTCCGAGCGAAGTGAGCGATGTTTTAATATATTATATAGTTTAACAATGTGTTTTTATTTATATGTCGTTGGTCGCTTTTTTTGGAATATGAAGGGAGAGATCCAATCACCCCACACGGTACCTATATCTGTTTTCGGTAGAAATACGTACGCGATTGCAATTTTTTCAAGATACCTATAGTTTTTCGATTTTCTCTCGTTCCCAGGGTCATAATTTTAAAGGAAATATGCTAAAATTATTATTATGTCACAAACGTTTTTCGCCATAAAATGTATAAGTCGTTGTTTTGACATAGCTCAACTACTAACGCTATAGAGACTATATACCTTCTCTTGACGATTTGTTTGAAATTCCGATAAAAATTAGAGTAAGTAGGTATGTGGTTCTATAATACCATAACGGGTACCCATATTGTGAATAATTAGAAATATTAAAAATAAATTATTTTTAACTGATTTTGTTATAAAATTGTTATATATTCAAACTGATATTATGACTATATATTTTAAACCCGTTATCCGATCAGATATACAGTAGATTCCACTTATACCAATCTTCAAGGGACCTAAAGAATTAGATCGTCATATCGAAATGGCCAAAACATATTGCACGTGAGATTTAAAACCAACCAAGTAAATAGCGGGTAATTGTTGTATACCGAATATCGGTGTTTACGGCATCGTAATAAGTGGATTCTACTGTAATTTCATAGCAGATGATAAATGCTTTCAAATATTTATAAAAAACTATTCCTAATACCAGATAGGTTAGGTAACTACGTATCTTATTATTGTATTATTTCATGATATTTAAATACAATAATCTTTTTATTAGCTAGGTATATAAACCAAATGGATAAAATTATAAATTGTTATATGTATAAAGATTATATAGATTGGTCACACCCATATTTTTTTCTTTTAGTACATTATACAATTATTCAAATTTTGATTTTTACATTTTTTAGTGCATATGCATAAACACCAAATTTTAAATTATTTAGATTTTTTTTCATTCAAACTTCAAAGAGTCTCCCGTGACGATAGAATTTTTTTTTAATGAGAACTGCACTTTTTATTGTAAATTGAGAAGTTTGACATGTTTAAATAACAATTCAACGACAACTTTTTGAGTTATTAAACTTTATGCACTCAGGATAATAAGTTCATGAAAATAGATTAAAAATGTATGAGATAGGTACATAATAACTTGAACAATTTTCGTATATAATTAATACTAATGTATTGATATTTTTCAATTTGTATACATTTTCTGTGTTTAATAATACAAGTATTAGACAAAATATTACATGTGTTTTACATTTGATGAGTTACCTGCTGTATTAAGAACTATTATCCTTAGCACATACATTTTAATAACTCTGAAACTAATCATTTGAATTTCGGATTTAAAAGGATGGAAAGGTTGGAAAAAAATTAAGTTTGTATAGCCACAGCCCACATGGTAGGTCCTCTATGATAATATATAATCTAAGTATTACAAAATATAGTGTTTAAAATTGTTGTATTATTTTGTACCTAATTATTGTATTATATGCATTATAATTATTATTTGTATTACTATTAATATTTGTACTTTTAGAAATATATTATACATGCACCTGTTCTATTGAAATGTAAACAAATAAATTAAACATATACTTTGAAATTCCAAAACCCAGAATTGTTAACTAATATAAGACGAGTGTAAATTTCGTTAGCGAATTATACTGTTTACATTTCTATCGACACATTTTCAGTATCATATCGCACAGATTCCCCAAACACTTAAATAAATCATGTTAATAATTTAATATAATTTATTGCCTACAGCGTAGTTAATCATATTATTTAGCAGTGTTTATAAATCCGTCAAGTATAGGTATTGTCAGTGATTGACACGCGAGTGATTGTGGCTTTAAATATTATAAAATGGTGACAGTTTGAAAACGAACAATTTTACCTGAACAATATACCTAATATCATCATAATATTTAAATATAATGAAGCGGTTTTAAAAACTCTAATAGAAAGTTTCTGTATATCTTACGGAGTGATCCACGTAACGGGAGACACTCATTATTTATGAAAATTCTAAAGTTTTTGATAAAATTTAAATAAAATTCGTAGTATTTTGATCTATATAGAAATCGAATTTCAAACAATTTATTTATTTATTATAAGTACTTAAACTTAATAAGTATTTATAAGTTATAACTTATGACCTATCTTCCAAAATTCGATTTGTATACATCAAAGTACTTCAAAAAATGTTTTGCTTTGGAATAAGGAATTGAAAACGAATGCTATCTTTTAAAAGTACCCGTAGAATTTAAAAAACCGTTAAAATATAATTTTTTTTTAACGACTTAATATTATGAAACAAAAATATTTTCAAAATATAGTTTTTGAAATAATGAGTGTTTTTCGTTTAATGAATCACCTGGTGTTTATATATATGTAATATTCTGAGTACTTATGATAAATTATTATTTTCCCTTAACGTGCGCTTTACATTATACTGTTGTTGTTGTTCTTTCAGTTGTACTTTTTGCGTCGTGATCGTTGGCAGTCCTGGTCCGTATATTAAGTTTTGCTAGGAAGTAGAACGAAATAAAGAAAAATAATGTATAAGAGAGATGATAAGAATAATTTATATCGAGCTGCAGCAGACCGTAATATTATATTATATATATATAAACGTACAGGATTGTGTCGCGGCCTTGTTTATTTTACTGGTGACCTTTTTGTCGAGGGTTTCGGCTGTGCGGAAATTTACATAATCACACACCATTCAAAACTGCTCGAAATCACATATATATGTGTTTGTGTGTATATACACCGAAAGAGCGTCTTTTCGCTTAACAATTTTTTTGCCACCCCAAAAAGTTTTCAACTGTAGAGACGCCACCACGGGGTCGACGTCGCGCGCGCGAACCAAAACGTTGTATAATATTATATATGTCATATAATTTAAAAAATTTTTTCTCGTCATTTTTTTTCTTCGTCTGAACACCGCAAATCGACAACGAGGTCGTCTTCGTCGTATACACATAATATTATACACCTGTATATGTTGTTTTTCTATACATTATATACGTACACAATGTGTTTTCGCATTTCCCTCCGCTGCAGCGTTTTCGACGACGCCATCGTAATATACGGGGTTATACATTTAACTCAAGGCACCCTATCGTGACTTCCAAAACTCTGAAACTTTTCCATAAATAATATTCATTTACACAGTATTTTTAAGTCATTAAAATACAACTTCGTTTTTTGAAATAATTAAATTTTTACTCTTCGATGTATATATAACATATTATTATGTGCATTTTTAATTTCATATTTTGAAGCAGAATATTTTTTGAAGTATTTTGTTCTATAAATATCAAATAGGGGACAATAGTTTATTAGTTATAGTAGTAGGTATTTAATGTAAATATGAGAAGAATAGTAGACCAACATTTAACTTTTAATACATACCATATACGATATATGGCTCATATAAATTATATACCCATCCAAAATTGAATTTCATATACCAACATCAAAGTACTCCAAAAAATGTTGTAAATATTATATTCTGTTTCCGTATAAGGAGTTAAAAATGTATATAATGTTTAAAAAAAAAATAAAAAATGTTTTTTATTTAATGACAAAGATTTTTTTTAAAACACGTGAAAACATATTTTCAAATTCGTCGATAGTTTTTGAAATAACGAGTATCCTAAGTTAAATAGACCATCCGGTATAATAATAATAATAAACAAAGCGATGTTTTACCGATATTTTCCTCTTCGGAAACTTTATTTTCTGTTCGATAAATTTGTGAAGTTTGATTTGGAAATAATTCATTTCAATCAATTCATATTCAGAGTCCAGAATGTTTACGTAAATATTTTAAAAGTAGATTTTTTTTTCATTCCCGTTGAATACTTCTATTCAAACATTTATATTGTTGATTCAAATGCGTTTGAAAGTTTGTTTTGGCTGATAATTATTCTCTCTTATGTAGATATACCTACTGGGAATACATACTATACCGGACAAAAATGTTCTACCTTCCCTATATGTGGTGCCCGCGATCGACACAATCCATTGACGTTTATTGTGCGTCCATATATATTTTTATATTATGCTCCAGCGAGCCTCAATCTACGTAAATACATAATATATACTAATTTATATTATTAAAATTATGGTAGATTATACCTGAGCTTACAAACGCATAACATAGAACATTGATGACGTGATTTTGATTTGTAAATATTTTTAATATATGAGTGAATTGACTAGTATTAAAAATATGTAAAAGCCAGAACATTATAATATGTGTTATCTTTTCGGGTTTTTTATGTATAAAATGTAAATCAAGATTTTTTAATTGTAATATTTTATGTGCTTATATAACTCACTTTATAGTAGTTAAACTACAGACCTGTGAGAGAATAAACAATTACTTATATAATATGCGTTGTTATAAACCTACCTACCATTATGTATTTGATGATGGCTGGATAATTTCACTCTACAATACTAATTGATGAAACTAAAATGGGTTCCGCTAATTCTAAATTTGTCTTGTGGCTAGGATACGTGGTCCATATACCTAATAATAAATATATTATATTTTTGTTTAATATCTTATTTTCATTGTTGTTATTACATTACATTTAATACTCTTAAACAACAATGATTATAACTTAATTGGCCATTAGTATAAGGCCCGAAGTTAAACGTCCTATAAAAGCTATCAAAACATAGGTGCCTACTCTATAAAATAACCAAAAATGCCATAAAAAATGAAGTTTTATCGCAATAATCCCATTAAAAAATGACCATATTTGTTTTGTAGACACACAACTATCACGCGAACAAAAGAAAAATGACTGATTAACTTTCAGAATTTTCAACACTTTTATATAAAAGTATATATCTTAACTAACAATAATACAAAAACAAAACACCAATAAATAAACTTCGTCACGCACAATAATTAAACAGTACACTTGCTAGTTTCTGGAAATAAATGCGTTTGCATTAAATCTTCTACTAACCAACTACCTTGTTCTTATTAATTGTTTGGTAATAGTTCGAGTTTGCTATTTTACACTAAAATATTGTACAATTTATAATGTGATATGTACTAAAAATTAATAAAATGACCTGGAAATGCTAAAAATTGTCCTAGAGCATCAAAAAAATAATGCACTTTGCATTGAAATCCAGGACCTAGCTGTATGTGAAGTATATGACAAATCTATACAATATTATTATTTACATTGGTTTTTGTTTGTCTGTCAATAAGTTAATACAAATCTGTTTGTTTTAAAAACTGTATCACTTTGTTTTTCGGTTTTCCCTTTAATGTGTGGTCTCGTGATCGGTTAGGTTGGATAGGTAATGGCCTCAGTTGATCGGGTATACCTATAATATTGTAATATTTTCTTTATGTCTCGTATCGGCGACACTCACGGTTAATATATGTTTCACTGTGAGTTCGACATATCATTTTATACATTTGTATTAAATTATTAAACATGATTAAAAAATTGTTTACCTACATGTTTATTGAAAAGTATTATTTGCAATATTATACTAATACTCACCCTATCCTTAAGGGGGGAACGGATAGTCTAGATGATCGCTCCACTGATTTGACGTCCCCATCACGAAACACAGAAATTAATATTATTCGAGAACCTCAGTATACGTATCTACAATATAACTTATACCGATTTATTGTTTTTTTCAGATCCCCTGGCGGTGGTATGTTCGGTGACGTAAACATATCGGCGATTCTCGATTCGTTCAGTTTGAGCTATGACAAAAGAGTAAGACCAAACTACGGAGGTGAGTGTTACCTTTTAACATGATATTATTATTGTTACACTAATCGTATAAAATATATATTATTATATGTATATTAATATCTTGTGAATAATTTTGTTTAATTGATAATATGATATTATAATGTTTATAACTGTCTAATAATATTAAATAGTTCGAGTGAAATCGTCCGAATCGCTTGGATATTATAATGCCAGCTATATACCTACGTAACTAAAGTGTAGAGCGTATTTTTCACTCGACTTACGATGAGCGATCGTTGGTATTCGTCACGGGAATCTAAAATCGATATCACGACTTCGGATCAATAATAACAAAGCTGACAGAGCAGGCCGTGCAACACGTCATATTATTATCATATACCTGTTCATATTATTAATATATTCGACCGCTCTATCGGTCGTCGCTTTATGTAAAACTTGATTACGCAAAATGCATAATATATTAGGTATAAAATAGTACTATAAAAACAGATGATAGTATGTACACTACTGCAGTCCTACGTAATAATGTTATATTATTTATTAATCATAATATTATGTTACATTTTGTATCCGTCATTAGAATATGTCTTTTGGATGCGATCGCCAAAATCCGATGGCTTTAAGCCGATAAGATAGACATAGGTACTGTCGCAAAACACAATAATTACGCTATAATATTATACTATTATAATATTAAATTAAATATTATACTGCAGCTGCAATGCAGTTATTGCAATTTGCAGTCTTACGTGATAATATTGTCTGTCGTAAAAATCAGACTTGTTGGACGGCCGCGATCGTACCTTGTAAATGTGTGTATATCGTCACAAAGGTGGGCAAGTTAATGAAAATAATGAACTCAAGTTAAGCTGAGTCAAGTGAACAGAAGACCGTTAGTTAAAAGTTAGGACAAGTAACAAATAACAAATTTTATTCGCCAAGTTTAGAGTTAATGTGGAAAAAAATATTAAATTAACTCTGTTTAAAAAAAATTAATTTTTGTACCTACCTATGTTCTTTTGTTTTATTTTATTAAATAAATATAACACTAGTATTATGGTATTAGATTATTTTTAATTTAATAACGTGTACCCATTATATATTAATGTAGGTAAGTATAATTCCATTAAAACCGAAAATTTCAAAAACATTTTTATTTTATATCGATGGATAAAAAATGGATTAATAAAATTAAATCAATTGAAAAAATATTAAATTATTTCAACAGTCAATTATTAAACTAGTTATGTCCATAAGTTAATTTATTAGGAAATCAATCAACTATAGTTAAGTTAATGCCCACCTTTGTGTATAATTGTTTATTGAAGATGCATTATATTATAAAATATAATTATAAATACCGTTGGATATCGATAAGGTCCCGATCTCTAAATATACGATTCGATCGTCTTATTTAGAAGTGACAATGGGCACCGAGTCATCGACACTCGCCGAACTCGTTGAAATTATGCAATATTATATTGTCAAAGTAATTTCCGTCGTGAGATTGTAAATAAAATCTCTAACTAATTCGTGAAGGTAAATACGATAAATCGTCGTATTCGTCGTAATATTATTAAAAAATTATAAAAAAAACACGATATAAAAATTTTTCATAAATTGTTTATAAATAACTCACGGGCGATCAAACCAATATAAAATATTATTTCTGATGAAATCGCTTGCAAAACTCTGAACATCAAAAATATTAATTTACATACGATCTAATTTGATATTATAACTCAGTGAAATCAGGTACCTATTTTTTCGCTGTAATAACGTGTTAAATGTAGAGAATTGATTTGAAATAATTTACCTAAGTGATGAAAACAAATATCTAAATCAAAGAAGCCGCAAATCACTTCGATCAACTGGCATTTTTCATTAAATAATTAAAATTTTCAGTTTTTGGTGACAACCATTGCGTGCATTCTCAATATTTCACTTGTAATTTGATAGACCGTTTCCGCATACATAAAAAAGTCATCGAACGTTGTTGTTATTTGAATCATATTTCAAATGAAAAATGATAAAGTGCAAAGCTCAGCTAGCTTATAAAGTAACAAACCGGAGGTACCAACATCAAAAATATATAATATTGGTCAGAATTTTTTTTAAACGCATACTTTCATTTTTAATATTTTTCATTATTGATGATGATATCTTATCATTCTATGCAACATTTTAGTTTCAAACCAAATTCCTGTTTATTATTTTAATTAGGTATGATATTATTATATAAAATGATAAAAAATAATCCAAATAATCAATTATATGCAGAACTTTAAGGACTTGAAAAATTATATTATATAATAAATGATATTTGAATTTCCACATAATTTAAATTATAGGAATAAAAATGTCAAGATGTAGAAGGGGTGACCCTTGGACTGTAGTGGTGGAGCAGGGGGCAGAGCCTTTAGTAAAAATATAACATAAAATATTATTGTTTTGCATGCATCAACGTGGCATGACCTTTTTCAAAATGTTTGCACAAACCGGGTCCGTGAAATTCAATTGGAAATTTACCAAACCGTGTTCAAACGGTTACCACCGTAGTTTTCGTAGGGTTTATCAATCCCAAACCGGTTCTCTTCGATTACATTTCAGCACGTGGCCTATTTATATATATATATTAACATGATATACATTAGATCGGTGGCGGTGGCCGTGACCCGTTTTCGCTTTATTCAACAATAATTATCATTATGCCATCGCGGTGTAAAGATGTTTTGTATAAACGGTTTTTACTGCATTTGTAGTGTAAACAATAATAACACAAACGCGGTCGAGGTACAACACGTTATTATTCCGTATAATATATAATATAGGTAAGCACACGCAAACCAAACCACGGAGAGAGTTATGTGTCGTCGGCGGCGGTGCAGGTCTAGTCGAGCGTGCACCCCGCGCGAGGGCGTATAATATAACCTCGCTGTGGTCCCACATCATCTTTGTGCCGCCGAAATCGATTTGACCTGTAGCGCCCGCCGACATCCCTTTCGGCCGTCGCCGCCGCTGCCGACGCGTATATATATATATATATTATTGTGTACGTGTACAACTTTAGGTTTCAGCCAGCCGCAACCGTTCGTTTTTTTTTTCACTCCTACTTCTTCCGCCCTTTTTTACCGCTCGCGAAGTGCTGCAGCTTAGAAGATCATAACGTGCCCAAAATATATTGTGTGACATATATTTTATAAAACAACGTGCGATTTTTCAGCCAAACATTACAGTGATATTATCTGTGACGAAGCTGATATTATAATATTTAAATCGGATTAAAGCGCAGACTGCGTGATTATAACTCGCAGAACATAATAATAATAATAATAATAAATAACTATCGCATAGTACTTACATAATCGCTGTCAAATTCATGTTATACAGGCACTTGTATTATATTATTATAGGCATGTGATTTTGTGATTCACCATTCATTTTTCGTGACCTTCAAACCGGCATTTTCCCTCTGAATCTAGTAAAAAAAATCGCTAGATTTACTGATAAACAGGAATACAGGATGATGGTAAACCATGCTCACCCTTTTTTTCTTTAATTTTATTTTAAATCTGATTTTTGGAATTTTTAAATATACTTAAACACAGCATTTTTGAATACTTTAGTTATTTATAGTATAATTTTTATACCATTTAATTTGTTTTCCAAACAAAATCCACCCTTTTTTACTTTAAATTATTCATAAGATAAGTATTTTGAAAATATTCTTGTATCAAAATTATTGGAACGAGTAATTTCCGATTTATCACACTTTATGTTCTAAGAATGAATAAATGTAAATTTAATAATTGTATAGTCATGTCTTTATTATAATATATAGTTATTCTTTCAGGACGTTGTTAAATACTAATAGATCAATTTTATAGCTTACACCTTCCTGTCTTATCGAATCTTTCATCTAACTTTCATCGTAAATATAAACAAATTAATATTACATAATAATATATTCTATTTTATTTGCATAAGCATATTATCTGTTATTTTTAGTAAATAATGTTTAATAAACAAGAAAATAGGTCAAGGTACTCTCGTTTGAATTTTGTTATAAATAGGTAGGTACATCAACATTTTCAACAAAAATTATATTCTTAATAACTTAAAGTAATAAAGGGTGGTTCTAATTTGGAAAACAGAAATTTGTATCTTTTTAGAGAAGAAAGGGGATGAGCATGCTTGGTGAATCGTCCTGTATAATGTTGCAGAATATTATGGGATCTTTAACAACGCGACAACTGCGCACGCTCCTAATCATACATCTATGTCTCTAACTGCAGTGGTTTTCCAGAAATCGGGGAGGCGTGCTATCTGTTTTTTTTAACGTTATTACCTCTTATTAGTGTTATCAACCAACTTCTACGTGGATGCGACGTTTTAAGCCCACGAACGATTTTAATTGCCATAAATTACTCGCAACGCTGCACTGATGATCAAGGGCGTTTCTGGAATGGACATTGGTGAGAGAGGCGATCGAAAAAACCGTCTACAATGTTATTATTATGCGGTATAATGCATGGATAAAAGTATATTTATGATATACCTACCTATATTGTGAACTGCCAATAATAAAAACTTGTTCAATTATTTTCCTCGAGATCGGAAAAATGCAGTATCGATCTGATAACTCTGCTTCTTATTCAGAAATAAGTTATGAACATATTTTTTACTGTACAAATACAACTGTACTAATTTTGCACAAAGTACATGGTCAAAATATAAAAGCTGGATAGTTAAATCGTTATTAAATACATACGAATACAAAGTAGCAAAATCAACTTTTAACTAGAACCAATTAGGTGATATCAGAATTTATAAATTTTTATTAAATTTATTTTCTAGAAAACTAATATGTAAATAATGTATTACATAGGTATCTATTGTTTTCAAACCTTGCGGTATTCGAAAGCAGTTTTTAAGAACTTAAAGCTACAATACCTATTATTATAACATTTTGACATACCTATACAGTATATTTATAATATTATTATTATGACGTTTCAATCACAATATTATTATGTTGATTTTTGTTCAATATTATTGATATCACTTGGTAGGTAGCGTCTCCCAGGATTTTGGATTCCCTAGTTTTTGTTTTTAAGACTTATGTCGTAAAAATTTGACAAATGGTCATACGAATCACATACCAACTATATACATTTGGTTAGGTGTTACAAAGTATTTAAATTCGTTGGTGTAGGCGATGAGACAATACTGTACGTCCAGTTTTCAGTAGATCACGCGTTTAGCCAGTCTCAATGATAGTAATATTATCTATAAAATGAAAATACTAATCATTAATCAATATATTGATCAAACTCGACAACTACTACGTATAATAATAATTATACATGTACTATAATTGTGAAGCTTAAGTGCCTGTATTACGCAGAAATATAATAATATTTTTATCGAGTGTGTTCAATGTCCACTATTATAAGACAAATTATACTATTATTATTATTATTATTATACGCTACGCAAATAATCGAAATTCGTCGCACAATAAAACGTTTCGAACAGTTTTCTGCAATGAGACTTGGTATACCGAATTTTCGTTTACCTTAGGTACGTCATACCTATTGTATACAACAACAATATTAAATAAAAACCAAACTTCGCTTTGATTATAAAATATTATTATTATTTACACCGCAGCAGATCGATGTTATTAAAAAACGAGCCCATAACATCTACGCCAGCCAATATTATATAACATATTATTATAGTTCGAGCTGCGTCATGTTCGCTTTGCGTGAAGACGATATAGAGGGTATTTTATCACTATTCATATTTTAATAGTGCAACGTAGTATATAATATGTTTCAGATGACATTCATTGTGGTTTTTAGTCTAAAAAACGTTGACATCTCGTGACACATTAAGTGTACAGACTTACCGCCGATTTTTCTGTAAACCAGAAAACTGTCTTTACTAAGAAAGTGTTTATATAAAATATTTTAAGAACAGATTTTTTTATTCACTATTTTACATGTATAACATAGGTAGAATATTAAACCAGCTAGAATACCATGTATGCGGTTGATTTATTTTTTATAAGATATTCAACTACGCACAGAGGTATATTATATTATTATAATAATATGTAGGTAGGTATTAAAATTGAATGTGTGTCTCGTAAATTTCAAAAAAGTAAACAGCACTTTAACATGGCAAAAAAAGTCACAAGGAAATAGGAATCATTTTATTTCATTCGTGAAAATACAGTCAATAAAATAATATTGGAAAGTACATTTGATTCAGTTGTATATTATGATAACAGACATACAACTAATATGAATATAATGCAATATAAAACCTTCTAAAGTGCATTTAAAACTTCAATTAATTTATAAAAAAAATCAAATTCAAATTCAAAAAAAATCTATTGAAAATAAAATAAACTATACTTAATGTTACACATAATATAATATGTCAAAAATGTCCATATCTAAGTAAAAAAAATCAATAATTTGAATTAATTAACGCATACATTTAAATGTTTAGTTGGTAACTAATTTGTATATTGTGTACTACTTTGCTGCGTACAAGGTATTTTAAAAATACAAAGATCTACTAAACTACCACAAAATAATGATAATTCATAAAAAAAAGGTCGAAAATTAAATCCAAAAAAATTATAAAAGATTAAAAAAAAAAATACAAAATTATATGCCTATAACTATAATTGTGTATGATACACTAATTAAATTTATATTTTCCTAAAAAAGTTAAGTAATTTAAGTCTTAAAAAAAGAGAGAAAAAGTCAAATTTGTTTAAAATCCACGACCATCAACATTGGATTAATATTCGTTTCAATGTTATGTAGGTATATACTTGTAATATATTTATTAGGAGATTACGATAGTAAATCAAGGTTATATTTTATGTATTCATAGTTTAAATCTAGAATAATTTTCCACAACTATCCTTGGGGTGGAAAATGTTCGTTGCATACGCGATTATAATATTACGCTGCAATTTAGTGTTAACGACGGTTTCATTTTTCGTGAATTGAATTCATGGCTCCGGCGAGCGAGATTATTAAGTGAAGAAAAATCGTTTGCGTTTAAAAATCGATCGTCACGCGTTTGAAATTACTCATGACATCAAAGTTCAAAATGTAATCACAAAACGGTATAATATTAGAGTCAGTGTTTTCTTCCCTCTCTCGAGTTCCGACACGGTTAAGCAGCAAACGATGCATTGTTATATTATGAAATACGTTCTATAACCTTGCAGTATAACGTGGTATATTGAGTTTACAAGGCCGTACCTCGTTATGGGGAGGGGGGGGGGGGTCAAGATTTGGTTCAACCCCCCGGAAATATTTTCGGAAATATATTTGGAATTTAAAATCAGTTTTTTTTACATATTAATGTTATAGGGCAGGTACAGCTTTTATTTTTGAGGCCGATTTCTTGTTACAGTATCTAGGTTTTCCCTGGCAACCAATGCATAATTATACAATTAAGTTATTGTAGCAATAAATAATAACAATAATAGCAATAACCTCGATAGTATAGGTAATTTTTTTTCTATATTTTTTTTAACCATATATGATTAAATTTTACTTATTAATTTTTTTTCTGCAACATTAGAATTCATCTTCATTATTAAAATGGTTTGAAGTTATTATAATTACGAATTGGAATTCTGAACACCAGAAAGCCAAATTAAGAATAATATGTCGTATTATACTGGGACCAGCAAAAACATAATATCTGTTAGACATTGTTTTTCTAGCTCGTACAAAAAATATCTAGTATCTAGTATTTTGTTTACCAAATATTTACAATCTACCTTTGCCAAAACACAATAATCAAAAAGATAAAAGAGGTTAATTGTTTAAATAGGTACTGCGCCAACGTCTCTTTAAACGTCAAATTGGCTGATAACTCATCTGTTTGGTACCAATGTTATTGTTGTGAGATTTGAAATTAATATGTTTGGATGAGATAGTAATTTTTTTTTTTTAATATTTCTTTTACACGCCCCCCCCCCTCCCTCCTCCCGCCTTCTCACCGACAGTTACGGCCTTGCGTACATAATTTTTGGATATTGCGAAAAATATACGGTAACCAATACATGTAGTCAGTCTCATATATTTTATATCTAAAACTCCCTTTAGAAAAAATTAAAAATAAACATATCAAAAAATATATCTACATAAACTTGTTTTAATGTACCGAATTTCAGGTACGCCAATTGAAGTCGGTGTCACCATGTACGTGTTGAGCATCAGCTCTTTGTCAGAAGTCAAAATGGTACACACAAAATATTTACACAACACAAAACAATCATGATTTTTTTTTTTTTTATTATTTTTGTGCCTACATAATAATATAGCGTATTACACCAAACATTTTTTTACGCGTCATTCTGTATTATTGAAAATAAGTAGTGTCTATACATATATTTCTTAAATAAGAGTTGCGTGGTGTTTTGTACTATAAATTACTTAATAACATAATAATGATATTATTATATGTTATTTTATTTCAAGAAAAAAAAGTCTTTTATTTTGCGATTGCAATCTTCTTTCCGCTTTGTATTACCTACGTATTATTCTCCGCTAGAAAGAACGCTATAGAAGCACGCTGTAGAATCGTCGAGCATTTGATTTAGGCGTATATATTAAGACGTAATACCAATTCATATTGATTTAGTACAAAATCAAACACCGGTTTTAACATGATATCATACACACCTCAACACATGTACGTACATAGATTTCAAATAAAATATATAGACAATCCAAATCGAAATTACATATTATATACGTTACTATATTGACTGTGGTAAACATTATATAATTTGTTTTTTAAAAAGTATTTTATTCATTATTTTTATCACAACCATTGTGCTAATAGACAACTGACATTTTCTTATAGATAACACAAGTTGTAAAACGTCAGATGACATACAATATAATATTATATAGTTCTGACATGGCATGAGATCATAGTTTGGATATTTTAAGGAAAGACAATTATATGATTAATCGTTTTAAAATAATACAGCAGTACATAGGTACTGTAGGTGAAAATGGTTGTAGGGAGTGTTGTGCATTATCTAGATAAAAATATTTATGTTTTTATGTTTTTAATAATATGTATTTTTATTTTTATCTTATATGTATAGGTAAAAATAAATTAAAGTATCTTTTTATCTTAATACCTATTAAAATAAAATGGTTATCTGAGTCAAATTATCTAGATAATTTTTTCACAAGATTTTCAATTCCTTTTTTATATAATATTTTGTTTTTTGTGGTGGATGGAGGTATTAATCTTCTAATTTAATGGCGATTTGTTTATTTATAACATTTTTTTTTGTGCTTTGCTCTACTTTTCAATGTTATTTTACATTTTAGAAATACCCATCAATTTTTGTCTTTAATAAACTGTTGTTCATCCATTTTGTGTTCAATTTACGATTGTTTGATCAGTCGCGTTGTAAATCAGTATTTAATTATTAATTAATTATTGGTTTTTAATTATTACATTTTTAATAATTCCACCTTATCCTATTGGATATATTATACAATATATACAAAAAATAAAGCTCTACCTATTTTTGAATAACTATAAAACACAATAATAGGTATTATACAGATTTTTTAGGAAGTGATCACAAATGCGTTTATAAACTGCATTTATCTAAAAATGATTATATTACAATGTGGAAAACTACTGCCAAAATGCGCTTTGATACATTGATAAAACTAGAACACTACCGACAGCATGTTGTTTAAAATAAAATCATTATCATTATTGTATTTTATTGTGCGTTGGTAGGTTTATTATAATATATAATTAGTATGCATTTTTTACAGGTATGCATATTACCTACCTACTTGTATAACTGGCTCGCGGAACATAATTTTTATTCACTACTCAGTTAAAATAATATAATATTTTGGCCTTACGTAATTATTATTATTTTTGTTTTTTAAAGATATAAATAATAATAAATATAAATGTTCCTACATAATACATACAAACACACATGCGTACACGCATATAATATAACATACACACACACATAATATTATTATTATAATATCTATCACGAATAAACACATTTAATATGATAAAGAAAAAGAAAAGTTACACGTAAAACGGTGTCACGTGATCGCGTGCAAATAAATTTTCCCGGCGGGTGGCCGAGTGGATATTTCAAGCGCACAAATAAAAACGCCAAGGTATTTAATTCTGCCTTCACCCTATACTTATATATATATAATATATTATATACACGAGAACATAATATATAATATGTATATACCTCCTATACATATATATATATACACACACACGCTGGTGTCTGGCACACGCTATATGCCTCGACGCCCCCGAAAATATTACAGGTGTCAGGTCAACGACTATGAACGAGAAAAAAAACTTTCGCAACGATCGCTCCATATTATGTACATGCAATTTGTGCGTTTATCATAAAAGCGATCGCAAACTTTGAATTTTTTTTTTATTATCGTTATACTCTTTCCGCGTGATATACGGAATTATTATTATCACTTTCGACTGCGATCATTCAAGTTCGCGTATTATTATTATTATTATATACATTATATTATACCTACCGTCGTATACATTATATACCCACCACTGTTATTATTATTATTACGACGCACTATATATAGGCAGTAATATTGTGTATAGTATATAATATAAACGCAATAAAAAAAAACATACACACACGCCACGGCACGATAAAAACTTGATTTTTTTTTACGCAGTAGGTAATTTACGTTCCGAGAACAATATTTATTGTTATTATTTCCCCTACGTGCCGGTACATATTATACATATTTTATAATAGTGATCGTCTCTATTTGACGGTCTCCGTTTTCGAATTCGTATATATAGGTGTACTTACTGAATAGGAAATGTTTTTATAGTGCGTATATGATATTGTTGATCAAAATATTTTATCTGTAGAAGTATGCAAAGAATAATTAAACAAATATTTATATTTAATTTTTTTCTTTTTTTTAGTTAAGGACCTTTACTTTGTAACTAACTTAGCCTGGAAGTTATTTTTAGTCGATTTTTACTGTGGGGGAGGGTACGGTTTGGAACACGTGTACGTATATATGTGTCGAGGATTTGTCACTAAAAACCATAGTGTTCACTCATCCGAGAGCTACCTACAGCGACCGATGCTTGACCTCAGAACACGTTAGTGCCTGAGGCAACTACCGTGCCACACCAGACCACATTAAATATTAAAATATTGTAATGCTATTAACTATCAAACTGATATTTTACTACCTAGCGATAGGTAATTATATATTAATTTAAATTTCTTATTTCATTAAATTTGTTTTGTTAGTAATTCATGTCCAATATAGGAATTATAGGTATTTAGTAATATATTTATGTAATCATACAATAATCATTTAAAGTATACAAGATCGTAAATGTGCACATTTATACAACAAACCACTCGTCAACCACGTTGAACTAAAACTTGGCCTGTGTTATAATATAATAGTATACTCTAAAATCTGCTACATTAAACAATCATATTTTACCTATCGGTATAGGTATATTATTTTTTTTTTTTCAATACAAATGGATTAAAGCACCGTTAAATAATTTAATTGTTTCTGTTGTACTAAATTTAAAAAATAAATAAAATAAAACTCTGCTGAAATATTCTCGTGAAATAAATCGAACGATATAATATCTAATATAATTGCTTTGGAAAACGACAGTGCCTCGCGTGTTAAATGACTTACAATTATTCAGTCAGTGATAATAGAATTAATACCTTTAACAATTCCGAAATATTTTCATCTACAGTCGAGTAACATACGAATATTTAGTAAAGAAATGTATTATTCAAACGGTAGAAACGCTTTGTTGTTAGCGTAGTAGGGTTGTTAAGCACGCAATATATTGCATAGTTGTTTTATGAGTCGTTATTATCATTGTTTTTATTTTATTTTTTTTATTGTTATTTATCTTTTCACTTGTCCTCTCTGGAACAAAACACGTTAAGTATATGATGATAGCGTACGTACACAATAAATTGTAATAGTGAAGGCTGCATCAAACAATAAAATGCATATCATATATTATAACAGACATAGGTAGGTAATCGTAGTACTAGTTGGCTTTTGTATATTATAAATTGTAATAATAGTAGGTACTTAGTAAGTTTAGGTATGTACAATGTGCAAAATATTAAAAAGGGTGATTCACCAAGCAAGCTCACCCCCTTTTCTTTTTAAATAATATACAGTTGTTCAAAACCTGATTTTTTGAATTTTTAAATAGCCTTAAAGGCCATATTGTCAAATTCTTGGGATTTGTTGTAAAGGAAGTATCCTGTGGATACAAACTTCTGTTTATCTATAGAAAATTATATAGGTAATATTTTTTCTTAGGATATTGACGTATCAAAATCAAAATTTGAACGAGTCATTTTTTAATTTATTATATTTAACTTTGAGTAGGTAGGTACTAAGGGTAATTATAGGACCTTGCTACTGGGTTAGGAAGATATGGATACAGGATGATTTGAAAATGGTAGTACTACATGTTATTCAATTAACAATTATTATATTTTATAAAAATAGTCCAAGCATAATAAATACCATATCCGATATTACATCTATTTGTATTTTTGTAAAACTATTTTCAACGCTTAATAGTAACAAGGATAAACTTAGTATAAACATTTTAATAATTGAGAAGCTATATGTTTGAATTTTGAATTAGGTGAGTACATTCAAATTTCTAAAAAATTATCCAATAAATAATGGACACTATAAAAGGGGTGGGGTGAGGGGCTCTTATTTGAAAAACAGAAGTTTTTATCGCCACAGAACACACTTTAAGTAGGATAAATCATTTTAAGAATTCAAAAATATGTCCTTTTAAGTATATAATTGAAAATTTCCAAAAATCTGTATTTGAATTAATTAATGACTAAACAAAAAAATGTGAGTTGAACATGCTTGATGAACCACTCTGTATATTACATAAATGTTATCATGTTACTGAAACGTTTTACGCTTTTGTGTATCGAAATACATTATATGGGCCATCTGAATGACAAGCGTGTGTGATCATCATTATAATTTATATCATATAAATATGTAGTCATGTAGCTATTATATTTTATAGTATACCTATTAGGTGCAATATGCATATAGCATTATAGCGGTCTTAAATCTATTCAACTATAGTACGTTAAAAATCAGATAATTTTCTCACCTTAATAGGAGCATAATAGAGCATAATAGGTAGTGACCAATGAAACAACAATCATTGTATTACCTACCTACGTCACTTGTTCACACGTTCTGGGTAAATCGCGAATGTCCCTTTTTTGAACATCATGTCTCCTTTTCCTAACAATTTTCCCAACTTCATACAGGATACTTTTTATCTTCTTTTAGTAGTTATTCCGTTATCTCAATTATAATAGTATACTTATTATAGTTATGTGAGTAGTAAAAAAATATATTATTTGTTACCGCGCGTCTTGTATTGAGATATTGAAATAAAGTTTATATTTAAAAAATAATAGTTTTTGTGTAACGAGCATCGAGTGACGACGAACAGTTATCAGCGCTAGCCGATAAGCATAATGAAGCACGTCCTAATGTCCTATTATATTAGTCTATTGCACAGTGTATATTGTATTATCACATAATGTAAAAGGAAAACATTATCTCCAAAATATCATTAAAATATTAATTAACTACACAATTTTTGGAAGCTTTAGTTGGCTAAAATACCCTCCACGGTAACATCACCGCTTATTTTATAGATGGAGAACCCAGGGTGTAACTTAAACTATCTACCCTATATTCTCGGTCAAAGTTGATTCACTCTGTCTACAAATATTCATAAGTTTAATTAAATACTTTATTATTCTTACACGAAATCAACATTGTTCTTTCTTCAACAATCTACTGGCAGAGTGTCTAGGGATTACATTTATAAATATAAGTGAGGGATCACTACAACTTTAATTACAATAATAATTATATTATAATCTTATTTATTACCGCTGTAATATACATATATAAGTATTTATAATAATGGTATGGAGATGTTTGCAAAAAGTTACGACACTCCGTCATTGCGAGTTATAGCGATGAAAGACGTCAACTCACGTTGTCGTGTAAAGATGATGAAGTAATAATAAACCTATAATATTGTACAGCAAGCATGGTACAATTGAAGATTGTCAATTGCGTCCCAAAGTCAGGTAAATAAATTGTTTTTTTCCCTTTTCGTGTTCTGTTGGCATCCTTTTGTAAAGTAGGTAAACGTTAAATTAAACTTTGTTGGTATTCAAAACATTGTGAAGCTTGTGTAATAAGAAATCAGGAAAAATAATTAAGTCAAAAGCAGTACAGATAATCTATTAATGTATCATTACTTATAATATTGTAGGTATACAATTAATCAAACATTTAATGATTCAAAAACTTGTATGTATCAAAACGAAATAGTTGAATATAAGATTATAAAATTAAAAAATACACTTGATTGTCAATGTTATAATACGACTTTAGGACGCAATTGGAACACTGGATCAAGTCAAAATGGACGATAACGCCCGATACAATTTATTGCATCGTGACCTATAGTAAAACAAAAATAATCTTTACTACGCATAACTACGCCGTACGGCCCTCGTGTTAAGACACTGGAAATCCGACCCAAAATATTATTGTTTAAAGGGAGTATGTGACATTATGACGAATTTCGAGTTCAACTGCGTTTTCTCTCTGGGCAACGCAACCGAATATACATATCCGATTTCGATACTATATTTTTTTTCCACCCCCTCGAGAACCGGCGAAATCGAAGACCGACGTGACCCGTATATATAATAATATATTGGTACAGCGACACGGGCGGTTTTTTTTTATATTATTATTATTACTATTTGTCGTGTACACAAATGCGCACAGTGATCCGAAATACGCGTGCGATCGACAACCCTCACGGGAAACGCGCGCGTGACGTCTACAATGTACGACGATGTAATAATAATAACAACCGACAATTTTTTCCACAGACGAGTTGAATAATTGATCGTCTCGATATTATGAGCTATATGCCACAACCTTATGAAATGGATTGATTTTAAATTTCAATTTTGCAATCGATATTAGTTATTCTAATTTAAATTTTAAATATAATATATCGGTTTTATAATTTTATGAGTTTTATATTTTTGCACATTATCGGACTAACTGTTTTTCGATTTTCAGTTCCATTTTAAACACAATTCTTAATTTTTTTATGATTTAAAATATCACTTAACTGCTTTTTATGGTTTTAATTTATTTCTACCTGTCCTATGAGCCATACGTCCAAGATCGTAATTTGTGCGTCCCTTATGCGTCGTAACATGCAGCTGTGAAACGGGCCTTATAAAAAACGAAATATTACTTATTAGTTATTACTTATTAGGTACCTGGTTATTAGGAGATATTACCTAAACCTGTGAACAATATTATAGACCTGTTGGTTATTGTTGAATTTTAATTTTTTTTAAATTTTTTCATGTTATGTAATATTATATATTTATATAAACACAAAATTTATGTTATCGATTTTAATTTTTTCAATTTCAATATCATTTAAAAAAAAATTAATTTATTAGGGACACAAACTTGCTGCTGATGTTCAAAACTTTTCAGCGTGTGGGAGTTGTAAATATAATTGCATTTAAACTGCATAGTAGGTTGGTTTAACAATTACGCGGGTATAATAATATTATATTAAATACGTTGTTATAAACGCAAACTCGGCACACTCAACAATGTACCTACATCGCTAACGAAAACAGCAATAATAATATCGATTCCGTGTTTTACCTACATAATCACTCCATTAATCTAGCACACGATTTTATAATAATAATCTATCAACATATTTAATGTTTTGTAATAATTATCCAAGTAAAATAAATACTAGATCCAATATCAAGTACATCATTTATTTCAAAAATAAGAATTTGATTAAATACATTATTAAAAGAAAAGAGTACGCTTGTTGAATCCCCCTATATAGTGTACCTATAATAATATTATTATATAGGTACCACTTGTGACATTAATACGATATAATACTGTGTATATTGTATAATACTACCTGCAGTTGTATCTGTGGACAAAAGTCCGGTAAAGCGATGGGTTATAGGTAGCTCAACGAAATAATAATAAAATTATTTATTTTGCAAAATATACATTGTTTATTATCACAACACGTGACAATAAATCATCATTATATCAAAATATGTATGGTTGATTTATCATAACATTTTCATTTATTCCAATAAAATGTACTTTGGTTTCTACTTTTAAAACATATTATAAAACCAAAAATTGAACTTAAAAACACGTATGTTCAACACAAACCATGATATTTCTGTTCTAGTTCACGCATGTGCATCACCTTGTGTTTTTGTGTATTGTATAAAGTTAAATATATACTTGAGACGTCACCTTGAGTGTATTGTTGGCTGCATTTAATGCATGTATAATTATACATTGCCACTTAAAAAAATATGAGCAGTCTTATCATTGACCATAGTTTCTAATTTCTTATACTATATGTTCTTTAATATCATAGATTTATTATAATGTTGTTGATTTTCAAAATATTCAATTTCAGTTTGCAAAATCAGTATGCAAGCCCGTCGTTTATAAATACGAATTATCAAAAATAATTTATATGCGCAAAGATAAAATACAGAAATACTGACATCTTTTGCCTAGAAAAGTAATTATTAATTAATGTTGCAACTACGAATCACTCAGAAAAATCGTCAATTTTCTAGAGGAAAACAAAGCTAACAACAATAATTCCTTCAGTTAAAAGTAGTCGTATCATGTATGACACACCCTTACAACTTTTAAGGTTAGGACTCAAAACGTATTTTGCTTTTACTGCATTTTATTTTAATGATAGTTAAATAATATATTAATACCTGTTTAATAATAGTTGTTATTTATATTTTAAGAATTTATTGATATAGATATAAATTTCGACAATTTCGTTGTTACTAAGTGATTTACAAAATAATATCTATGTAATTATATTATCGTCGATTTGTAAGTATATTTTTTAATTATTATTTATTTTTTCACTTTAATGACTGAATTCTCCATTCACAGTGGTAACTGATATTGATGATACTGTATTTCTTAATTATTGTACACGAAGTATTTAATGTGTTGGAACAGGTAATTCTAGATTGAAGAGCAGTTACTTCTTAATTTAAAGAAAAATTTCCAATTTAATTTACACCAAAATGAATAGCTTTTTTGAATTTCTGGCATAATTTTCCATCTGTTTCTGGAAAAATGTATTCTTGAAATATTTAATTCATTTAGAAAAAATTAAAAACACACAAGTTCATTTTCCCGAAAATTTGATTTTTATAGTTACTACTTGTACCAGTAGCAAGGCAGCAACATACATATTACATTTTATGAATTCGTGCGATTTTTATTTGCCCCTTTGGATTACTATAATATATAACATCCGCCTCCGGCGAGCGCGTACAACTATACAGTTATGTTTTCGGTCCCCCGAGGACATGCCAAACCGACCGTGTCCGAACTCTGCACGGAATGATAAAAAACGGCTTTGCGCCTCGACGCATGTTATAATATTGTTATATAAATATACTGTGAACGCCCCAAAGCGTTTGGACTTATCAATTCTTTTTCTGTATTTAAATTAATTTAAAAAATAATAACCTATGGCAGTTATGAACAATAAATATTTTTTGAAAACATAACAAGTAGGTATATAGAACTCAAGTACCTACACTTCGCCAAAATAATGAAACCCAAATTTTTTTTTTTAACACAGTACTAAATTTTCACCCCCTCCCTCTCTACCATGAAGTTTTGTCAATACTGCTAATGCTCGTGGGTGATAATCATGTGAATTTATTCGATATTTTGAATAACTTTAGCGTGGGAAAGCTAATGTACTATACTGTGGCTAACTTCTTAAAAAAAAAAAGTTTTTTTCTGAAATAATGAGTGTCTTACTCTAAATAGATCACGCTGTATATTATAGTTCTTGTTTATAGACATTGTGGGCAATATATTATGACAGAAAATTGTATTTAAATTATTTTTATTTGTTTTTAGAGGGACTTGAAAGAGTTTTGAGTGGTCTAAGCTCCCACAAACTTGCCTCTCCACCCTTCCCCACAATTTCCACAAATGGCCGTATAAATCGTTATTCCGTCCCTCAAAAGTGGAGGTTTTTCTATTTATATTAGGTAAAATTTACAGATGTGTGTGTGTGTGTGTTGATAAATCAAACGACGACTATAAGCACCACAGGTACAATTATTTATTATATAATACTTGGAGAGGGAAGAGGGATGACGAACCGCGCGCGTTGGCGCCTCGACGAAAATTGGGTCATGGAAAGGTACGCACGCGACACGATGGTGGATTTGCCTTTGTGCTGTCCGTAATTATAATATTATTATGTACCGCTCGCTGCAATAATTACGTTTTTCAATTAAACCACGCACGCACCCGATATATAATAATAACAATAAAATACATATAATATTATTAAACCTTCTATACCTACTTCAATGTAATATAATATCACACATCTATATTATATAGTATTGTTGTTATTGTATCTGAAATTGTTCATCGAAACGCACAAAGGCTGCATATCAAGTTCTTATTCGTATGCATTATTATTGCACATGCCGTGCATTGTTAAACATGCCGTATTGAAATATTTTAGAATTGTTCTATTTTTAGTCATTAGTGGTACTGTTAAATACCTACTATATAGATTGGTGTGTGTCTAGTACGGCTGTTTGTAAGTACTAAATCATCATAATAATCACAGCCCTCACAATAAAATTACTAAAAAATAAATATTTCAAATTTTAATTAAGTGATACTGGATAATATGTTAAAATTCACAAAAAAAAACAATCCACTTAAAAATGTTTGATAAAAACGGAAGTTGATGATATTTTAATTTTATTATAACTTAAAACTGGTGATGAGGGGCCAAATAAACGAACAATATTAAGTGTGAAATCGAAGATAGAAAATGTATTTCTTATATTCACAACTAATTTCCAATTTCATGTCTCGATAAACAGTGGCAGTTTCAAATTCGTCAAAAAACTTTCCGGAGGCGACGCTTATTGGTTCTCATCGCTTGGCTACAAAATCATACTCACGTTGTCGACGGCAACGTGCTGTACCACCAAATCGTATTAGCAATATTCTGACTGGTTCACGTGATCAGCTACGCGACGGTCACAATATGAAATAACAGAAAAATAAATGACCCGGACGTTTCAAAAAACCAATGCTTCCTGGACCAAAAAAATTTAATTTATTCACGCACGATTTGTATAAAGGGTTAACATTTTCAAAACTATACTCATCCGTCAGTGTTGGGACATGCACACCATGCCGTGCACTACCTGCGGATTATAATTCCGTAATCCATATCTCGCAGTGCCACCGTCGTTCATTCTAGGACGCGTCAAACATAATACTATATTTTATTTTATTTTATTTTATTTGGATCGGCCTGAAAGACTGTAACTAATTTGTATGGATAACAGAATAAACCTACGTTACAATTATGTATCTAATGCACTATAAAAAATTACAAAAATTATCTTTAAAATAAAAAAATAAAAATTTTACTACACATAATGTATATTAAAATTGTTAAATTTAAATAGGCACAAGTACCGTCAATGTAAATAGTACATTATTCGTACCTATAATATAAAAAATTCACGGCAGACAATATATGCATATACATTATCAAACAAATATCAACATTTTCATCAATGTATGATTATTTATTGAAGTGATCAGTATAATATAGCAGACGATAGATTAAGTATTAATTGATAATTTCAATATAATTTTTAACGTTTTGACGAATTTGAGAAAATGATATATTATTATAAAAAAATAATAATGTGATCTAGAAATCGACAAGGGCCTGAAATGCCAACAAACTATATTTAAATAGTCTGCAGCATACAACTATGTTACTAATACAAAATAGAGTAGTTTTGTATACCTAGAGAAAAATTCAAATTAACAAAATTTCGTTCCTAAATATTAATGCGACACCTATATCGGACAGCGCGTGATATTATAATCGATATATTATATGACGTCGGGTTAATTCACGTTTCTCTCAATCTCTACCGTTAGCGTAATTATAATTATATACTACACACACACCGTATTTAATATAATATAGAAGGTATATTACTTAAAAAACATTATTATACATGAATAAGGTGTTCAACAGGCTCCCAATTTTTTTCTTTCAATAATGAACTCATTCATATTCTGGTTTTTGGAATATTAAATTCCCATTAGTTATCGTGTACCAATATCCTTAGTAACAAAGTTAAATAAATCAAAAACTACTCGTTTGGATTTCAATTTAGATAGGTATACTAGTATAGGTACATCAACATTTTCAAAAAGACCATCATTGTGATTTACAATTTGATGGAAAATACAAAGGCCATGTATTGAAAATGAAGTTGGCTTCACCACGAGACACTGTATTTGAGTGACATAAAAATATAATCTTTTGGAAATACGGCTCTGAAGTGTACTCGGATTTAATTTATAAATAATGCGGAGGTGAGCACACGTCTTATTGGCGAACTACACCCTGTACAACACCACGTAGGTACACGTGAAATACGCGCGTAGGTAGCCAGGTAGGTGTATATTATGTTTCATGAGCCGGTCTAATGTAATACGCGATGCACCAGTAAACCTTAATGGTTTTGCATTATTGAATGCGAGTACATCGCGTTTGGTATTCATGGGGTTTCCGGACGCCGCCGCCGGTGTGACTGGTGCCTCCACCGCCGCCATGAACGCGCGTGCGAATCCACGAGCATGCAAAATGTATAAAACCTTACGTTCTTTGAATACGTTATCAAGGGACGTTCATAATTTTAATCTAATTCGTCGGTGGGGAAGAGCTGAACGCGCGTGTACATCACAGCGTAATATAATGTATGTACAACAATATGTAAGATGCGAAGTGGTACATAATATAATATACAGCTGCATACCTATAGAGTATAGGTGGACTTGTGTCGGAGGTAGGTCAGCGTGGAAGTGTGCATATATATAGGGTGATTCTCCAAGCATGCAAATCCCCCATTTCTTCTTTTAATAATAAATTAATTTAAACTCTAGGTTTTTTAAATTTTTAAATATAGACAATATTACAGACCTTAATATTTTTAAATAAAAACCCTCTTTTTTACTCAAAATATAGATGTAAGTAATTCAAAATGTAAAAAAGTAGCTACTCAGTTATTAAAATGTGTAATACTAAGAATAAGATGATTTTTCAGAAATAAAAATAGATGCAACATTGGATCTAGTATTTATTATGTATTACAAATTATAAATATTGTTAGATTAATATTAATTGCTAAAATATTTTCAAATTACCATACTATTATCTACCATGACTCATATGTTATCTGAACCTGGTGTAATAAACCTATTATCCTTAGTACACAAAGTTGAATAACTCAAATACTGCTCGTTCAAATTTTAATTTTTAGACGTCCAAATTTTTCAGAAAATTTGACCGCTTTATATAATTTATAGTTGAAACGAAGAGGGAGATACTTATTTTAAAAATAGAAGTATGTATTTCCACAGGACATCCCATAAGTAGTACAATAAATGTCAAGAATTTGAAAATATTATGGTATTTATGTGTAAGTTTATTTAAAAATTTCAAAAACTAGGTTTTGAATAACTGTGCCATTGAAGAAAAAAAGGGATGAGCATGCTTGTTAAATCGCCCTGTATAATATAGTTATTATTATTATTATATATAGGTATATGTACTGAAGCTTCCACTCACACTTCTCGGTCCCGTCACACCCCGCACGTCACCCGCTCATTTCCTTTCACACCCCACCACAACTGTCTTCGGTCAACCAATCCTGTGTGGGTATTTAGGTGTTACGCTACCTGCAGTTGGCAAGATTTGCACTCTTCTCGCAGGCTCCGATCAAACAGATCATTATTGTTGGGGATTTTAATGTCCTAAGAAACAAGAAAAATGCCTTTAAAAAAACGACTTAATACACTGATAATATTACAAAACTTTAAGAAAATACCTTAAAAATTGTTTTTATGTAGGTAATATTGAATGAATTTAAAATTATTGAACAAGAATCTTGTTTGTATTATTTAAATATTTACGTAATTTGGCGATATCCAATTGGCGTTAGTCGATAGTACAATTAGTTAGTGATAGGTACCTATAGGTACTGGTGCATAACTAAATACATACTTGCGGATAATGACAATAATATTATGTCAAAGGAAAGTAAATAACACCTATTTTATTTTAATTATTTTACTTAGTATAGCTTATGGTAACTTGTTTTCAAATTATATACATTCTTATTAAATAGGTATATGAAAAATGTACCTACTTAACGTTTGAAAAATGCCCTAAAAATTCTGAAAATGTAGACTTTGAATGTTTGAAACGAACTTGATGAAGGACAATAAATTTCGGGACATTCAGAAAAAAAATTAAATTTGCATTTAAGTCCACATCCTTGTTATTATAATAAACATACTATGGGAACGTCTGAATATAATATATTATAATATATATCAAGTTAGACACACGGCATGCATAATTGGTATTTTTGTTTTAACCGCTCGGCTTTCAATGACAGTTGTGATCTTATCAATAATATTTTGAACACGATTCTAGCGTTATAATTTGTCAAACAATAACAGTATGCCGAATTAAACTTTACGCAATGTACTATATCTATATCATTATACCGTTTAAATATTCAACAATACAAATTCCAGACGATGGGGTTAGGTCCTATATTATTATATTGTTGTCGAAACGTTCGATAATATTTTAAACAATTCTATTCGTTATATTATAATATACCTATTAAAATAATACAAACGCCCATTAAATATATTGTATAATATTATGCCCGTCTGCATAGCGTGCTCAGGAATTTCGAATGACTACTTCATGCAGTATGAGTAGGGATGTAATTATTACTATATTTGATCGATCTACTATCTCCATATGACTTACTCATGCCCTCAATTTATGTTATTCAGTTAAAAAATTATAATACAAATTTTGGTAAACGCTTAGAGTTCTATGCGGACCATGACCTATTATTGAAACATTTCAAAAATCAAATCCACCAGCTTCGCATTCCCCTCAAGGTGGTTCTAAAGCTCGTTACACTATATTATGGTGAATTACAGAATAATACATTTAAAATTAAAAATCTAAAAATTTGTTTTTGGGCTTTAGGTGATACTTACTTTGAACTCGGCGACGCTCGAGAGCCCATCCGTCGAGTCATGCCGATCATTGCAATAAATTAATATCGAAAAAGCTTAGTATTTTAATGATGCTTTAGTCGTTTGAAAACTTTTACTTTTCTGTTTATGTTATTTCCACAGTTATGCTCTCTTATGTGTGTATACCTATTAAGATATGACTCTATAGTGAACCATTCGTGTTACGTACACCAACCGAAACGGTGTAATATGTACCTATCAATAAAGAGTTCTGCGTGCACACGTATAATTATAAAACATTAATCAATGTTTTCACAAGGGTTTCCAACGAGTCACGACAAATAGGAAGCTGTTAGTTACTGTCGGCACCAAGCACTACGGCTATTATTATAATATATGCGAGTATTAATAAATTGACACCATTACATCGATTCAGAATTTGTCGATATATCTAATCAAATTCAGTTTTATCGAAAGCCATGAGTTGGGTCCAAAGTTTAGCAAATTTAAATAGTTAATATTCCGATAAACACAATTAACTTTGATTTGAGAATAAACAAAACTTGCACCACTAAAATTAGTTTTCAAATCTCTGTACCCAGGTATAGTTAAGTTACCAATATTATGATATACCGACCGCCAATATCAAATAAATGCAATCAAAATTGTATAGACTAAACTTTCATTAAGTGTTAGATAATTTCTACTAATATATTATGTATGGCTATCGGTGCACAAAAAAATGTGTGCGTAAAAATCGGTCAATGGGTGGGGGAGTCAGCCCACCCTAGAGGAAGATAATTATTTCAGATAACTGATAAACTTGAACAATATATGATATTGAAGATAATATCATCAGCCATCGTAAGATATCCAGAGTCATAAGTGATATATATTGGTGATTTTGGCTCTTTTATAGTTGATCTGGTCGGAAATATTTAGGTTTTATGACAAGAACCCAAAACTCCAAAATAAAATAAGAAAATAAAAACTCAGTTTTTGGGATTGATATTGTACCTAGCAACCTAGGACCAGTAGTTGTAGATATGTATGAAGAAGTGTCTATCGGGTATGCCAATTAGTATTCCACTTAGTCTAAACATGTAAATAAAAATTATTTACGTTTTAAATGCTGTACTGTTTTTTGAAAGTATTTTTTGAAAATCATTATTTTTTACTATTTGCAACGGGTTTTGCATGAACCAGGACACCATATTATTATCACATATCTATACTTGCGACAGAATTTCTTCCAGTGATTTCCGGCCGGGGAACATAATGTAAATATTTAATATTCACGTATATTTATAAAAATGGTGTGATCCATGGAACGATGTAAGGTTAAGTAAGTTATTTTAGAAAACTGTAACGTTTAAAAAATTATTTCTTTTGCATAATTTTTAGAAAAAATCATATTTTTAGTATTTTTTATCGTTATAATATTTTTTAATTGTTTACTTGTTTGAATAAACAATAGATATATTTTATTTCATATTTCAAAGTGAAATATTGTTCACTGAACTATATTAATAGTATTTCATTCCATAAAAACTAAATATTAAACAAATTGTTTATTAGTATTATAATATGAATTTAAAATTTAGATGATCGGAGTAGTGGACAACAGTTTTTAGGGCACTCGTGTCACTCCACTCCGCTCGTCTAAATTTTAAATACTTATAAATTAATCGTCCAAAACCCGATATTTATATATCAATACGTAAGTACCCAAAAAAAAATTCTGATTTGAAATATGGAACAAAAATACAAGTTTTGGCTAAAAAAATTTAAGATAATAATGATAAAAAAGTACTAAAAGTGTAATTTTTTTAGAAAAAGCAAAAACGATTTAAGATTAAGTGAGAAAAAGATATTTTAAAAATCGTTATAAGTTTTTTGTTAAATATTGATCATCTTACGTGGAACAAATCACCCGGTATAATATATACACATTTATATTAAAGTTGTGGCCCAGAAAAACGTCGTAGAAAGTGTAATTTATACGCCACACACACGATTTACAACACAGACGCATAATATACACGGTACACGTTACGAGTTGTACATCGAAGCGAACCAGCTCAGCTCACTATATAGAAGTATATCATATAACATGTACGTATTTGTGTTTGTATGCTATACTATATCCGTCGCGCGTTCGTGTGCATGAAGGGGCGCCGCCGAGACGGGGTTAGAAAAACATGACCTACATAATATATAATATACTATTTATATAAACTTGTAAATATATAAGCACGGAAACACGAGTACCACGCGACTATTTACAACCCTCTGCGAAGAAATATCCGCCGTACTACTCTCCACAGCTACTATGCACACATACACGAATACCCGTAAACATAATATACACATCACACACATGTAAAACTATATACCGCTCGAACAGAGTCCGTTTTCGGGGCCGACAATCAATTATACATTACATAATATATTATATTGTACGCGTTATTTCGACCACACTTTCCGGGACGGAAGACATTCCACAAAGATCGTTTTATTATTATTATTATTATTATTATGTGTGGGAAGTCGTACATAGTATATATATATGTATATATTTATTTATTATATTGCGCAGAACCAATGACTATCCGTGTGCTGCTGGCTGCAGCCCGGAACGGGATTCTATTAATTGTATGACGTGCTGTATATATATTATGTATGAAGTGAAGGATCGTTTAGGACGAGAAGTGGTGATGGCATGCCAGGCAGGCAGGCAGGATATTAATAATATTTAGTCCTTCAACCCACCGCGCGGTGTTATTAAAATTCCCCACCGTCCACCATATATAGTATGTGGGTGTGTTTGTAAGTGTGTGTGTGTGTGTGTGTGAGAGAGAGAGAGGGTGAGTGTGTGTATACGCGCGGAGACTTCAGCTCGATCGGGGACGTGGAGGTAATTCTATCTGCACAACGGTACTAGAGAACGTGCGCCGTTTATTAATAACACGAATTAATTCGTCCGCATACGACCACTATAGGTACAATTAAATTGCCTATAATACCCATATAACCCACATCTATACCGTCAGCCATATCGAGCGAATCGATTTAATATTTTAATATCAAACCGCGTGTATCGTTTCCGTTGATTAAACTTCGCGTTTTCGATACCAGTATAATAATAATTATTATTATTATACGATAATATTATTATAGCTTACTGTTAATAAGTCAGAGTTTAGGATTAATTTTAATTGTGTAGCGTTGAAAAAATATTAAGTGACGTGATCACGCCTTATTATAATTATTATTATTTATTTATAAATGCCCTCAAAGATTCAATAATATTATTATAGAAAAAAACATAATATTTTGAGGCAAATACTTTATTTTAACAGAATAAAATATATTGCTAAGCCCCTACACATCAATGTACCGAAATTGCCTATACACCTCGCCGGCTAATATTCATATTGCAATTAATAATAATATATATCAGTAATGTCAATAATTATTTATGAGTCATAGCATTTTGTTGTTTTCAGTGTCGCAAGTCACAATATTATTTAAGTCACACATCAGTGGCTGATTCGCATTGTGTCATATTTCTGTAAACAATTTAATATTTTTATTTATAATATTATTATACGAGATTTTAATGATTTAAAAAATGTGAACTCTCGACGAGACTGTAAGCAATATCGCACTGGTCGACAGTTGATGTTATGCCCTCTGAATTTTTGACGAATTTTGATTCTCGTCCTCCAAATGAGCTGTTATCAACGTTACCTAACTACCTATCAGAGTGACGTGTAGGCTCTCAATGCAGTGCGCACAGGCGAACAGGTACAAATCGCGTTGTTTCGTATAATATAGGCATTCGTGGTTCGCGTGTCGAGACCTATCAAATTCGTTCCGCTCTCCGCGTGTCGCAACAACGGTAATAATAACTACCGAACCTCGTAATACAAAATGCAATAGAAGTACAGAACCGAAGGGAAAAGCGGTACCAGCTCGACATGTACGCGTATTATTATGGTGGAAATAGGTATGCAACTATAAAATAATAATATGATAGGCGTGTTTGCGAAATATAATAAGCAAAACGGTTCACATAAAAATGATTTAACATCGTCAGCCAAATACCGATTGCACGCAAATGGAGTGTGGTAAAGGTGTACCGCACTGTCGCAACGATTCATACGTCCTTAATATAAATACTATTATAAGATACCTTGGACTCACCTGCTATAGGTACTTGCGGCGGTGGTCTGTTGTATAGTTAATTTCCCGTTAAAAACACTACCAATATATTGCGCGTAACGTGCGGTAATTCTATGTACATCTCCCTCGAGACGTTTTAGTTGTTATATATTTTATGACGTCTTGGTATTATGAAATTAACATAATATGATGAACAATAAGAACAGACGCGTCGAAATAAATCGATTGAAACCCCAAGGTCCGATAATATATTAATGATAGCCACGGTGTTAAACAGTGGTAATAAAGCATTCACGTGATGGTTAAAGAACGAAGCAACACACTAACAATAATGATAAATACAAATTTTGAAATACCATTTTATTATAGAGCATTCTCTATTACAAAGCATGCTCACCCCCTCGCCATTTATTCTTTTGTTAAAATTCTGATTTTTTTGAATTTTCACATAGCTACACTTTAAGTCCATATTTCCAATTCTTGAAATTTTTTGTTGTACAAAAAGTGATACAAACGTTTGTTTTTGATACATTTAAGCCCTCTTTTGTTGCTATACATTTTTCAGGGAATAATTTTTCTGAAAATTGTTTTGTACCTTATTCAATATTAGAACAAGTAACTTCTCAGTTATTAAAATGTTTATACTAAGGATAATAATCCTCAAAAATGATTTTTCACAAATATAAAGTAGATATACCATCTACTATATGTTGTATCTAGAATTTATTATACACAGATTATTTTTACAAAATACAAATGTTGATAGATCAATATTTATTACTAAATATATTTTTAAATCATAATAATATTATAGCCCCCAAATATTTTCCAAACACTTTGACATGGACCTATTCTTGGTACGCAAACTTATAGGAGTCAAAAACTACCCGTTAAAATTATGATTTTGACTTTTCAGAAAAATATATAATTTTATATAAATGCTGTGAATTTGTTTATTTAAGTAATAAAGGTATAATGAGAGTTGAATATCGTTGTAATAACAGGATCAAAGAAATACGGATTGGTATTAATTATCGATTTTGTAGAATGAAATCTAACGTAACACTGTAAAATTTTTTTTTTTTTTGAGATATCAATCAAAACCCATGTGTACCTATGTGTGTGTCACAAAACGGGGCACAAGATATTTTGTTATAAAATGTTTTAAGGGTCAAATATTTATGTTACATTTTGTTTTGTCCAAATTTTCAGCACCATATAGTATATAAGGTAACATGTGGTGAGACTGGAAAATGCTTAATGTATTTTTCCCCACTAAATCAGACTGATAAAAACTTTACTATTGAATTCATGACTATTATTTTTATAATCTATAGTGTATAATTTATAATAAATTGTTTCTGAAATATAACTATGCATCGTGATTTATTTGTTTCAATAAATATTATCTTCTATGTTCTTTAGTTTTTAAATTTTCAATACATTCAAAATCATATAGTTGTATTACTAAAACAATCTTTAAGCAATTATTTCCTAGTTATGTTTTTCAAAGATATTTTTAAACAAGTGAACTTTATAACTTAAAAGTACTTGTAAAAAAAATAAAATTGTACCATCTTAATAGGTATTTAAAACTGTATTTCGATCGAATATAATGATATTGAAAACATACAACGTCTGCATCACCATTTTTTGTATACCTAGAGGCAGATTTTACGAAGGGCATTAAGGGAAAATGCCCCGTGACCGGTTTTTAGAGCCCCACGAAATTATTTTAGGTTTTATTTGTTTTACTGGCAAATCACAGAAACTATTAAATATGTTTTAAAATATTACGACTGCGTCGTAACACAAAAAATACCACTAATTTTATTATTTCTACCTAAATAATCAGTGGTGAAGATGTGATATTATTTTAAATATACTATTCTATAGCATTACGACAATTTAAAGGAATAAGGAAGAAAAATGTATTAAATCCAAAGACCCACAATATTTTTTGACCTGCAGGACAATCAAAATACTAAATCCGGACTTGTGTATAGGTACTTAAATACCTATGTATGCATGTCGAGACGGATGCTATAATATTATATAATAAATATATATATTTAAATAATGTACAAAATACGTGATATTATAATATTATTACTATAATTTAAGGCACTGACGTTTTAACATATCGTTGCAGGGCCCCCAGTAGAGGTCGGAGTCACCATGTATGTTCTCAGTATAAGCTCCGTGTCCGAAGTACTAATGGTACAAATATGAACGATAATAATAATATAATATAATAATAATATATTATACTGTTACTTTTTTTTAAATGTTTCGTGTTTTTTTTGATAGTAATTACAATATGATAATATTGTACGAACGACACAATATTATTATAATTTAATATGCATTATACTATGATGTTTTTGATGAGTGTTTTCTACATATATATAATTATTATGCGCATACATTATAATATTTACTACCTATAATATAATATTATACTGACGTATTTCGGTTTTTATAATATATTGTTGTAAGCTACTATAATATATTTTATACCGATTTCGTCCGTAGTCATACGTACTTATGATAATATAATATTATATCGGTATGAAGATGTTATATACCGATGCTTTTTTTCGCTTCATCGTTTGAGAATCCTAAACCGAAAACGACTTTTTTTCCATATACCTATACCTTACCTACACACAAACAACGCGTATACTTTCGTTATTGGTATACTCACTATTATTTTGATGTTGCGTACTGTTGCTAAGTGTCCGTTTTGTATTATAATACATGTTATTATACATCAAAGAAACGATCACACATAATTAATAACAATATAATAATATTATGATAACAATAAGCGATGCGTTTCAGAATGGGACTAAATGACGTTCCCTGCATGCAAGTCCGTTGCTTTGCCAACCGGGTGCCACTCCCTTTTACATATAATATATAACAATATGATATTAACGACGTTTGCGTTATATATCGCTTAAATAGTATTATTATTATTATTATTACCATATGTTATTTTACTACGATAAAAATATAATATATTATATAGCCACGTATGACCGGAAGAGCTCGAAAACCGCAGTCCATCGGACACGGTCATGCAGCAGCTAAAATAATATATAATATATATTTTATACGACGGCGAGGAATATAATATATTGTAAATTTGTACCGTTCACATGAACACAAAATGTGTAACATATAAAGTACCGTCTGTACCTATAACTCGAGTATAATATATATTTCGCGTTGTGCCTCTGCATAATATTATATTATGTTATTATTATTATTATTATGAACACCAAGGCAGAAACTATGCGTTGTGGGAAAGTATCATATATAATATAGGTACTTATAGGTACCTAAAGTTTTCCGTGTATGCAGCGCGATTGCGAACGTTTTTTCCGATTTTCACTACCTTCATATTCCTCCAGCCGACCTTTCTGCGTTTTATTTGCATTTATTTTTATTATTATTTCCATGTACCTACTGGGCTTAAATATTTCATGAGATAAAAGATGCGTGAGTACGACACGGTTTTAGTTTCACTTTTGTAACGATATCGTGTAGGTATTATATTTTTTGGCGTGTCGAGAATTTCAACAATCATCCAAATGACCCCATTTTAAAGAATCTGTTTTCCAGGAGGTCCCACCTACCAGTGGGGTTTTTCTCTCGCGTTCCATAATGTATTGTGGCTATTCTAGTCAGTTTTTTACCATAGAATTTTTCCTGACTTTTTTTCATCTCAGCCTTTAAAACTTGATCAAATTTAGTATCGATATTATTATATAATAATTGCATATATTATTACGTATTATATTCTTACTAACTTTCATCGTATCGTTTTCTCCATTCAGTATTATTATAATCTAATACATAAAATGCAGAGTGGTTCACCAACCATGCTCCCTCCTTCATTTTTTTTTAATTTAATGATGACTTTTTTTAAAATTTGTTTTGTTTCTAAATCGATGATCAAACGAGTAATCTTTGAGGTATTTACTTTTGAAAAGATAAGAATAATTAACTCTTGTAAATAATATATATAACTGTACTATGTTATAAGGTTGTAAGAATTGAATTAAACTAAAGTTGTTATGAATAGTTAAGAAAAAAAATTTTAATTTAAATTTAAATTGGTTCATGATAGTGATTATAAGAACGTTTATTTTAGTAATTAATGTTTTAATCTATAAACATTTAAATTTTGAACAAATAGTCCTAAAATTAAAATAAAAACGATGTTCAATATAACATATATTTTTAAAATTTGTAAAACCATTTTTAAGGACTATTGTACTTAGTATAATATAATATATTTAATCTGATTTGATTTAAATTCATCAACATTTTGAAAAAAAAAATCATCTGCCTAATAGTTTATAATAAACATTGGTGATTCTCAATTAACAAAAAGAAGTTTATATCGCCACATTACACTTCTCAAATGGTATATAAATCGAAATAATTCAATATAATATGATCCACCTCTGCGAGGACATAATATCATGTATTATTTGTGACATAATTTGAATATTGTTTTTTTGTTCAATAAACGATGTTACATGGGGTAATACTTATGCAAACGATTCACCCTTATGTGGCGGTAACACAAAGAAAAAAAGAAAAATATATATAATGGGTATTGCGATGGTCCTTGATTTTGCTTGAATGTTCAAAAACGAGAACTTGAATAAATTCGTTATAAAAGGCAAAAATGAGCGGTGAATCACACTGTTGAGGTTTAGAGTAAAAGTCAGAGTTTAATGGAATCAATCTTCCCGGAAATCTGCGAGTACAAATCATGAAGATTGGAGGATGTATAATACTATAGTCGTGAAGTGTGCGAAAAATCGTTCGCCTTTCTCCTTTTTTTTTTTACTCCCTCTTCCCTCACCACCCATTCCAACTATTTCAAATAGCTTGTATACTAGAAAAAGGAACCATAAAATGTTCGCAATCGCGTTTCGCACGTCGGATGCAAGACGCGCCTTCAAAGTTTGCGAAACGAGTAAAATATATTATTATAATATATACTATTGTGCACAATATTTACAACGACACGCGTGTAATATTCTATAAGTCCGTCATGTTTCTAGTACCTTTCTGCAGACGACGCGATATTAGATATGTTTACACATTTATATAATATATCTATATTATGTACAGTTACTTTTGCGCAGGTAGTTATATATTACTTCAATAATATAATATATATCATATATGTTATGTATTACGTGTACGATATATTATTGTAATAAAATAAGTGACTATATTCGCTTCGTGAGTTCTGAATTGAATTCGAATAACATTTCCCATTACTGCGATATTATATACATATATATACTATATAATGTACCTATTATAGTATAGAGTGTTTTTTTTTTAACGGTACTGAGCAATATCTTATCCACATATTATTATATTATGAGATCCCTTCGCCGTACATAGGTACACGTTATGCATACATAATTCTCAATGTCACGTATTGTGTGGCCATGTATACATCAATTGAATATTATAGTATATGATAAATAGCACCAGAAAATCACGCTCTGTATATACGTACTTGATACTATTCTAGATATGTATAGGCGACATAATATATATGTTAGTGTTAAAGTATGAAGTTAAGTAAAATTAGTTCTTCTAAGCAATCCCCAAATGGCAATAGTTAAAATATACATATCTAGTTGGCAGTTGCAGAAGAGAAGATATACAATTATTATTTTGATATTATAAAGATGTATTGATTATATTCAGGAAAAACAATATATTTTATACTTTTTACTTGAAATATTTTTCACATACATTTAGAACAAAATGGAAATCTAAACTAAATATATGAAAATATAAACAATATAAACAATATAAAAATACCTACAACAATTTAACTATAAAGGTAATATATAATTTGTTTACAATGTTTTAAAAATTAAATTAATTTCTTAACTTCCTATACGTTTTATAAATCTTGAAATACACCATTATTAAATATAATAATTAATAATATTATGGACGTGTAGATATCGATTCAAAAGTATTGAAGTAGGTACCTACTATTTGGCTGTGTCTATCATTGTTGTCATTGTTTATTAATAAAAAAAAAAGTTTTTAAAATCAATTTAATCGTCAAACACGATAACCTTACAGAGTTATCAACAACGTAGACTACGCTAACTATAGTTCACATGCCACAGCAATGTAGTTTTATCCTAACTGCTTCCAATGTTCACAATATAACCGAGAAATCACGATAAATGTATAAAATAGCTGGTTGAATTTTAAATTATAATATCGTATAGTTTTATCGTCTTTATTTGGTTAGTGTATAAGGCACCTAGATATTTCATGAAATTCCACCATTTCATACTTTAACGCTAACATAATGTCTATAATACACAGCTGATGCGTGGTAGGGGTTTCCTTGTTATTATAGGTGCACATGCCACGTACGATCTAATAAATATTGTAATATAATGTAGGCAGGTACAGATAAACTACGTCAAAGCTGTTTGTAGAATGGCATTCAAGGACGGAGAAAAAACATAATATTTTTATATTAGATCGCGAATGACGTATTCTTACGTTTAAATCCTATTCTCAGTTGGTTGGTACCTTTACCTCAGTTATATTCGAATACGTCAGTTTAAAAATGCCATTTCATCCTGCAGCATTGTTCTTTGGAATTGACATGGCGTTCAACCGCTGCATGTAATGAATAAAACACGTCATACATTTTGAAAACGGCTATTATCGGATTTCGGGATTTACTGCGAGCCATCTTATTTTTTTTTGGTTCCATACAAATTTACATAGAACAGTTTTATTCTTCATCACTAATACGCATATTTTTCCACTTTGAATTTGCAATAATTGTATTCTGTCTGCATTTTTTACTTCGCTGTTACGTCAGATTTATCTATATACAAACGCCTTAATGTCTTAAATACTATCCATAAAACCTGTAATAATTAGGTATCAACTACAATCAGAGTTTAAAGTAGAAACAATCGTAAAGAACACTAGGTATAATAGGTACTATTATACTTTATAAATTATAATCCCAGACCACATTTTGCATATACAGAGTGTAACAGAAAGACCTTGCAAATGAAGTAACCTCTGTTCTAATCAATATTTTTCATATTTTTTTTAATAATGGAAATAAACAATTTTAAATGTTGTACATTTTTAGAAAAATGTTGATTGTAAAAACATATTTTATTAAGATCATGTAGTTTATTTTTTAAAGTTTTGAGAAATCTCACAATTTTTTTTAGAAAAAAACGGAGTATTTAAAATCTGAGGTATTTGTATAATAACTTATTGTTTATAGGTCAAATCCATATCCATAATTTATACAGTGTGGGTAAATGAAACGGGTGATTTTAAAATCTGTTTCACTCCCCCATCCTGTACCTAGTAAAAGATATTTAACTGACATGATGATGAATAGAAGGGAATAACCTATTGGGCATATCTCTTGGCTTTTTGTCTATGAAGTTTGATATGAAGGATTTCTATGTAAACAGTAAACATGTCATAGGTATTATGTTTAGATTGGTTTTACTAAAAATTTCTAGTGTGAAATAAGTTTCAAAGATTCTGGATAGTTAACCTAACTAAGTTGAGCTACGTTTTATATTACATATTACTATTATGTACTATTATTTCGTTATAAATACATGTTCTGCAAAACTTTTTTTAATTCAATTATTTATAAATACTTCGATTTCATCATGGCAGTCTAACAATTCTTAGTCACTATAATTCGTTTATTTGCAGCGACCATGCAATAATGATCGTAAAACCAAATTGAAGGTACCTAGCTAAGAATAAACGGTTTTCAATACTCTAGGTACCGATTATACTAATTAATAGCTTCAAGCATATGTTCGCTTTTATCTAACCTATGGTCGATAGACAATTCAATATTTCGAATTATTTAATAATATTATAATACTTACTAATACTGTTTACCTACAATTTTGAATTTCCGAAACGAATAAACGACTCAATACTTGTCAATAAGGTACACGATACATCCATCTACTTATTGTATCCTTCCTTATTTCATAATATGCAATAACTATTCCTTAGTACTTCATGAATCATATTTTGGGATAAATCTCACTTAGGTACTACAATCGAAAAAATATAAAACAAATATAAAGTATTGTCAAACGACTTTAATAACATTTATTACTGTCAGGCCCGGATAGGCCAGTCGAGCATTCGAGAATTTGATTGAAGAGAGCAATTTACTGCACGACGACTGAATATTACCATTGACATTAACTTTATGTATAACATATTATATTATATAAGTAATAAAAAGACTTATAGACAATTATATTAGTAGTAGATATCTAACAATTGGATATTTAATTTTCGATACTTCCAAAAAATATACTATGCATTATTTTATAGGTAGGTAGGTACATAATATTAAAATAGTACAGTGTATATCATTAATTATTTAATATTCATTTTAAAATTCTAAATGTAATAAAATTCCTGTATCAAAAATTTCCGTCTAGTTCAAGTTTATTTTAAAGTCATCATATTTTGAAAATGTCTCAAAAACCCCATCACAATAAGACGTATGGCTACGGTTACCGCGGTCGTTGTAAAAGAAGTACAATAGATAATACAATATTTTTGCGTCACGTTTGTGTTAGTAAGAGGAGTCCTGGTTGGTCCGGCGTTCGTTTGCATTTTGAGTGTACCCCTAAACGTGTTATATTACCTACAGATTATTATTATTTCAGATGGTCCCGCGAGCTTGTGTCACCCTGCCTATAATATTATATAGTTACACCTAATATTATAGGTAGATACCTAATATAATATTATACATATTATTACACCGTTGTGTTTTCGTGGCCAAAGGTAATTCGAAATTCGGAACTATAGTATGATATCCATATACAGGGCATTCCAAATTTCGTTTGACAAAAATGGTGGCGATCGCGTAAGAACGAACATTATCCTCATCATTTCTGTTACATAAAATGTGGGCTTTGGAAGACCCTATATATTACCCTGTAATATAATAATAACCGATGCCTTGACAGAATGTGAATGTTTTAAAACACGTTAATGGATAATCATAAAACTAATTAAAATATTATATTATAACCACTAAACGCTGAATAATAAAATAATGATAGTATTTTTTTTTTCAATTTTCAGTAATTTATGATATTTTTTCTACGACCTATATTATAAACCTACTAACATATAATAATACATTTTGCTCAATGCATCGTGAGAACTCACGTTAAAAAATTAAAGATGATCATAATAATATATTGTACAGGTATCTAAATTATTATTCACGATTAGCATCGAATTTCGAATATTCCTTTTTACGCGTCACATGCGCGGAAAACGAACGTTAACTGTTCAACAGTAACATACCGTTTAAAGGAGTAAAATGTGTGCAATATTATTAAACTTTTGTGAAGTAGTGAATCTATACATACTTATACATAATATTGCGATATTATTGTTTTTGGTGTTTCGATGTTGGTTTTTATTTTATTATATACTTGTATATTGTTATTTTGTATTTTGATTTGGTTTTTCTACACCCCCTAAATCCTTCCTATATTATATATTAATATATTATATACATGGTACAATACTTGTTATTCAAAATTTAATGTCCGTCAGCAGTAAAATGTGTGAGTATATGTATATTGTATATGGTATATACATACATTGAATATACATGACATTACAAAACGGCAATGCACATAATAAAGTGGAAAAACAAAAAGTCCGAATGCATAATTAATGAATTGGATTATAAATCAACATATACATATTCCATAATATATACATATATTATGTACACACATGTACAGAGTGATCTACTTAACTGGCTTCACTGATTTCCCAAGTCATGTTTTGTGGTTTTTTTTTTTATTTAGCATGCACAATATTTTATAACACTTTGTAGGTATATCATTATAAGATAATTACAAATAAATCCGATAAACGGTTTTTAAAAACAACACATTACTTAGGTATATATTATATTATGTGTTTTTAATTTCATAACCTGGAGCTCAATGCTTTTCTAAAAATGTAAAATGTATAAACATTGAATATTGGACATCTTTTTTTCTTTATTAATTATTAGTATTTGGAGTTTAAATGATATTAAAAATAAGTACAGTTTTTCGAGATTGTTCCAGATAGGTCCTTTATTTAGCACCATTTCCCTCTGGCACACCCATGGGTGTAACTAGAATTTAATTGATACTGAAACTTCTAGAGTCCTAGAACAGAAAACCAAAGTTCAAAATAAGCTGTGGAGGGGAAACTCCCCACACCCACTACCCATTATTATTATGGTTTCTAGAGTTTGTTAAATCAAAGTTGAAAGTAAACCTTTCAGAAAAAGCGTCCCTGCCATTCGGCATTAGAAATAAAACCTAAACAATAACATGAAAATAATATATATTTTATAACTGTTTGATACCGCTTATATCATTTAGATGCAAGTGTATATAAAATATCATTATCGATAATCTAAAATTGGATAATTCTTTTTCTACCTATATTTACTTTAGCCACTTCACTGTATTGGTTTTGAATTCCATTACCTCCATATTATTATAATTATATGTATGTGCTTAAATAAAAACCCAGTACCTACACTAAAAAAATTACTAAACAGTCTATTTTTTACTGTTTTATATCGAGATGAACAGGTTTTGTGTAACAAGACTAAAATTATTATAAAAATCAGTATACAATTTTCGTTTATCCGGTATTTTGTCACCCTACCATCAATAGTGTTCGCTTTACATAAAAACTGTTTTCTTCAAAAATAAAAATTGTGGACTTTGAAATGTAGTGCAACCAGTTAAATAGATCACTACGCAGTGTATTACACAACTGTCGTTGGTGTGTGGTGTATTATTTCGATTAGATGCGCGTAAAGGCTGTGGGATAATATATAGCCGTTTAAGTTTAAATACGTTAATATACGGCGGTGAAAAAAGCGTTTTGCATGTTTTGCACGGCTAGACGCGGATGGTAACCGGTAAACGAAACCGATAAACATTTTTATTTATTTATCGTAATTTTTTCGGTAATTTATTTTCTCCAAACTTCTGCCCCCCCCCCCCCCATATAATCGTCCACTCGGCGTCTTTTCCGAGCGACTAAAATAAGTCTTTGCACGGCTCTACTCAGGCGCATAATATAATAATAATTGGTCGTTCCCCGGAAATAACAGTTTATAATTTATTATGATGTACACCACACTGAGCTGTATAATAATTATTATACTTGAACGTACATAATATAATAAATTATTATATTATTTTAAACAAAGTTTACGTGCAACGACCTTTATTATATGGTCGTCTGCCGCATTTCGTTAGCACCGCCGGAGCGGGCCAATAAAGTATACCGCAAAGTGTAAAGAGAGGTGGAGAAAAGGGCAAACTTTTTTTTTTCGGAAAACCGTCCAAAAACTGTTTCCTTTTTTCGGCAAAGGTCACGTCCGTTTCAGCGTTTGAATTTCAATGAGTTCATTCGGCTTGCGCAGCGGTTACAAATCCCGCATACTGAAACACACTAAATTTGGCTGAATTATGTTATGTATAATATATTTTATTCATCCAAATTATAATAATAGCAATAAGAAAATTATGTAGGTACTATTAAATATAAATATCAAATTATGAAAATATTACAGTCTATTACGTACGATGAAACAGCCCATCGAGGTCTACATAGCTGTGGATAGAAACTAAGTATTGAACAATATTATATTGTCACGTTTTACTGGTAAAAACGAGAATACGATTTTTTTATAGTATCGTACTAGCGTCGTTATTATCAAATAATAATATTTATAGTGAGTTAGAATATAGTGCTTTTTAACTCGTTAAAAAATTTCAAAAATATTTCGCTGAACTATTAAAAGACTTATTAATATTATTATTTATTATACTACATTAGTAGCAGGTGCGTAGCCAGGAGTTGAGTACGAGAATTTGTAATTTGATGTGATTATTTTTTCCTTTAAAATTATATATTAATATACTACAGATGGTCATAATATTTTAATAGATCTTCGTCAACAAATCAACATCTATGTTGCTTCAATTTAATAATGTATTATTTTACTAACCAAAGTCAAAAAATAATATAAATGTAGGCATAGTTATTTTTATTCTAATGTTAAAATAGTACCAAATTAATATCTCAGATTATAAGAAGTTGTGTTTATTTTGATGACATTATTTTCACGGTTGTTACAAACACAATGTAAAACATAAAAACAGCGGCGTTTATGGAACTTAAGTTAATGTTTTTGTAGTTAAATCTATTTTAGTTATTTAAATTTTTAAAACTTGATTTTAGGGACTTCAATTTTTCATAATATAAATTTAGTATAGTTTGATAATTTGCAATTTTCTTTTTTTTATTTTATAACATTAATTTTAAATATAAATCTAAAAAACATGAAATAATTTTATATCAAATAAAAATAATGTTATATTTATGAATTTATTAAGAACTTGATCAAAATATTGATAACGGTAGCTGTTATTGCTTAGGAATCAGTTCGATCACTGCACTACTGCACTGTCTGACTGAACAGTAGAGATAACAAAATCATATCATAGTGAGGTGAAATTCCTTGCAAAGAAATATTATATCCCTGTAAATGTACAACAATGATAACATAATTTAGACACAAGCCGAAAAAGTAAAACAAAAACGTCGTTAGAGTTAAAACTGAGGCCGTACAGTTTTCGACGCCCAAGAACCCTTCCTGCGTTAACAACTCCCACCTGGCTACGTAAATGTGAATTAGAATTAGACTGGTGAAAATATTTAGATAGTAATAATTATAACAATCAACGGTGGAATACTTAATATGTTTCCCTCTGTATACATATTATTATTTTATTAAACGTTTTCACACCATTTAGCTTTCATTCATATATATTATTTTACTATGGATGTTCCGTGCTAGCCGACAAATGGTGCATGGTCAATTAAAATTGCATGTTCAATGCATGTTAGATAGATTGCACGACACGCAACGTTTGAATATCACTGTACTTTATGAGAGAAAAAACGGGTATTTTACCGAACGCACTTACGCAAGTCCTTGGCGTGCGATTTTGGATTTAAGCTTGCTATAGTTGCATGAATATACACATTTTCATTTTATATGTTTACAAACGATAATTACAATGATAATAATATACCTAGTCTACGTTAAAGTTCATACTAATTACTACCTACGTTTAAATTATTATAGTTTCATTATACAATTAAATCTATTTTCATTATTTTTTAAATTTCATTTTCATCATCAAATTGAAATACCAACATTACCTAGTTAATAGTAATACTAACATTAATACGTCGAGTATTTGAAACCATCTAAAACTATACGGCCTATCTGTTTTTGATAATATTCCAAGAACGGTCTAATTGCTTATATAATTGTAACAGATATTACAATAATAAAGTTTGATTTGTCAATCACGTCATATTATATAATATTATAAACTATCAACGTTTCACCAATTCATTTACATCCAAAACCAGGGGCGGATTTAGGTATGTGGTGACACCAAATAAATAAACATATAAATACATTTTTGATTAAAAAAATACATTTAATAGGTATTTTCAACTTGCTACTTATTCAATTAACTTGCTCAACAATAAACAATAAAATCATTCTAATCGAGTAAGTTATATTATCACATGAAGTTGAGTTGCTCAAATATCAATTGCCTAAACATCAGTGTGACTTATATTAGGTAATAATAAAAATAACGATGTTAAGTAATGATTAAAATTGGATGCCTAAAAATTTCCTTAGGACATTTTCACAAAATCATGAATTAAAATTTGAAAATCAGGCTTTCTTAAGTCAAAATAACATTTAGTATAATGTATAAAATACAAAAAAAAATATATTTACAGTTTTTTTGATAAAAATTAAATTTCAAGATGAAAAATAAAGTTTTATATTATTTATACGTGGAAGCTTATATTAAATACATACCTGTGCATACCATTGAATAATTACAAAACTGTGACCACCACCCCCCTCCCTAAATCCGGCCCTGTGTAAAACGTTTCGCAAAAGGTTTGAAATACTCGACTTATTATTGTATTCGGTGGATCGGTGCGAGAAAATTAATCGTTTTTGTTGTTTTTTTTCCCACATCGCATATGTAGGACTTCACGTTAGATTTCTACTTCAGACAGTTCTGGACCGATCCCCGGTTGGCGTTCACCAAGCGGCCGGGCGTCGAGACCCTGTCCGTGGGATCGGAGTTCATCAAGAACATCTGGGTACCCGACACGTTCTTCGTCAATGAGAAACAGTCGTACTTCCACATAGCGACCACCAGCAATGAATTCATCCGGATACACCATTCAGGGAGCATAACGCGGAGTATTCGGTAAATGTTACGACACTTAGATTATTACTATTTTATTTTAATGTTATTGATAAATAGGAACCAATGGGACAAGCGCAAATAAATAGCTGGGTTAAAATATGTGGGGTGATTCATTTGACATAAGATTTTTAAGGCATTACGACAAAATTATACAAGAATAAAATACTTATATTTCCACTATTTTTATTGTCATCATTATTATTTTTTTCACTCTTTTAAATTTTGATCCATACAAATTAAATATCGCACAGGTATAAAACGCAACCGCAACCGGATAAAGCGTGAACTGAAAAGGTCTATTGAAATTTATATGAAGACTGAAAGTGTTGGAGATTCAATTTTACCAGTTAGGAGGTTGGATAAAAATCCAAGATTTGTCGCATGCCTGTGATCAGCGAAACCTAAGAAATTTAGGAAAGCTATGCAGTTGTGTATAAGTGGTAGGCAAAGGGTATCCAGACTATAGACAAAATTACGCGTAGGAATCGCCTTTTAACTATAACTATGATAAATATATATACCTGCAATATGAAATTGTGATTTCCGATTTCCAAATTCCAAAAACGTCGTGTATTATTCTATACAAAGTTACATAAATTATGAGTTTCACACCGTCATAAATAATATTATACTATACAGTCGCTGGTATTTTGAAAGTTACTATCCATATCAAATTATTGATATGTATTGCAATTTTCAATACCAATATACATAGTATAGGTACCTTTATTTATCGGGGCGGTCATCATTCTATGTAGGTAACTTTTTTGTTTATGTTATTTCGTTATCATGTTTTCGTTAATGTTTGGAACAATAATATTATAATATAATATATCTACGACGATTTTATAGCATGACGTGGAACGGTAGGTATAGCGCTGCGGATGAAGTCTGACATTATATTTTGTTTTCCGGTGAAATTGTGAAATATTGATTTTTTTTTTTTAATCGATTTAATTTTAATATTGTAGCTAATATAAATGTATTATACATTTATCATAGATAATAACTGATGGGAATTATACCGAGTCACAGAAAAAAATTTATCTCATTATTAGTAATTTTATAATTTACCTATAACTCTATAAGTAACAAAATATAAATGTATAATAGTTTAATTAAGGTAACGAATGAACTATGCAGATTTATAATTTATTTTAAATATATTATATTATGGCTAATTTACTATTATTTAAAATTAGTTTTTATCACATATACTTATGTAACTTAGTTCATTACCTGTATGAATAGTCTGTTCATTTTGAAATGGTAAAAAAATTATTTACTATTCTCGACTAAACTTTCAATTAATATCCTTTTATAATCCAAAAACCAGAGGAGCGATTAAGGAGGTGATGACCCTCATTCTATCTATCCCCCTGATAGATCTTTACCCCAAAGCCTTCATAATTTATATATAGGCACAAGAAAATTAGTTTCTATCATAAATTGTACGAACAAATATATATTTATATGAGTAGGTACATTATATTATACTACAGATTAAATTAATTTAATATTTTAATAGGTAATTACCTATTATTTAATTTGAAAATTAAATTAAATTCGAATGTATTCAATATTTATATTTTGAAGAATTTATTATAATATTGAATACCTAGATATAAAATTGTGTAGAATTTTATACAAACTTTAATAGTTATATGAAGGTATATAATATATACCTAATATTATTAAAAAGTATGTTTAGTTAATGGTATAAAGTGAATAGACTTTAAGTATGTGGTAGTACCAATATGTGTGTTTTTCAATATTAATAGAAAATCCAAAACGAAGATTTACCTGGCAGTACTATGAATATTCGTTGCTGTGTATAATAGTAGCAGAGGTGTATTTTTATTAATATTTAATGAGAATTATTGAAATGTGAATACGTGATATTTGTTCAATAGAAAACCCATGGGGGTGGAAGATTTACTCTGTAATAAAAATCATCTGATCATAAAACATTGTACAATATAGTTTAAATAAAATACAAACAACTAAACTTATATATTGTCTTTTAATCAAGTAATATTTTTTACAAAACTAAAAAAATAATATCATGTTACAGTGGTTATAATTAATAATTTTCCAAAAATATATCTTTAATCTGTGAATACACATAAGTACAATGCAAACGTTTATTGTTAACAATAAGTTTTAACATTAATTTTATTGAGGAGGTTGTAAAGGAGGTCAATCGCTCATGCCAACCCCTACCGTAAGTAAGCACTTACGCAGTGCACTACGCAGGTGTAGGAATGTTATATGTCCATAGCCTTTGCATAACGTTTTGGTAGTAAAACGATTTAATAATATCAATAATAATTGTATCGCATTATTTGTGCCCACCGCACGTCGAGTAACCTTCGTGGTCGTCGTGCAGCAACCTAGGTACAAGTTGAAGTCGTACGCGTATAATATTATTATTATACAAATTATGACACGAAACGGTTACGGGTGCATCGGCAGGACTACGATGATCGAATTATAATATGTATACACACGGTCCGAGCATGTATAATAATATAATATATTATATTATACCTACCTACCCGATAGCTGGCATATATGCTGTACACTTGTACATGTATAATATATTCCTATACGATATTCGGTCCCAGATGAGCCCGAAAACACGATATGTCACGGATATATGTATAGGAGGAGACCGGGGCTGGTTGTCACACGGGTTGGTTGTCACAATTTTAGTAACTCTGAAACTAGATGGTTTTTATGTTCGTTGTAATAATATTACGAAACTACTGAACCTTATCACAATGAAAATAATCATATTTATCTCAACTATGGGTTGATTGTAGTCGTATGACGTATTTTAAGACGAAAAAATGATCTTTAAGTCTATGAGTTATTTTTTTCCGTAAATACATATAATATTTTTCATATACCTACTCATATACTATAAGTATACACGGCGTAACATTGTAATATTGTTAACTTGGCGAATGACAAATAATTGCCTAGTGAGTTAACGTATATTTTGTTTTGTAATTTTCGTCTGTATTGATAAGTGATGACTAGGGCTGAAGACTTATAATGCCTAAACATTTAAACATTAAAATATATATGAACTCCTGCATTAAAAAAATATTACACTCTAAAACGTGCAATATATAATATATAAAAATATTGTACCTACCAAAATTATAACATTAATATCAAAATAGAATTAAAAATGTATAATTAATTAATTAATCAAAACTTAATCAATCAATTGCTTTCGTTTTCCTACACTCATCGTGGTGTTATATGCCAATAGTTAACTACTTAAGTAACCAATAATATTAATATTATCTGCTCTTAATTTATCTAATATAACTACTCAAATATGCAAAAATATAAAAAATTAAATTTTAAACAAAATTGTGTTATGAAACGTATTCATACATCACTCACATTGTTTTGCAATATTTCGAGGCAAATATAAAAAAACTAGAAGTTTTCATCCCTAGTGATAACTCATAGAGTTAATTTGTTATCAAATCGTAGATTAGGGTTTGTTGTCACATAAATCTAATAGGTTCAGACTAAATATGTTTAAATTTGTTACATTTTATTAACTTAATATATTTTCTATTTATGAATTTAATTTATTTGCATACATAGAAAATACCTGTATCTTAATTTGATACCAATTTAACATTGAAAACTAAAAGTTTAATTTGTATGAGGTTTATCATTTGATTCACCTGCAGAGACAACTACCCAATCATGATGTGAAAACCACCCCGAAAGCGGAGTAAGGTTGTCACAAGTTCATTTACTTTTTTTTTTGTTTAAAAAATGTACTCTGACTTAATATTAGTGTTTTATTTTGAATATGGTGACGTAAATAATATAATATTTTAACAGTTATTTGATATTAAAATTGTAGCAACGCGCGTTTTTATAATACCTGTATGGCCAAATAATATTATATTGATTTTAATAATGTCTATGTATGATGTTTCCGTGTTGTGTACAGCTTGACGATCACCGCATCGTGTCCCATGAACCTGCAGTACTTCCCAATGGACCGACAGCTGTGTCACATCGAAATCGAGAGCTGTAAGTGTCTATGCGTATCAACGTTATGCGATGCATATTTTATTATTTTATGCATTATTGATTGATCGATCGTTATCATTCGATAACGACGGTGAAAAAAATCTATCTGTACATTTTTTTCTCGTTAATTTCGGTGTCCTTCTACCCCGCAGACAGCACTAAGCCACGTGCCCGAGGAGAGAAGGACCAGGCACATTGCACCTATATGTAACTACCTAAAATATATTATACAAAAAAAAATGAAAATTACGCTATATAATAACTATATATTATCAACAATTTTTTGCAGGCAACCATCACGCGAATATGATTTTATTATATATTTTTCTCCGACATTTTGTAATATACATCGCGCACGCACCACATAATATTATGTTTTGATTTGTTTTTTACTCAATAATCAATACGCAGTGATCCATTTGCGTATGACATTCATTATTTAAGAAAAGACTAAAGTTTTTGAAAATATTTATTTTACATAGGTAACTTTTAGTCGTTACAAGACAACATTTTGGAAAAAAAATGTTATTCTCAACTATTTTTTCTCTCAATAATTTTTAATGAATAACAACATACACTTTTGATTAAATATTTCAAATTAGAATATTATTTGGAGTATTTTGATCTATAAAACTCAAATTTCAGAAGAGTAGTTTATTAGTTATAGGTATTTAAAGTTATAACCATTAAACTACTCATCTAAAACTCGATTTTTATACATCCAAGTACTTCATAAAATATTCTGCTTTGGAAGAATGAATTAAAAATACATGTTGTCTTTAAACAAAATAAAAAATATAAAAAAAACGGTAATGATGGAACATAAAAATATTCATTTTTACAACAATGTTATTTTTAACGACCGAAAATAATGTGAAAAAAATATTTTTAAGGTACATAAATAGTTTATTCATTAATGAGTGTTGTACGTTAACGGATCTCATCCAGTATATATTACATAATATGACAACTTTTATTAAAATCTGCACACCTAAAAAATATATACTACACACGTCACACACACTTACACACACACACAAGACGAAGCTTATAATACGCATACATATTTTATATTATAATACATAATAATTTTAATAATAATAATAACAATAATATATTATATTATGTATAGACTTATCTTAAAGTTTCGCGCGCGTCACACTATCGTCACTCGTATTACGATGGCTTGCGGCGAGTGACGCGCGGCGGTCTACGCGTCCCGATGGTTTTTGTTTCTCATTTTTTGTCACGTTTATTCACAGTCGGTTACACAATGCGTGATATCCGGTACAAGTGGAAAAGTGGTTTTAAATCGGTCGGGATTAGCAACGAGGTGCAGTTGCCGCAGTTCCGAATTCTCGGGCACAGGCAGAGGGCCACCGAAATTAACCTATCTACAGGTAGATTATTGACACGCGACCTAACCATCACGCACGCGCGACTTATAATCGCGTGATTACGCATAATTATAATAATAAATAACGTACACGATATTGTATTAGATTTTTACGGTACGTCGGATGTATGATTTACGACACGTAATCAACACACGTACCTGCATTGTATATTATATTAATTTATGGTACGCTTAATATATCATAGTAATATGGTATACGAAATAATATTATAATTTATATTATACCTTATTCGATATTCTGTCGAGCGCGTGCCCGACACGTGATGGGTGGGTCTCGGGCTCCGAAGACAGGTCTAAACGTTAGAGGTGTGCATTTGTGATTTCCCCAGTTGGTTATACGATGAGGGACATCCGGTATAAGTGGAATGAGGGACCAAACTCGGTGGGCGTGTCCAACGAAGTGTCCCTGCCTCAGTTTAAAGTGCTGGGACATCGGCAGAGAGCTATGGAAATTAGCTTAACAACAGGTAATGTTTCGGACGAAAAAATGTCTCCAACGCAAGTATAATAATAATAGTAATATTTTTATATAAAATTGTTTAATAACGTAGGTAATAGTATTGTTTTTGGTGTTTTTGACGTCAACGTATGTTAAATAATACAATAGCTGAATACTGAATAATAACACTTAGTTGTATATACATATGCATAATATTATGTATATTACAGCAAACTCTAATTTTTTTAAATTGCGTTTCCGGAGGAGGAACTTCCATATGATTATGTCAACAATAACAGTAGTAATTAAATATTCTGCCCTCGTGAAGAAAACGCAGTTAAACCATATTTGGAGAAAAAAAGAAGACATGTCGTTTTTATTCTGCCTAAATGGCCAGTAATTGGCCAATAATTATTCCCAACGTAATTAACCTAACATGATAAACGCAGTTTATGTAGCATGTTCTAAAGAATAAAGAGTCTTTTTTTAAATAAACTTTTTTTTCAAACCAATTTTCTAATTAGTTACTGGGTGTTTACCGACAGTGATTCTATTTGCAATAAAATGTTTTTCCAGTATATTTGTGCTCACGAATGAACCGAAACATTAACTTGGATATCAGATTAGGTACCTATTAGATACAATTACTTACTTATCAGTATATCGGCGAATGGTAAATAACATATTTCTACTATATTACGGTGGCAATGGAGCTATCCCCGAAAATGATTCCTTATCACTGCAAAGAGATATTATTTAGGGGTTAATAAACTGCGATAGAGTATTAAAAATTAAAAACGATTGAAAATATTAATCACATACAAAATATTGATAACGCTTATAACTGACAATATCAGTATTAGGAATGTGCAAAAAAAAAGTGAGGATCAATGATTTCAAAGTGGAAAACGTTGAAATCAAAGAACTCGTTTTCCCAACAACGTTGATTTTTAGAGATGATTTTCCCTCTATATAGGAGGGCAGTAGTCAGTTTATATATCCGATAGACTTAGTAGTGTGTACGTTACATTGTCGTCATATTATTATATAATAGTTAAATAGTTATATAGCCGCAGCAAATAGTCGTAGTCAGGGCTCGAAACCGGTTGAAAAAAGTTACAACCTCGGTTTTTTATTTTCAACACCGTAATCGCAACTATAGCAATAATAATAATAAGTTTAAAGCAACATCAACAAATTTCAACATCAACGATTTCATTATAAGTACAATATTGCAGCAACTACACTGGTAAGCAAAGCTTGTGCCGTAGGAGTAGTTCTTAAAAATGTAAATAAGAGAACAATATAATAGAATAATAAGGTATAGAATAAAATATAAATATCATTTAGAGACAAATATAGGAAATAGTAAGGATTATTCCATTTTAAAGTATAGTCTTAAAAAAGAATAGAGTAATGTAAAGTTTAATAAATTTATATAGTAGACAGGATAAAAACTTTATTACTTAGTAATAATTACAAAAAGATAAAATGAAAGTGACATAATTATAAAATAATAACATTTATGCATAAACTAAATCTAAAAGTTTAATATGCTTCTTAAAGGTTATTAGATTATACAAATTACTTATACTTATATTATATAGAGAAATACAATATATTTTCAAGCCAATATAAATTACACTTTTTTGTCCATACATTTTGCATAATTAGGTAAACGCATACTTTGTTTGAATCTAGTTTTATGCTCATGATCAAAAATAGGAATCAAATGTTTATGTTTATAAAGCTGCTGGATTAAGACTGAGACATTATGAATTAGTTTCATATTTTTCACATAAACTGAAACCAAATGCTTTAATTCCCACATTAAAAAAACCAAAAATGTATTTATTTATTATAATTTTTTTATTACTATTGTTACAACATAAATGTCACGAAGATTATTTGTAATACGCCTATGCATTTAACTTTGGTTAGGTCTAAAGTTTAGAGGTAAGACATTTGTCTGTATTATTACTTATATTATGTAGACCCGCAGGCCACAGTTTAATCACTAAATAATATAATGTCACCCAGCACTCTCATCAGTCTACAATTTTATCACTTTACAATATACATAATGTGTTTTGTTAATAATATTTACTAAAATATAATATAAAACATATAGTATTCTAAAGTTTGAGTCAATAAATCCATTAATAAATAAAACAAATATCTGGTCTATATAGACTATAGTCATTACTGGTCACCAATAATAAGCTTTTAAGAAACCCAAGAAAAACATCAAAATACAATCTTAACACCCAAACCAAAACCGTAATGAAACATACAACAAAACAGGAAGATTACCCCCCCCCCTCCGTCGTTATCAGAACCAAAACCGAAACTGATTAAACTTGAAACGGTTTCGAGCCCTGGTCGTAGTACATTATACATTACATCCGAGTCCGATTCGTACGTGTAACGTTCCTATTATATTGATTATGCGCTGTACAGGTAACTATTCAAGACTGGCTTGCGAGATCCAATTCGTACGGTCCATGGGCTACTATCTGATCCAAATCTACATACCCAGCGGACTGATCGTCATCATATCCTGGGTGAGCTTTTGGCTGAACCGGAATGCCACTCCGGCCAGAGTGGCATTGGGTGTCACCACCGTGCTGACCATGACCACGCTCATGTCGTCTACCAACGCAGCGCTGCCGAAGATATCGTACGTGAAATCCATCGACGTGTACCTGGGCACGTGTTTCGTCATGGTGTTCGCCTCACTATTGGGTTAGTGTGCAAAACGACCGTTATTGTTATAATTTTGTCATACGTTAGAGATATAATATTTTATCGCCATGGTCATTTTCCTCCAAAAATAAGATAGGTTCTTTATTCTTCCATTGTTCATTTTCCACAAGAAAAATAAATCTAGACCATTTCTTCAACTTTCCATTTTCTCCACTATCAAAATAAGAAATAATTGTTTCCCTCTTATTAATTTGAATAGGTACCTATCATTTTTTGCCAAGGATATCGTTGTTTATAAAAGTACAAACTTCAAATATGAAATAAATATTAGAATTAAAAATCATTCTGATAAAATATTAATCTTTATAATAATTTAGAAATACAGCTTTATAATAGCTTCAAATAAAAATATAATTTACAAATAACTGTACATTTTTGAAATACCTATATTCTTTTAATATAAGGAGTGTTATAATAGGTACACACTACAGAACTAAACTTACTGACGTACAGTATCCATGTCCTAAAAATATTATCCATCGGGATTTCAAGTCGATTCGGAATCCACTCCTTTGCTAAGTTGTTACCTATCAGTACCATTTAAGGATGGGTATGAAATCCGAATATCTGAATTATCCGAATATCCGGATATCCAAATCCGGATTTGAATCAAATTCTTATCCGGATTTCCTGAATTATCCGGATTATCCGGATTTATGGATTTGCTTTTTATGTGACTTCAGACATACAAATATTTTTAATGTATGGTAAAATAAATAGTACTTTATTTACATACTTAAGTAATTGTTTTTATTACAGCTAAGCGCAAAACATTACTGGTACTTAAAATGCGTTCGAAATTTTGTATACCTATGTCTGAAAATTATATTATAGAATTAAAATATTATTAGTATATAAAAATGAGTCATTGAACAGCAAAATTGAGTTGAATAATCTGGATACTCCGGATAATCCGTGAAATCTGGATTTAGTAAATCCGGATATGCCCACCACTAGTACAATTACCCACATAATAATATACGAGACCTTATTATCGGTTAAAATTTCGAAAATGAAGTATAGAAATTTCATCGAAAAATATCGCTCGAACACATTTTCTGTCCACATAGCACACAAGTACACAAATATTAAAAACACTTTAAGATCATTCCACACTTATATTATTGTTATTGCCACATATCATAAGTGGTGTGAAGCCGAGTATGCACCCTATTTTTTTGTAGATATTGACTTGGTTCCCCCATCCATTTGATATTAGTATTACCGTAGTCGTAAATCAATAAATTTAATTTAACAAAAATAACCGTAACAAATTAGTGAGTAAAAAGTTTTCATATACAATTATCTATTAAGACTCGACCACTGTCCACTATAGTTGTATGCAGTCTACTATAGATAACATTTGTGTTGCATTTCATACGTAGTCTGTTGTAACATAAATTACCTAAATTATACAGATTTGGTCTCAATGGATTATAAATGACAAGCTCACAATTTAATCAAATAGTTTTTGTATTTGATCCCCGAGTAATAACCTATAGACTGAATTGATTTATACCTATTATTGTTTATGACTGATTACAATTTATAAGCATTATAATACTCGACATCGTTTAATTACACATTGTGTAAAAAAAAACTAGTACTAAAAATATACTAATTTTGGATACATCAGTCCTGTAGTGTGCTCAAGATAAGGGAAAGGGTCAACCAATTACAGTTTGCTCTCTATGTATTTCTATCGACTCGGTAGGCTGCCGGGCTATATAGAAACAATAAATTGTATACTATTTTACACTATATTATGATACCTAAATTACATTATACCTTGTACCTCCTAATGCCGGGAAACTGTATTCGTTTCGGACAGAATATGCCACCGTAGGGTACATGGCGAAGAGGATACAGATGAGGAAAAATCGTTTCCTGGCCATCCAGAAGATCGCCGAACAGAAGAAGGGCGGCCACGACACACTCGGCCACGGGCACTCGCATCAACAGCAACGCTCCGGTCATGGCAACATGTCCGGCCACAATACGCTGTCCGGTCACAATACGCATTCCGGCCACAATACCCTTTCCGGCCACAATACGCTATCTCACGGCTTGTCGGGCCACGGATTGCCACCTTCCCACGGGACAATGGCCGGCCATGGTGGATATGACAGCCACCGGCACAGTCACAGTGGCCACGGTGGTCACGGCGGCACCTTGCCGAGCCAAATTATTTCTGGAGACATGGACCACGCGCACAGACAAACGGTGAGTGCCATTGTAACAATTAATTTTTTTCATCAGAAAAAATCTAAGTTCTGTTATACATACCAAAATAATTGTCTGAGTCAAAAATACTTCGGACAAAATTTATCGAATGGTTACAAATGTAAATAGATCTAGCTAGTAAAACAAAATATAGGATAAAAGTAAAAAAAAATCAACAAAATATATAATAATAGAATATATAATTATTACCATCAAATTTAACTATACTATTAAAATGTACTTCAACACAGTGTGTAAAACATGTTACAAATTAAATAATTATTGAACTATAAAGTTATTATGCATTTACAATGTTTACTGCATTTGCTCCATATACTGAAAATTTAACACATGTGATGTACTTAGGAATCTGCTTACTTACATTTTCGCAACAAAAAAATACCTCGAAAACATACAGTGAAGTATTTGTTTTGAGATTTCTCATCATAGGTTCATCTATGTATATTATGGATTTTACATCCGTAATCGTAATAGATATTTTTATCGCACTTAAGCTGGATATAATAGTCAATAGGTACCCTATATCCTTGGTGGAGTGTAAAAATAACATCGAACAATACTTGCTAAAATGTATGAACTCTTTCGTAAGTGATTTTACGTATAAGATTAAAATTAGAGAAAACGCATGGTAATTAGAGTTATAGTAAGCATTTTTTTACAATTTAATCTTCCAATGACTTATGAGTGAACAAATAGTTATTTTTTTTACTTTTTTGTGGGATTTATTATAATATGACAAAAAAATCACTCTGTTATTGAACTCAATTCTACATAATTGAAATATAATGGGTCTCCAATTAAAACATAAGTTGCAGTGCCCCTTGTAAGTGATTCCCGTTTGTTCCAGGAGGTGCGATTCAAGGCCCACGATCCAAAGAACTACCTCAAGGGCGGATCTCTGGAGAACACCATCAACGGCCGTGGGGATGACGATTGCAACGTCACCCCGTTACCGCCGCAACACGTCATGCACCCGAGCAAGGACATCAACAAGCTGTACGGCATCACGCCCAGTGACATCGACAAGTACTCGAGGATTGTGTTTCCGGTGTGCTTCGTTTGCTTCAACCTCATGTACTGGATCATCTACCTGCACATCAGCGACGTGGTGGCCGATGACCTAGTGCTGCTCCAGGCCGACAAGTAGACTTATTTGCAGACTTTGCGCCGCAACGACGAGAAAGACCCGATAATGTACTATAATATTATAATTTACTACAGTAAAATATAACATTTTTATCTAGGTTTAGTATAAGAGCTCAACTACGAAAAATACTGCATCCTGAGTATATTAAATTATTATTATTATTATTATTATAGTAATTGTACGATTATAATATTATTATTAAGGGATTATTAGGGCAGAGAATTATATGATCTAAAATCCAACTAAATAATATTTATGGTGATATGCCCTAAAAATTAACAAAGTATGCCCAAAAATATGCTCTAAGAAAAAAGTAAATTCTAATGTAGTAATATGATATTTTAATACCAAAGTTTAATATTAAATTATACTTTTTGAATAAATAGGTTTTTACCTAAAATATCTACTAATAAAAATGTGATCTTTAAAATAAAAATAAAAATTATAAAATGTCTAACGCCTATGTAAAAAAAAAATTCACTAATTATTAATATTTCTTTGAAAAGCAGCTTTAAGCTTTACTTTTATTGAGTCTGAAAATCAAACATCATGTTTGTTATTTTCTTAAATGTAAAAATAATGTAATATTACAATTTTAGTACCTAGGTATTTTATTTCAGAAAAATCTAAATTATGCATCAATTTAAAAGTGGATGAAATCCCACGACGATTTCAATATAATATTCCATTTTATGTACAATATCATTCAGGCGGAAACACATTTTGGTATAAAACTATAACACAGCTATTTTTTTTTTTAACAACCAATAAATTGATGCAAAAGCATACAAATAAGATGTTCCCTAGTTATAATAACATCTAGTAGGTATAAGTTTAGACAGAATTTTCTTCTTTATTATATCTTCGGGATCTATCGCGTGATCAACTCTCTATTTTATCGTTCCGACTAAAATGCACAGACTCAACCCAACGAAATCCACTCCATAATATTTTATAAACGAAATAAATATCTAATTATAAAAAATAAAACCGTCTCAAGAGGTACTTTGAAATCCGTATTCCAAATGTGTTCCGTCTTTTTAAAATAAAAACGTTTATCACAGTGTAAAATTATAGTTAAACGACTACATAATAATATGCCGTTATTATTATTATAATTATTATTACAACTAATTATAATTTATTCTGATCTAACTTAGCCATTCGACCATGATTGTCGTGATGATAGCAATGGTTATAATTTATTATATTACAATATTTTAAGGCGGCCAATCGACATTTTGTTTTTAAGCGCAGTATTTATCGCATGATTCTAATGAAGGGATGCGGCTACTGAAAGTCTCTCGAATTAAATTTTTTTTAATTACAATTTAAAATAGTAAATCAATTAGAATCATCATTATTATTATTATTACAACTTCGACGATAATAGCGGTTGTTGCCTCAAGTTTTTCATTCGTTTTTTGCATGTCGATATGTTTACTGGCGTTATATTATATTTATATTATATTTTCGTAGAGACGTGATTTAATAACATATAATATAATTATACATTGCAGTGCTCAATCGTCGTTTTTATTTCAAATTTCGATTTGTGACACTCACACCTACTTACGATTACATTAATTATTATCATATAGCTGTTAATATTCCTATTCCATTTTCGAAAACGGTTATAGCTAGTTTAAAATATTATGTTTACCTGCGCGTTTATTCTGTGACGTCTTAACAATATTATGTCTTGTATTACCTAAATTATGAGAGAGACATAATTTCTCACCCCATCCCACAATAATAAGCCTTTTCCCTATTTGCTTTACATTTTTAAGTCCTAAAAATGATATGCTTCCATTGCTTGGTGTAAATTTAAAAAACATTAAAAAATGTCTATAATTTTTATTTATAAAATAAGAATTGTTGTATTTTAGTATAAGTTCGTGTTTATTTATTTTAAAATGTATAGTTCATATGCATTAAAAGTTTAATGGTAGTATTATAAATAATCCAAATTTCGATTGGAGCTTGAAAATATGTAATTGTTTTTATAGTACCCTCATCCGACCGATTCAAAAAGGTTCCAAATCCACGTAACTAGTTGTATATAATTTAGGTAGGTAGGTACATTATGCCGGTAATATTATTAATGGATAAAAATCGACGGGTTGACACGAACACGCTCGTCGTCTTATTTAAAAAAAAAATTTTAATTTTGGTAACTTATAGCTATTATTGTAAAGTGTAAAACATTAAAACGAAAACATAACGATTATTATTATTACTATTTGATATCAAACACGATAGAAATGAAAACAATTATAAAATTCACTATTTATAGTGTTTTATACTGGAAATATAAAATATAAAATATAAAATCGAAAATAAACTTGTAAAATAATAAATAATACAAAATTAATTTAACGCCACTTTCACAATATAACATGTAAATATAAAATTACACATTCAAAATGTATTATATTATATAATATAAACATGATGATTTATACATAAATTATATAAAATAATATAGTCTACCCGTGTTTCGAAGTCGATTGCATCATCGACAAATATAACATAGCTCATTCGATTTTATGGCACGCGTCTCATCGATTATAATATTATAATACTATACAATAATACAATATATGTATGTATGTGGTAGATTATAATATTATTGAGAACAAAATTAAACAAACTTTTGACAGTAAATCAAATTCAATTATTATTATTAATATTATTATTATTATTATTATTATTATTATTATTATTATTATTATTATTATTACTATCGTTTCGTGTTATTGTGATTTTCCTTTCCGCCTGTTAAAATGAACATGGTTTTGATTTTATTAAATTATTTTTATAAACGACAAAACTATATATAATATTATATTATTATTATATAATTCGATTTATGAATACGCGTGTACAAAAAAAAAAAACAAAAAAAAAAAAATTATTATTTATAATTACGAAATAATAACGATATTAATAATATAATATATTTGTTATTCAATTGATCAATATTATATTCTAATACGATTATATTAAAAATACAAATCGACATATATTTTACGTAATCAATATGATGTATGATATTAGGACGGAATTATTTTTTGTGTAACACTTTCAGTGATATCTTCGCGTGCCCAACGCGTCATGAGACCCGGCCCAGAAGTCTAGACAATATCTACGAATATAGTACATAATATATGCAGTGGCGTAGTCATGGTTTTTTCGTTTTTTTTGGGGGGAGGATGTGGCTCTTAAGATCCTTATTATATGATTTGTATGCTGATTCCTCAGTTACCTATACAACATTTTGCAGCAATATTATGCATATATCTACGTCTTACATATAAATATATAATACGTTCACTCAACACAGATTATTTTTAAATTGTTTTGAAATTTCCTGGAGAACTACAGTGACATCAAGTTCCCTGCCCCCCCCCCCCCCAAATATTCATGGTTACGTCACAAATTATATAATATTGACTCCATAGACTCAACCTGACCTAAATCTCAGGGGTCCTAAAATTGTTATTATAGCCGACTTATATAGTAATACCCATCCAATAATTGATTCTTATGCTAACATGCTCCTATAAAAATTCATTGAATTAATTAAGAAATCTATAGCTCGGATATTTGTAGATGATATTCCACAAGCATGATATTATTAAAAATCTAAACTGTGGTAATTATTATTATTATCAAACCATTCTATACAATTAAGCTAAAATAAAATATTTCAAAAGATAAAAAAAATTAATTTGAACAATCGGAAAACACAATATATTGAACATGTATGTAAAAATTAAGAATTATGCCTTGGTTTTTTTGTGGTTTTAATTTTTAGTCCGTGGGTCTTAAAGACATGGCTACATGCCATGCGATATACATAGTATTATGCGTACGAACTCGTTTTTGCGATATCGTCATATCGAAGTCTCTCGATTTTCTGTTGTCGTCACAGCTATGTTCAGCTGCACATTTGTTTCCTAAAAAGTTAACCTACCTATTGAAAAACATTTTAAAATCGAAACCAATCAAACATTAACGGGAAAAACATGAAAACGATTTAAGTACATATTTATAATTGTAAAGGACATAGCAGTGGCGAATCAAATAGTATACCTATTATATTATAATATCATTATTTGTATACGCTATAATATAGGTAGGTAAAAATATATTCTAACTCTGTAGACTACATCACTGTAACATTATTATTATTATTATTATTATTATTATTATTATTATTATTATTAATATTATAACCGTTATAGGCCTATGCGATTTGATTTATTTTACGTACACTTTTTAAAAGCACTTTCAACTAATTGTGATTCGCACATTTTAACGATATTAAAAATTTAAAAATAATAAAATATCAAATCAATGCCGCATGTTAGAATGTGTATTAAACATAATTTATACGTTTGTACGTGCGTCGTTATATATAATATAATTACGTCTTGACGTAAAAAAAATTTGACTTCCTTAGAATTAATAACGTATGAAAATAACAATAATAATATTATAATACAAATTAATTAAATGATAAACGGTAGTTGTTTTAAAATGTACAAATAACTACCATCGAATATTCTAAATCTTGTATTAGGTTAATGTGAATCTATAAGGAAAAATATTGTTATAATTTTAAGTTTGTATGTGTAGTTTATTATCACGAGATGATTTTGTGTTTCATTCCAGTTAAAATTATTACTGTTTATTATATTATTATAATTTATATTATATTATTACCTTTTATTCACTTGTTTACCACCTGTTTGTATTCGCTGTTAGACGAAACGTAATATGTTATTATAATTTTATTACGTTTAACCCTCGCGAAAAAAATTGTGTCGATGAGAAACAAAAACACTATAAGGTTCTAATTATTATTATTATTATTATCTATTTGGGTGCTTCCGTTCTTTGTGTTAGCAAACATAATATATATATTATGTAAAACGACATACATGTACTTATACGCTTACACATATTTATTGAACGCATATTATTGTATGCATGTGTTTTTATGTGTACACGTATATAGTATTATATTATGTATATTATTATTATTGTTTATAATGTTTACGTGTCGGTAATATTATTTTAAGTTATACATAATATAAAATATAAATGTATAATAATATAATATATACTTTTAAGTACTATATAATTACATATAATAATATGTATATCTGCAGTGTACGATAAATTATAGTCTACTAAATCTCACTGAGCTCAATAAATAAAGTGAAGCGAACCAAAATGCCGCCACGAGCGAGCAAGTGTTTTTTTTTGCATCGTTGTCATCGCTGTTCCTTTTACCCTACAATTATTATAATATGTTATCAATATTATATACAGATAGGTGTAAATCGCAGAAATGCTATTAGCATAGATACGTAGGGCGTAACCGTTTTCCGCCAAATTGACCCTAGCCCGTTATCACCATGGCCGTTTTCCGCCAAAGGTTATATTCCGATTTCCACCAAAACAAATTGATAAATTTTTTTTGAGAACCCCTGAACTGAATCCATCAATTAGTAATAACTCGATGTACGTGCCTCACCTTGTATCACACACGCGCTTCACCCCACACAGATATTGATTACAAACTATTATCTATATTTTATCTTACTATTATTATTCACCTATTTAAGTATAGGTACCCACTGTATTTTCCAAAGCATACGCTATTATATACGAATATATATTATATAACCGAGTAATGCCGTCTTTAGATGTATACGCATGTATAAATTTAAAATTGTTGTATATTAGCATAATATTACCGCGGTTACTGGTTATCACTTCAATATTGGGTATATTCTCCGACATTATAGAAACTTTTTTATAGAACGCGGTTTCAACTGACAGGTGCAGACTGATAGCGAACAATAATCCGTGAATTATCCGCCGATATCGCTATAATAATAGCGCGTACATCGAATCAACACTATTTGATTTTGATGGATTCAGTTCAGGGGTTCTCAAAAAAAATTTATCAATTTGTTTTGGTGGAAATCGGAATATAACCTTTGGCGGAAAACGGCCATGGTGATAACGGGCTAGGGTCAATTTGGCGGAAAACGGAAACCCCCGATACGTATAATAGTTATTATACATATCTGTGGCTATGAGAAAGGGTCAGTGGAACAGCTCCATATGGATAATAGAGTTGGCGCCATAAAACTATGCTGTATTAGAATAATACTATTAATGTATATTGATAACTTTACTATTTTAATCTACCATCCTCATTTTGGTCGACGTATTCGTAAAAATATGCTAGGTATGCATAATTTTTGCGTTTAAATTTATTAAAGCGTTTAAATTCATCAAATTTATAAAAAAATTAATTTTTGTATCGAAAGAGTTCAACAATTTAAACGGCTCAAATTGGCACGACATTTTGAAATAATTAATGAATCGAAAAATAATAAGTACACCAGACAAGGCACAATAAGCAGGGAAGAGTGGTACGTTGGTGAGGAGCGTACATAAAGCAAACTAGGCTACTGGTCACCTCTATACCTTCTCACGACCGATCCCGTTGGCGGACGATTGTAGTCGATGGCGCGTTTGCCCGCGAGCGATGACCATCGGGATAGATGGTGAGGCTCGATGACTTAGGCGCGTAAAGAATTGGTGTTGAAGAAAAACTCGACCTCCAAAAGTAATATCATTGTGGCTATAGAATGGTCAAAGTTTGGTTATTAACTACCTAGTTAATTATTATTTTTAATTTTAAAATTAACTTAAGACCTTATCAAGTATAAATTAATTTAGGTATAGGTAATACCTTGGCTTTTTTCAGTTGATCTAAATATATCCTATCAAGTAAAAATTAAAAATGTTTTCGACAACATTTTTTTTTTTTATACATTAGTTATTAATGACTAAATAATTTAATACTTAATAGTATTAAATTATTTTTTATTTTAATATTATTATGGTATATACCTAATACTATATATTTTATATAATGTTTCATGATAAACAAAATATTAGTTTTATAATATAAGATAGATAGATAATATTATTTAGTAGGTGCGGCAAAAGAATAAAGTAAATTTGGTAAGTACCATCAAGCCAGGAACATCATTTGGAGGGGGCGGGGGAGTTAGGTCTATACATTTGCCCAACCCTAGATTTTCAAAAAAATCTTTAGACAGGATTCTTGGTCCAAATGTGCCAACTGCCAGGTCAACATTAACCGATCCTAGAGCCAATACGGCACGTGATACAACATATAAATCGTTATATGCTAAATGTATTATTTGTTATCGATTAAGTTGAATTAACTCAAGTTAAACTTTTCTCTGCTTATCTAAACTTCAATGGTCTAGATGCTTATAACTATGCGAACTACTTGTCTGAAATTGTATCTTTATTCATCAAAATAAACAGAATAATATTATGCTTAGGAAAATTGCAACATTTTATGACTTTTTCAATTGACACTTTAAACATAGTCATGAATTACATAATTCTTTTAAAATGTTAAAAGGTATAGGTAATACTTAAATAGTTGTAAAAAGTATTTTAAATTATTTTCAGTTCTCAAATACAAATAAAAAATTCAAATTCCATAATATAAATACGGTACCTTTATAATAATAACAACAACACAAATGGTCGTGATAAATTAGGGTTTTTTTTATTAATAACAGATAAATTTGCAGATAAATTCACCCACGCTGATATCATAGGTAACGCTATTCTTATGTTCACCGCTGGTTTAGAAACCGTTTCGTTAATGCTATTGTTTTGCCTGTACGAATTAGCTAGTATACTAAACATAGAAATCCAAAACAAATTGCGTTTGGAGGTATCTCGATGAAATCAAAAAAAGACGGACAGTTGAACAACGATTATTTTATGGACCTTCATTACACCAACTTGGTATTAGAAGGCATTTAAATTCTCAAGAATAATATTACATTATACTATCAATCAACAATAAGTGCCTTAGTTGTTATTGCTTTGGTCGTAATAAAAATATAGTACAGTTGAAATGTTTTTCCATAGATGAAAAATAATTTTTAATTTAAATAACCTTGCATGCACTTAGTAAAATAAGATAAAATTATTTGAAAGTTATTTTATAAGCAATTAATATTACGTAACGCAGCTTAATGGGTCGTTTATCGTACTTTAGAGACGGCTCGCAGTGATACTAGTATTTTCCATACACTATAAAATATTCCAAATATTTTGACTTGTTTTAAGCTGATGGACATTTTTATTTTCCAATTTTTTTAGTATTTTTTTTCTGTTAAATATATGTATACAATTTTATTGGTTCAAAAAGCTTGAAAATTTAATATACAAGGCTTCTAATACGTCATTATTACAATGACAGTTGAAAAATATTAAAAATACACAGACACAATTTTTTTATAAGCGTTTAAAATTCAAATTTTGGCAAAATCACGAAAATTAGCAAATTATTTTGAGTTAAAAATTCATAAAAAACTGACTATTTAAATCTAAGATTTGAAAATTTAATAAAGGATTGCTCATAAGTCATAGGTTTGTCTACCTTTATCAAAAAAAAAAAAAATGTGTTACAATAAATGAATATACTTACATCTGTAACAATACACTTCTTAATATTAATAAGCTAGAATATAAACCAAATAGAATATGAAAGACAATATTACATATTGTTAATTAAGTTTATTTTATGAATTGAGTCTAATGGAGAAAAGAAAAAATCATCATCGGCAGCAAGTTTATTATACAAGGCCATGGCTCTTGGTTGTATTCACACCGTTATATAAAGTGGTACCTATTGACTAAAAAATGAACATAATATAATGAATTAAATATGTGATAAATATATACATAAATATTAAAATATATCTATACAATTATTATAGTGCTATAAAATTGTGATTTCTGCACAAATTAGCAAAATCATAAATATAATTGGTAGACTGACAGACCGCCGTCTGCGCTCAAAACCAATTTTTGAATACATTCATTTCATATATCATTGAATTTAAATTCAACTCATCCATTTCCGTGACACTTACGACAATAATAATTTATAATAATATTATTTAAATCACCGTGTTCTAATGACTGAATAACACATCAATAATCCTGACAAATTGCGTTCAGTGCTTGCAAGCCGTATCGGTCAAACATATGACCTTGTTCGCATATTTTTTAATCATCACGAATCCCTTCCTATCCATGCATCGGCAAAACGAAACGAATAATCGCAAAAGAGATGGAAATATGGAATACAAAAAAAATTATTGCTCGCAATACAAGTACGCATAACATATTATTATACATACCACAGCGCAGTACTCATTTAAACTTTTTCGAGATTGCCGTATTTTTTTTCTTCAAATAAACGTTCAAATCAATAACTGCAGCCGTTAATTAATAAGTTCATGATGATATCGTTTATGACCGACTGGTTGCTCGACAACGTCACCTGTCTGAGTTGTATTGCTGTTTTCGTGAGCTTCTACTATTATTCAACTTCGACGTACGGTAAATGGCAGAAATTGAACATTCCGTACGTACCGCCGGTACCACTGTTTGGTAACACGATCAAAATGATGATGCGACTCGAACATCCTATTGACATGTTCGAAAGGTTCTACAACAGTTTTCCAGACGTCAAATTGTTCGGCTTCTATCAGATGAGGGATCCGATGCTGTTGGTCCGTGACCCGGAGCTGATCAACGCGATATTGGTCAAGGACTTTTCGCACTTCACCGACCACGGTATGGACTTGGATCCGTCCACGACTGTGCTGGCCAACAGTCTGTTCTTCGCCAATGGCCAGAAATGGAGGACGATGCGCCAGAAGCTAAGTCCGGGCTTCACGTCTGGCAAGCTAAAGGACACACACGGTCAGATCAACGAGTGCAGTGACGAGATGGTGTCTGGAATTGTCGAGACAATCAAGGAGAAGACCGACCAAATCGACGTGAAAACGATAACTGCTGGTTTTTCAACAGATGTGATCGGCACGTGCGCATTCGGCATGAAACTGGACACGATCAAGAACGACGATTCTGACTTCCGACGGTACGTCAAAAAAATGTTCCAGAGTTCTCCGAAACAGATGATCGCCCAAATGTTGCTGATGATCTGCCCTTGGGTGATCAAGGTGTTAAAAATCAAAATGTTTTCGGAAGAGGCGACCAATTTTTTTTATAATGTTTTCACCGATGTATTCAAGTATCGCGAAGAGCACAACGTGATCCGGAACGATTTGACGCAGACCCTGATGCAGGCACGTAAAGAATTAGTATTGAAGGAAAACTCGACTGCTGAAGGTATTTTTTATGTGGCTATGGAATGATATATGTAGTATTTAAGTATTAGAATCTTAAGACTTTATAAAAGTTTTTTTATTTCTACGATATGAAATTATATGAAGCCTTTACTTTAAAAAAAGTATAATTGGGGAAGAACTAAATTTATAATATATATTTATAAAATAAATTGAAATATTTTTTAAATTTTTAATCATTTAAACAACTAACTTAATCTTAGTTATAGATTAAACACAAATAATTCTTTCAAAATATAAGTAACACTTTAATACTTGTAAAAGGTACTAAAAATACCTTTTTGTTATTATATAGGTACACAAAAAGCTTTCAGTAGATTTCAGTATTTCCAAAATTATAATAAATATTCTATTTTTTTATTTTTTCACTTTGATAGATTATACTATTATTTGTACAAAACAATTTGGTATCATTACTTACAATACTAATAATAAAATGGAATTAAAGTTAATCATTTCGACAATATTATATAATATATAAGAATATAATTAATATTTTAATTTTTATGAGCTATTGAATTTTAAAATTATGATGTACTAAATAATCAGCAAAAAAATAAAACAAAAGTAAATACTCAAAAATAAAAAAGTTAGTAGGTATTCAATAATATATAACCTATTGAATAATATAAATATTCAAAACCACACTATAAAATAATACTTTGTTATGAAAGTATGTATCAGGTAAAAGAGTAAATTTACGCAAAATAAAACATATGTTTCAAAACATACACTAACCTAGAACCTGGGAGTTCTAATTATTACAGTAACACTAACACGCACTTCCGTTCCGTTCATATTACACACATGGACGACGTCACCGTTGTATCAATAATTTATATATTATTATGACGGCCGACGGGCATGCTACAGATATGCAATATTAATAATAACATTCATAATAGTTGTGATAATGTAGGTTTTTTTTTTAATAACTTGTTTACAGATAAATTCACCGACAACGATATCATCGGTAATGCTATTCTCATGTTCGCCGCTGGCTCTGAAACCGTGTCGTCTATGCTATCTTTTTGCCTGTACGAATTGGCGCTGAATATAGAAATCCAAGACAGATTACGATTGGAAATATGTTCAATGAAAGCAAAACACGACGGACAGTTAAATAACGATTATTTGATGGACCTATATTACACCAACATGGTGTTGGAAGGTACGACGAAATGCAAGAGTTATATTTACAGGGTGGATCATCATTTCTATATTTTTCCTCTCCGTAATTTGTCGGTTATAGAGGTACCTACATAAAAGTCATGTTTTTAATACTCAGTTTGTTGTGCCATATAAAGAGTGTATCCTGTAGTCTGCAACGATGCAAATTCTATTTTATCAAACAAGCGCAGAAACATAAAAAAAATACTTAACATTTCGAAAACCAGAATGTTAATAAACGCATTAGGGCATTGAGTATGTTAAAGGGAAAATGTAAGAATGATTATGTTTATATGTGTTTATCTGTGTGTGGTTATCTGTCTTGTTTATTCCATCCCATATTATACTATTATTATTCATTCTATATAAGCCCCAAGGTTGTTATTGCCTGCGTCGTATGATTATAATATAATAATTAATAACAACTTGTCAGATATGTTATTATTATTCTTAATAAATGTTTTCACGCTTAAAGTGATCTATTGTATTTTATATATTTGATTCGAGATTATTAAGAAGATCTTATCAAAAGTATACAAATCAGTTTAAAATGTGTTAGAAATTCCTAAACATAATATTTATCTTTTAATATACTTCTCAAAATAAAATAGTGTTAATATATAGGTTAAAATGTATTTTTGTAAACAATTAATATTACTTCGTATATTCATCGTACATTTCAATTGATCGTATTTCAGAGACTGCCCGGAAGTACTCCATTGCTTTTAGCTTAATGAGAGTGGCTACAAAAACATACACTTTACCAGACGAATCATTTATCATTGAAAAAGGACAGAAACTTATTATACCTATGTTCAGCATACATCGTGATCCAAAATATTATCCCGATCCCTTGAGATTTGATCCTGAAAGATTTTCTATTGAACAAAAATCTCAACGAGCAAATGGCACTTACATGCCGTTTGGTGACGGACCTCGACTGTGCATAGGTAATATTATAAATATCACTTTTGGGTCTATAATGCATTTGTAAATGTATTATTGCCTATGGGCAATTTATCAATCAATCGAATTTACAATTTGTATTTCATATTATATAGGCAAACGGTTTGCTGAATCAGAAATGAAATTGGTCCTGTCAAATGTATTGTCAAAGTTCGAAGTCTTGCCGTGTGAAAAAACCGAAATTCCCGTCGACATTAGAAGTGGGACAGGATTTATTACACCAAAAAACGGCATTGTGTTAAAATTTAGACCAATCGTTGGTCAATAACTATAAATTATTTGTGCTTCCATATAATAATATTATACAACTAATTCATGTGTGTGAGTTATTGTATATAAGGTGTGTTAAGGGATCATAAACATTATTTAAGCATAACAATGTACAGTTCATTACATACCAACTGCAGATTTAACCGATACTAATAAAAACCATACGACATATCGTATCATAATGTCTTTGATCGTGCTTTGAGTTGAATATTATTATTATTATCATCTAACTATTTGTTGTCAATATTTCACATTAGAATGGATAGAAATAGAAAAACGGTTAAAACTAAATAAAACAATAGATGTAGAGTATCTCCATTTATTGTTAATTTACAACCATTTCTGCAGCATTCTTTATTTTTATTTTTAGTATGTATAACTATTAATATGTGCCTATATTACCTATTACATTATATTTTTTTTAAATTAGACGGTAACAAATAATGTACAAGTCGAGCACAATATATAACTTTTCCGTATTTCTGTGTTATTTTCTAAGTGTTATGGTATTTCGGGTTGTATATGAAAAAGGCACCAATTGGCATTTTGGCCTTGCGCCGGTATGTATTGTCTCCGTCCTTACAAGTACGACATAGTCAATTTTCGTTCGCTAGCTTGAATAAGGTGCTGTCAGTTTTGATATTAAAGAGAATTAACCTATTATCAAACTTTTAAGTAACAACATTATCTGTGTTCTCTAGTTGTTTTTTACGATATTTTAATTTTTTAACAAGCTATAATAGTATTTTAAAATACTCATAACTTGCTTTAAAATTAAAATATAAAAAAAAATTCAACAAGATTCACGGGATAAATTTCTTATTTCTAAATTTTAATTATAGGTGAATTCGCTCCAATATTAAACATAATAGAGTTGAATGAATTATTCAGAACGAACATTTGCCATGTTACACGTTTGTAAGGCGAGACTGTACATATGTGGCGTAGTGTCCTCTAAAGATCCATACACAAAACAAAAACGAAGACAGTTCATATCAACATTATGGACCTTTTTTAATGCACAGTTTATTGATAATTGACCAATTTTATGTTTTTAAAAAAATAATTAGCTAATAAGTAAAAAAATATCATCCATCTATAGTTATTCATTTTAGAATTACAACAAAATAAGAATCGCAATTGTATGCTTGAGTATCCAATTTTGTCAAAAGTTTAAACTTCCAATGCTCATAAAATATATTTGTGGATTTGCGCGCAACAATTTTTTTAATCTTAACAGTAGCTTTTTAAGAACCTTGTATTAAATTTTAATTCATAGGTACATAAATATTAAACATTTTTAACTACAAAATGTTATGTACATTTTTGCGATTTTAACAAATTTCGTAAAAATTCTGACTTTGAATGCTTACAAAAAAAATACAATTTTATGTTTTCGATGTTTTTTAATTAGTAAATAAATAACTTTTAAGAAACCTTTAATTAAACTTATATTTTTATATCGACATATCATACAAAAATATTCTAAAAAAATTTAAAATTTAAATGTTTACAATGTCTACATATTACTTTATTATTACACCTATCTCAAAATGAGTAAAAATGTTTTGAATATTTCATCATTTGTACAAACTCTGAACTTTTGAACCATTCAAATTCTAAGGCGATTTCTAAGAATAGTTACGCGCTCTAATGGATTATATTGCCATGACTCCTAGTCTCCAACAATGTAAAGCCGCGTACACACTTGTAACATTTGCGCGCAACATCCTTTGATGCGACTCGATTTACCGACAACTGGTGCCTGGTGGAACGGTGTTACGGCGTTACAGAATATGTTACAAGTGTGTACGCGGGCACGCGGCTTAACAGCACTGAGCGTACCGACCAGTTGGCAGTGGCACTAGTGGCAGCGTGCCGTAAACTGTCCTGTTGTAATTGTTATTACTTACCAGCGTATTAATAATAACAAATAACTAATAAGTTATTAAATATTAATATAGACTACTAGCTGAATTACCCGTCGTTGCCGGGTTTAAATATAAAAACGTATGTAATCTGATAAGATTAAATATTGTTTATTCTATTTAAATAAAATTTAATTAATATTGTTGAAATAATATTTTATACATATTAGTTATTAAGACAATTTTATTATTATCATAACCTATTCTATAAGTTATAGCTTTTGACCGTAGCTTCGTTTGAGATAAGTTTTAGCAGTGAAGGTTTATAATAATCGTTTTATTATTAGTTATTATTCAAAATAATATCTACAAAACTTCTTTGAAGACAATATTCTTCGTTGATTTATTAGTAGAAGTCAAAATCACCAAGCTACAGGGCGAGCTTACACGTGAGCAAGCTACGTAGAACTGCCCATGTGAAAAACAGTTTTCTCGCAAGTCTATATTAGCGCAAATTTGAGAGTCTGGCCTTGCGATTTGTTTATAGTCATTGCAAAGCAGACTCTGAAGGGAAACTGTAATTGTTTAAATTCGAACGGAAGATCGTTCGGAATTAAAGGAATTCGTGGTACAAATACAGTTTCCCCTTTCGCACATCCAGTTAAAATTATGGCTTCCACTATATTGGGATGTAAGGCTTTGACTATAAGCCTGGTCCCGTTGCACAGTTTAGGTGGTTTCAAATTTCGCAACAACATAATAGGTGTGCCCACCCGCAGAATAAGCCTATGATATGGCATACCCGGTGGTTTCAATGAATTTAAACATTCAACGGGGTAATTAGTTGCATCGTCTATGTTGACCACCGTATCTATCGAAGTATATACTTTTTCTTCTCCCGCAAAAGACATGAGCAGTGTATCATTGATAACAGCCGCTATTGGTCATTCTTTGGGGTAAGTATACCACGTTCAAACAACCATTCCATAGCCATAGGCTTATCAAGAATATTAGCAAAATCTGGATAAATTTATGATATTAAATACCGTAGTTACAACTGTGCACAAATTTTCTGGGATGGTTATCATTTCATCAAATGATGGATAATCACCATTTTCAATTTCTAGTAAAAGATCTGCAAACCTACCAGCCGACTTTTCCCCTCCCAAGTGTACCGTCATATTTTTCGTCAGTTTGAGTATGTTAATCCATTAAAATCCGACTTCAGGAAGCATCCTTAATTAACTTAATTAATTTAAATTTTAAACATCCTTTCTTAGTGAATGTCTACACCATGAAACAAAACTACTGTCCAAGTTTCATACTTATAGCTTCAGCGGTTTCGGCTAGGTGGTTTTTTCTATTTTTAAACTTTTCAACCCTTTTTACCTACTTTAGGGGTTGAATTTCACAAAATAAAGTTCACAGACAATGTTTATTTGCGGTATAGAGTATGTATACTTAATTTTAAAAAAATCGGAACAAAAAAGTTTTCTATTTTTACCCCTTTTACCCTTTTTAATCCCCTTAGGGGTTGAAATTTCAAAAATCCTTTCTTAGCGGATGCCTACGTCATAATAGCTGTTTGTATGCCAAATTTCAGCCTGGTCCGTCCAATGGTTTGAGCTGTACGTTGATAGATCAGTCAATCAGCTTACTGTTATATATATGTATATACAGATAAGTAGGTTTTTATTAGTTTTTGTTATATTTCAGTTTGACGTTAAGTTTTACATTTTATGATATTAAATATTATAATAAAATAATGATACCTAACGTCAAACCGGCAACTTAATTTTAAACTAAATCAAAAAATAGACCGTGTTTAAAGGTATCGCTTTTGGAAGTACCGTATTTCGCTGAGTACCTAAGCAGTTATTGTTATTCATTATTCGTAGACAACTGTCAACATTGATGTAAATATTTAACTACTTAAAAATCAAATAGATATATTACTTCCAAACAATTGACAATCTTATCAATATTTTCATTGAATTTTATGATGCACGTTTATTGAAATCTAATATCAGCCATTAGGTAAGAATATAAGTAGGTACTATTCAAATATTATTTTGTTGGTAAGTTTGCAGAAAATTGGTTTGTATTTTGATGCCTATACAAACACAATTACACGAATAACTATGAAGTAGGTTTTGGTTCAATTGTACACACGTAAATACAAAAAACAAATGTTGGTTTCGTCATAATAGCTGCCGCTAATAATGATTGTAATAATAAAAAGGGGGGTCAAGTGGATGTCGCTCTGCTGTACAGTAGGTTACAAATAGATCACTGTAAAATGGATGGTATTAAATTTGAATTCAATGATATAATATCATTGTATACGAAAAACGATTCTGAGACGGTATGTCAGTGTAGGATATTTTAAATTATATTGATATTGTTATTTTACGGTAGCTGCTAAGTTAAATTAATATTATTCATATTATTTAATTATTAACCTAAAATTATCAGTGATGCTAGAAAAATATTATAAAATATACTTTTACTCGTTGAAATTTATCTTAATAATCGTAATTTCGTCCAAATTTGAACTTAAAATGTCTGTAAAAAATAACTGTTTATATATTTTTTAGATTTTTTGTTTACAGTATGTATTATTTATTAGAATCTTTACTTTAAATTTTCAATCCTTAGTTATAAAAACTTGACCATTTTATAATTGTTTAATTACAATGATTGATAATTTTCGAGATTATGATGAATTTTGTCAAAATTCGAATTTTAAATGCTTGTAAAAAAAATGTGTGCCTATGTATTTTTAATATTTTTCAATTGCTATTGCAACAATATATCAGGAGCCTGTACATCCTCTAATGTTTGTGAGTCATTACTATAGCTACTTAGTACTCGAGTACAAGAATTTGACACTTTGATTAAAAAATATTATCACTTTAACGGTTAGTTTTCCTTAAAATTGTAAAATGGACTACATAAACTATTGATAATTGATTAAATTTTCAAAAAAAAAAGTTAATTGATAATAGTAGCAATAAAAAATTTAAAAATATGACTGATTGGAAATAGAAAGTGATAGATAAGCCGTTACGGGCCCGCTGTGTATCATTTATAAATTATTTTTCCAGTGGCCCGTCACAGATCCACCCCGGCAGGCCTAAAAATGTATAAGCTTTCTATCGCCAATAGATTCATTCACATTCCTTACTGGGATCCAGTGCCTAATATAGGCAGAAGGAAAAAGTACAAAACAATTTTCATCAATACTCCATTACTGCAGTAGGGAGAAAAACACAGGCTAATACATAGAGCAACTACAAATGCCCATTAGGCATCCTCCTGGATCAGCCACTATTTTATAGTTTTGAATTATATATATGGGTTGTCCCAGTTTAATAAGAGTGCCCTGTACAAAATTTGTCCAAAAGTCCCAAGTGTGGAACTAAATAGACTGGTTAAACCTATAAGAACAGTCTAGTTCCAAGTTGATAATAAGAGAAAAAATAACTCAAGGATTTGTAGAAAACAAAAAGAATACTAATAAATAAAAAGAAAGACATTGGTGAACTTAAATTGTAAATTGTATTTTTTCAAATGTTCGTACAAATACCAGTTTACTTAAGCAACCAAAGCGGAAGCAGTACTGGACTCGTATCTCCAGTTGGGGGCGATCTTTGACTTGCGTTTGTAGTACCTTGCCAAACGATGGATACGTGATTCAACCAAAATCAAACGGAATTTGGAATCTCTGTCTTTCCTAAACAAAACAATGAGGAAAATATGTTTATGCCTGAACATAATATAACATGCATGCGTGGTACTGAAATCTTTACCTGTTCCTTTCCAAATGTTTTCTGATTGCTACGGCTTTCTTGATCAAGTGGTACAAATCTTCAGGGAGACCTGGAGCCAAACCCATAGCTTTCATGATCCTAAGAATTTTGTTTCCTGTCACAAATCTTACTTGAGCGACACCATGGGAATCTCGCAAAATTACACCTGTCAGAAAACATTTTTAATATTAACTTTTTATTTATTATTCAATAAATTCAATAAAAATTGTATACTAATTAATGGCTCTCAGACAAATGCCTCGATAAGTCTGCACAAAAAACCCATTTAACTGAAAACCAATTAAATAAATGTTCAGAAAATAAATGTATAAAAATCATCATAGAGCATTATTCTTTCTTTAATTTAAAGTTCTTAAAGGTTAATAAGCGTAGTTCGTTAAATGATCTATATCAAAAATAATAAATAAGTATATCAATGAAATTAATAATATGAGATACCTCCATATATATTTTATATTTATTTATTTAGATTAAATTCTGCATTAAGAGAACGCTACACAGCCATTTGTTGTCTACGTCCTACAAGTGCATAACATACCAAATATAAGCTCAGCAGATCACATTTAGCTGTTAACTCAAAAATTAGTGTAAATCGACCTAATATAAAAGTTGATGGTAAGAACATTATCTGTGTCTGTATGTGGGCTTTATACAATAGTTTAGTAAGTAGTTTATAATTTTTTAGTAAGTTATGCGTATATAATATGACATAAATCAAAAATGCTCATAACTCACTTAAAAGCTGAATTATTGTAAAAACCACATACAAACATATAATGTTCTTACCATCAAGTTTCATAATAGGTCGATTCACTCTAATTTATAAACAGAGATAATCGTGATCTGCTGAGCGTAAATTGTCTACCTCTAACATTTGTAAGATGGAAACAACAAATAACTGTGTAGCGTCCCTTAAATATTAAAATTATATTTTATTAGTACATAATAAATGTACATAAATATTATATTACAATACAAATTATCAAAAAGCTCTCAGACAAATGCCTCGATAAATCCGCATAATAAACCTAATAAAACTGAAAACCAGCTAAATTAGTTGTTCAGAAAATAGTATGTATAATAATCATCATAGAGCAGTAAACTCCTTAAAAACACTTAGATTATCGATAACAATATTGGATTTTTCCATTAGATGACCATTCAATTTTAATAACAAATCTGCCATACAAGTAAAAATCTATAAGATCAATTCATTAACATAATACTCAAATTACCTGATATAATAGTGCTAATCGAACAAATATTTAATTAAGTTGAAAATGTGTTTACTTCTAATTAAAATTATTTAAACATCCCAATATTAAATGAAATACAAAATATTATATTCTCTTAAAACATTTAATTATTTTCAATACATATTTACAACAATTTCAATTAAGATTGAAAAGTAGCTCTCAGACAAATGCCTCGATAAGTCAGCATAATAAACTCTAAAAAACTGAAAACCAATTTAAAAAAGTGTTCAGACAATTGTATATGAATCATCATAGAGCCACCAATCACTATCAATCTATTAGAAAAAAGTTTGACCAAAATTTACTTAATGAATTGAATACAAATGTATAAAATACATCTAAAAGGTAGTAGGAATTAAAATTAAACTTTAATTATTTATATTTTACAGATCTGATACTACTAGGTAGTCATGAATACAACAATGAGAGTTGTGTAATAAATTGTATCCCTCAGACAAATGCCTCAAAAATTCTTCAAAATTAACAAACAAAAACTGAAAACCAGTTTAAGTATGTTTTCCAGCAATAGTTAATAGTAAAATTATCATCATTGAGTTGATACATAAATAGTTAGACCATCCACAGTGGAATAATTGTTAAGTTTTATGTGGTTTTAAAGAACTTCATCTAATAATTTTAAGTCATAAGTGTCATGCTATAACAATTTAAAGTAAATAAATCTGAAATAAGATGAGAAGATAATCAGAACCAATTAACTTCAAAATCTTCATCTTGGACAAAACTGTCCACCAAAAAAACAATATTGGAACCATGCTTGAAATCAAGAGCAAAATTGAGTTGTTGATTGCAGTTTCGAGCGAATCATTACAATTAATATTTGTATGAATCTTTGGGCATATCACGCGATATCGAGAGGAATGAGCAATTACCGATTTTAGACGGAGTCAGACCCTTCTTGGCTAACTTGAAAATGTGATCCTTGACATCCTCGGACGACGCTTTCAGCCAGGTGGCGACGCTGCGGCGGTACGGCAGAGCCGACTTGGAAATACCTTTACTGTAAACGCATAAAAAAATACAGTTAGTTTACACGATGTATAAAGAAATTGAAAAGCCATCGACCACCGACGGCACAAGCAATCGATCAGAACGATTATAAAAAAACGAAATGCGTTTTGATACATCAGTATCGGTGTCGACGAAATCCGATGTTTAATAGTTTTTAAGTTTTAACAAAAATGGAATTTTATTGATAATTACCCGGGTGTGTGCATCCGACCCATGTTGACGTTTGTTGTTTTACACTTTTTGAACGATTAAAAAATTAATCCACGACGGGGATGTAAGTAAAATCTCGAAAAAGAAATCCTACACACACGTTTGACAAACTCCACATAACCAAAAAGAATGATGTTTGGTCGATTCCGTCAAGGAGATACCATCGTCGAAATACGAACACACACGCCAAGGAACATCCGTCAATAACCATGGTTTTTTTTCTTCCAAGAACATGTAACATGTTGCTTGGAACAGTTGGAACGTGATACGAACACCTGTTCAAAGCACGGCGCCACGGCTAGATAAAATATATATAGCTGTGATTAAACTTAAAAGTGCCATACATAGAAAAAAAGATTAGTTAGTATCATGGACTAAGGACGAGAGGTACAATAATTTATAGTTTAAGCTCAAGCTCATTTGAACTCAATCTCCTCACAAGTTTTCAGTTTCCTTCTGTGATATTCAATATATAAATTGTTTTGCATCATTGTAGATGAACAGTATAGTAATATAAGTTCAATATTAACACATTCGTGGACGACTACTGCCATAGCAATATTTCAAAAGTTGATGTAAATATGTCACTACTGCTATGGCAGTAGAATATAAACATAAACCGTTAAAATAAACACAGTACTGCTATATCAGTAATGAATTCATATGAAAGAGCATATTATACTGTCCCACTGCAACACTTCAGAACATTGGGCACTGTATTATATATGTGTTATTTTTAGGTTTATTTATCGTTCTTTTTTCTTGGGTATTTCCATCAACAATATCATTAATATAACTTATAATTTAGCCAAATAAACCAGGTTGAATTGAATTATTATTTATTATTTTAAGACAACATAATATACGGGTGCAACATCCTTTTACAAAGCAAGTTTTGTCCTTTTTGAAACCGTTAATTTGTTGATTGTATTAATTTGTTTCAATTGAATACGCTTAACAATAATATGTAGCAGACTTTTTAGGCAGGAGCTTTTCCTTGCCTAAAAACTCAACACTAAATTTAATTTTTAATTTAAACAAAGTTTGAAGATATTAATATCGTATTATATTTTATGAACTAATAAATAGTCATCCCGCAAATTTAAAATTAAATCACTTAGCAATACTTATTGTTTTATTATAGTATAAAATAAACAAGTTTTGATACAAAAATATAAATTTAGTAACTTAATGATCATAGGTATTACAAAAACTAACTAACAAATTGCCATTTTTACACAAAATCGCATCACAATTTATAACATCTCCAGGACTAACATTTCGATATTTGTTTAAAAAATAAATCCTTTGTCGTGCATAAGGATACCAATCTGAGTTATAGATCTTTCTGTTTGAAGCGCCAAATGAGATACATACGTCTGAATCCATACACCAATCTAGCCAACAAACAAGCCCATGACAAATACCTTTGCTGTAAACAGAATGAATTCGTAATATTAAATAATAAACACACAAAATAACGACAATTATAAAAGTAATCAACTATAAAACTATAGATAAAAACTGAATGAGGTTAAAATATACAAATGTGTTAAAAAATAAATGATAAGGGTAAATGAAAGATATTTGATTTAAAACATAGTAAACACTTTAAGCAAAGTTAATTTAACCATTTCAAAATGGCTAGTAGGAAGTTTATTTTATAATAAATATAAATACCAAATTTAGTTATTTACTTTTTGATTATTACAGTTAGTAAGTTTTTGAGTATCAAACTGGATTCATTTGCAATGTTTTCAAAATTCAAAGTAAACAAATCATAAGCATTTGAAAGGCTTTTGCTTGGGTATTCCCACAACGGCTTTTCTTCCAGTAGTCCATCTGATATTTTTATGCTCTCCTAAAACAATACATTCAACAAAATACCATGATTAAAAATTGTATTGATTAAAGTAGATCCATGTCAAACTAAAGAAAGAAGGAAAGTAAAATACTTATCAAAGATAAAACTATCATTAACATGTTTAACTCAGACAACACCAATTGTCGTCATTTAACATTGTTCACATATCCGAAATGACACCAATTGGCATTATATACCTCATTATTCAATACACTACCTTGGTCAGTATTACAATTAAACTATTCATTATTTGTCAGCATATCGTGTAAGTATTAATTCATACCTACATTTAAGTTGTATATCTCATTTTTTTTTTTTGTTTAACTAAATTTTTTCATAACAGGGTTTTGTATTTTATACAATTAATATGATATGCAGCAAATATGTGAAATTAAATAAACTTTATATTATTTAATATATTTATTATATTTTCTTTGACTTATTGTATTTGAAATAATAAACAAAAAATTTCCTACATTTCCTGTTGGTAATATATCTTTCAATTTTAATGTCACGTACAATACTATATTTAATATTCCATTACTTTAAATATATAAGTATATCTTTACTAATATTATAAAGCTCAAGAGTTTTTTTGGTAGAATGTTCTAATCACGGTAACTTCTAGTTAGTTAAGAAGTTGAACAATCACAATTTTTTTAAGAGTTGTTATTTTTCCGGGCAACAAAGTGTGCGGGATCACCTAGTAGTATAACTAATAATTATCAAATAAACAAATTCTGAACTAATTACAAAGTAAATATAAAAATACTTGAATATTTAACTTTTAAGTACATGGGCTATTGTATAAATAAACAATTCCACTAACACATTAATAATTGTATTTACTTTGATAAATATATTATTTAATAAAATTTTTAATACTGAAACAATTAATAGTTTAATACCTGAACAATTTCATTGAATGGTATTATTTCAAACCCTTCGACTTCAGTCAAAGGAGCTCGAATTTTCCATAAATCTTCAAATTCTACTGTTTGTAATTTCACAGTAACTTCTCTTGGAAATATATTTGTTTTTGGGTTTACTTGTAGAGAATATTTCACAATATCAATCCATTCAGGTAAAATCCATTTGGACGGTTCCATAAATACTGTACAAATTTCTTCCTCATTCTAATACAAAATTAAATTAATACCCATTGAAATATGATTATTCAACTGATTAAATGTATTGTTTATTTCTTTAAAATAATATAAATAAAAAATATTTACTTCTTTTTGTTTTGAAATAATTTCCAATACTTCTTTGTATGTTTTCAATAAAATAACTTTATCTTCCAAATCATTAGACCTTATGTATGAATGTATAACTTTTCCAAAACCCTGAGGCCCACTAACATCGTAGTAATAAACCTAAATGTAACATTATTATTAGAGATTATTGTTCAATAACCATCAGGTTACAAAATGGAAATAAATACTTTTGATGCGCCAAAAAGAGCTGCCGCGAGCCCCATAAATGACAAGTTGCCAACATATAGACAAACACTATTTGGTTGAATATATTTTTGCAATGCCGTTAAATAATTGTTTGTAAGGTGATGATCGTTCATTTGCCCTATAAGAGTCCTGCTAATGACTCGATGAAAATCGCATTCACAGTAAGGAAAAGGAATATCTATATATGAACTGAAACAAAACAGAGAATTGCATTCCAGTTTATTTGCAAAGCATAAATAAAAATTATTAAAATTAATATGCTTAGGATAGAAGCATATTATTAAATAATGCAATTGTATAATAACTTAAAATAATACCTACCTAGACTTATTGGTATCAAACCAAAATGATAGTTCATCGTGGTAACCAATTACACTGACTTCTTCATTTGTTTTTAAGTTCACTTCATTAGCAAAATAATACACTCCTTGTATCCAATGGTCTCTCCAAGGTACGTTATGCCGTTGCAAATGCCATTTAGGGGCACAACTTAACATAATATCACCATCTGTGTCCATGGCTAAATCCCACCATACAAATGCGGCATGAGCAATACCGTTTTCTTTAGATTTACAACGAATAGCATTTTTACGGTCTGCTATTACGCCATTTTTATCATTCCAATTGAACCTATGAATATATTTTAACAGGTTAAGTATTTTGTGTAATTTAAACAGTTACAGTTTAAATCTACACCATATTTATCACCTGAACATCACTTGTGCGGGAATTAAAGTTTTAAAAGAGTCTGTTGGTAATTCACCGAGTTGTAAATCAAATACACTTTCAATACCTTGGCAACTCTTTATGTTTTCAGGTATCTTAATCAATAACTTTTTATTGTGATACACATCATTAACTCTATTAAAATTTCTTATAAACTTGCTTTCAATTACTTGAGCATAAACAATAGCTTCAGAGGGTATTACAATACAATCATCCTAAGATAAAAATAATTAAACAAAAATAGTACAAAAAACTTATTATTAATTATTGGCATACACATACTCTGTTATTATTTAATTAAGTAAAAAAAAAATATATATATTATAAATATTACTGTTAGCAGTTCCTGATGAGCATGATTGAACACAGAAATAGCTCCTTCACCAATCAGTTCTGTGTCAAAAACTTCTGTGACTAATAAATTCATACGGTGAGGTAAGTCTACACCAACTTTTAACTTTTGAGAGCTCTTATGGATAAGAACAATTTTGTCTTCCAAATAATTTGACTTTATTATTTCTTTTGCACATTTATAGGAATCTTCAAATTCCTATAAGTAACCAAGAGTTTAAATATCTAAGTATGTTATGTTAACAACAATAATATGTTAAATACTTCACAGGCATAAACAGAATCGGCGCCACATTTAGCAGCCATCATAGCCAGTAGACCAGTACCAGTTCCGATGTCTAGGACATGAACTTTTTTGTTAGCTTTATGCAATCTAGTGATTTCTTTTTTCAATGCTTTATAATACAACTGATTCTGTAGGGAAAAACATTGAATTTATATTTTAATTATTGTCTTAGTGCATATGGCATATTTACTCTGTCACTGTCATAGAGCATATCTCCAAAAGCAGCACGTGCAATGTTCTGATGGTGATCAAATTCCATCATAGAATTTACCTCCCAATTTTCATCCATGATTTTCTGAAACATGTAAATGTTTTATATTATACACAATATTGTAGTAAATAATAATGAAGCATATTAAAGTTATAATGATAAGTATATCATTTTTTGGCATTATTGTTTATAGAATGAAATTATGAATACCGAGTACCTAGATATTTTATTTATAAAACACAATCAGAATTAAGCTATAAAACTTTTTAAGTAATAATGAAAAATGAAATATTAGACCAAATGCACCAAATGAAAAGTTAATTCAATAAATGTTTTGAAAAGTAAACTATAACTTTATAATTATGTATTTTAAAGTATTCATTTTTTACTGACATTTAGTATACTCAGTATTTATATATTTATTATGTATAAAGAAGTACTTTTAACTTATCAAAAATATTGATTATAAATTATAATATATAATATAATAATAATTGTAATAACTGCTTATCGAAAATCTATGAAGACCGTGATTTTGTTTGAACACTTTTGAATACATTCTGTAATACCTACAGCGGTGTTCAATAACTGCAAATATCAGTAAGTTAAAGAATAATAGGTAGGTACCAACTACCAATTATTATAGGTAGCGAACAGTTAATGAAAAATAATATTCAATTGCTTCAAGTACGAAAAAATGAGTGCAAACAAATTTCTTATACAATCTAGGATATTTCCACATACTTTAATCAGTAGAATTAAATTGTTTTTACGGTCCCGTGGATGTCCTGCGGTTTGGTGGCCGCTCGCAGTCTCGCGGGTGCAACAATTTTGAAAAATTTCAAGGCGCAAAACCAAAGCACGATGTTGACTACATTAATTCAATATTCATCGACTAGTTTCGCTTTCGCCGTTTCGTTGATAACAGATCGTGGAGGTGGTGATAACATAGCATAACAACCGTGACGAATGGAGTCGACCTTGGAACATGATGTTCCGAACTTCCGAGTGGCCAGGTCGCGAGCACAGCTATTGCCTATTGCAGTATTGCTGGACGTTCCAGCATCCAGGATCCAGCGAACAGCCTGGACTTGGATCATATCACGGAACACACGGACTAAGGGCCCGTATTACAATAGTAAAACCATTGACATATTAATATGTCAATGAGTAAAACTAAGGTTTAATCGTGGAATTCGGCCCGTAAAATCAGTGGGTTAAACGTAACCGAGGTTTAAACTTTGATCGTAATTTGTAATACGAAAAAAAAAAAAAATTATAAATTAATTAAGTAACCACAGAAAGTGTCATCAATGGGTGGCTCCTTTCATCAAATTATTTTCCTGTGTATATTACTCTTAGCATATATTCTTATTGTATTAATGATACAGATTGTATATTACTTGTAAAAATAAAAAAAAAAATTTGTAATACGGGCGCAAGATATACCTATAGATATGGATCATATTATTATACTCTATGACGTGCTGCATGTGTTGCATACCTAATAATACCCGATACTGACGAATAGTTGATTCCACAATTTTCAAGCTCACGTTTTTAACCATGGTCTTAAATTCTAAGATATTTATTTATATATAAGTATCTTAAATCATGCTTGACGGTTAACTCTGTCTAAAGAGTAAAGGACACTAAATAATTGATTTAGATCCGGTAAAAAGTATAAATTAAAATCTTAGTTCATAGCAAAAAGTAAAAACGTGATTTACAGTGATTAATCATGTAAGTTAATTAAGCATAAAACAATATTAATAAAGGAAAAAGCCGGATGAGGAATTATTGTTAGTTATAAAAGCTTATAGAATCAGGGCCGGATTGGTTAGGCGAGCTCCCGAGAAAATCTCAGTGATTTAAGGTTAGGGCCGTTAGTGTGAATAAAAATAAATGCATATTTAAAATACAATTATCCATCTATATAATTTGATATATAACTTGGGCAGTTTTGCTCAGATCCTTAATGAGTTGTTTGCACATATCCTTGCTCAGGTGTTTTTGGGCAGTTTTGCTCAGATCTTGGCTCGTAACAATTTTAGACCCAATTTTGGGTCGGTGAAGATGTAAGTGGATTGCTTAGAAGTGAGAATCTCGATGGGCCGATACCTAACCATACAAATCCGGCCCTATATAGGACACAAGTAATACAAATTATAAGCCAATACACGAATAAGACGCAGTGTATTTATTTTATTGTAATAAATTTGATTTTACAATGCAATTAATTGTACACATAAATGATCCTGGTCAGTGCCACAATTTAAGATAACAACTATCTTAATCAGTTCTTAGTTTACTTAATTGTTTATTACTCCTCAAATTTTTGCAGTATGCCTAGACTGCAGAATTTACTAACATAACATGAAAGATATAACATACTAACATTTAACATGTATACAAAACAAATTTACTAGCTTATTTTTGTAAGATACCTACCGGCAATCACCCAGCTGTTGATAATTTCTACAAATTTAGTTACACAATATCCGCTTAAGTGCTTGACTATCAAAAAAAATATATTTTCTTTTTTGTTTAAGATAATAATAATAATATAGATAATTGAAAAGTTAAGTGGCATGGCCATCATGATCTACTTGAAAGTGTAAAGCTTTGGGTGTACAAAAATATCAATTGGGAGAATATAATTTACAGGTTCAAAATTTGAATTATTTAAATCAAAGACATTTTAAAGACAAAAATGAAAGATAATCTTTTATCCATGTTTTATAAATTTGTAATTAGTCTTGTCTAATAATCTTTTTATTGTTACAATACTGCATTGATCATGAAAACTTGATGTTTTGCTGAACTACATTTCACGTATTGGTATTTCCCATCAATAGAATCAAATGCGATAAGCATCACAGCAAATGCAGCTGCCAACGATTTGTCTGGTCAACGAGGTACCTGCAATTAAATATATAGTTAAATTATAATTTTTTAAATGCACATTGTACATTTATTTCAATATGATAACATTTTAACCATTTCAAATTATAGATAGAATTAATTACTTTTTTATGGATAGATTAACCAAAAGCAAAACTATATATATAGATGTATGTATGTGTAGAGTTGTATGTATAAAATATGTTTGTTTTTATAATTTTGATTTAAGTCTGTCTGTCTTTCTTACATATCATTATCTAGATAGAAAAATTATTGATTGACATTTCAACAGCATAAAGTAGGTAGTTATTCCCATTGTCACATAATTTTAAAAACTATGAAGCATACTTTATAATCTGTTAAATTGACAATTGGACCCCGAGCATTTAAACAAAACATTAGCCCACTTCAGGAGCGGATACAAGGGGGGGGGGGCATGGGAGCAATGCCCACCCCCAAATTAAAAAAAAAAAAAGAGGCTTGCGAAAAAAATAATATGATTCATTATAGAATAGATCCATTCTATAATCAATAAAATACTATATTATTTCACATTAAATTATTCTTATTACATAGGTATTTCTATATTAGATTATAATGTTTTGTAAAATCGATATTGGTTTTCGGACAAATGTAGAAAAAGTAATGTAATTAAATATTTTATAAGCAATAAAATGAGATATAAGATTGAATAACCTAAATATTAAAAAAGGGGTCAAGTGGATGTCGCTCCGCTGTACAGTAGGCTACAAGTAGATCACTGTACTATAATGGATGGTATTAAATTTGAATTCAATGATATAATATCATTGTATAAGAAAAACGATTCTGAGCGGAGACGGTATGTCAGTCTAGGATATTTTAAATTATATTGACATTGTTATTATACGGTAGCTGCTAAGTTGAATTAATATTATTCATATTATTTAATTATTAACCTAAAATTATCAGTGATGCTATGAAAATATTATAATATATACTTTTACTCGTTAAAGTTGATTTTAATATGTAATTCCGTCCAAATTTGAACTTAAAATGTCTATAAAAAATAACTGTGTTTAAATATTTTTTAGATTTTTTGAATACAGTATGTACTATTTATTAGAATCTTTATTTTAAATTTTCAATCCTTAGTTAAGAAAACTGAACATTTTATAATTGTTTAATTACAATGATTGATAATTTTCGAGATTTTGATAAATTTGTCAAAATTCGAACTTTAAATGATTATAAAAAAAATGTGTGCCTATGTATTTTTAATATTTTTCAATTGCTATTGTAATAATATATCAGGAGCCTTGTATTAAATTTTCATTATTTTGGCCCAACAAATAAAATTTTATTGATATTAATAGAAAAAAAAACTAAAAAATTTGAAAACTGAAATCGTCCGTAAAAAGCTGAAAAACAGTCAAAATATATTAAAAATTAGATGGTGTATAGAAATAGCTTATATAAACATTCAGTGAAATTTTCATGCATCTACAGTTATTTGTTTTTGAATTGCAACAAAATAAGAAAATCGCTACATGAGAAATCGAGTGAATATCGAATCTTGTACAAATTTGAACTTAAAATGCTCATAAAAATTTATTATGACTTGCTTATAAACTTTTTTTATTGATAAAATTAGGCAAACTTATGAGGAATCTTGTATTACATTTTCAAACCTTAGATTTAAAAAGAAAAATTTTATGAATTTCTAACTCAAAATAAATTGCACATTTTCGTCATTTTTACGTATTTTGTCAAAATTTGAACTTTGATTACCTATAAATAAAAATTGTGACTACGGATTTTTAATATTTTTCATCTGCCTTTGAAACTATATATTAGAAGCCTACTATTAAATTTTCAAGATTTTTTACCCAACATATAAAATTTTATTGACATTTATAGAAAAAAAAACTAAAAATATTGGAAACTGAAAATGTCCGTTAACAGCTCAAAATAAGTCAGAATATTTTGAAAATGCTATGGTGTGCAGAAAATGCATATATAAACATTCGGTCAAAATTTCATGTCTCTACGGTCATTTCTTTTAGAGTTATACTAAAAACCAAAATCGATTTTGTCGAAAATTGGTTTTCCGTAAAAATTCCCGTTTTTCCCAAAATTTTTCATTTGTTTTTCCAGGCGCTCATGAAAACTACTGGGAAATTTTGACTTTTGACCCCCCAAAGTACCAACTAGATTCACTTTCCTATCAGAAAAGGTACTATTGAAGAAAATCGAAGCATTTTTTCTGTCCTAAAACGTGATGACAGACACAAAAATAAAAATAAAAATAAAAAAAATAAAAAAAAAAACACACATCATTGTAAAACCAATACATTCATCGCTCCGCTCAGAATCTAAAAAAAATGTTGTTTAGTTATTTTTTAGTCTATTTAAAGGTAACCTAATCAGTAATCATCATTATTCTGATGTTGAAAAATATTAATATAATAAACCCTGATAATCTCTATTAATAATATTTGATGCCCCCCCCCGTAAATCTGTTCTGGATCCGTGCCTGGCCCACTTCAAATATATATACTTACATTCTATATTTATAAACAATAGTTTATAGAAAATACATATTTAATAATAAAAACAACTTTAGTATCATAATATGTAAATGTCCATTTGGTTGTATGGTATTCTATACCTTACCAAAATATTAGTGTTAACTTCTATGAAGACAAAATGGAAATAGAAACATTGTGAACAACCATACCAATCCCATCTTCTGAAACCTTCACCAAGGTTGATCGATAGAATCTTTAAAAAAGGAAAAGGAATTAGTTGTAGTATAATTTTAATTTATATAGTATACTTTATTATGTATAATAGTATAATACAAACATGATATTATAATCAGAGTAATGTGTCTCCTTGTGATATTTTTATTAATATTTAAGTAAAATTATAAATATGTAATTTTGTTAATTAACATAATGTAATATATTTATTTGTACTTACCCACTTCCTGTTGTACTACATCATATTGTTCACGATTTTGTAGATGATAAAGACAATTTTTGTTTAATATTACCATATAACAGAATTGAATTTCCCTACATCTTATGCTTTAAATAAACTGATCCTTCAAATCGGTTTACACATAGACATATAAATTTCATGTTGACTGGATGATAATATCAATTCCTAAATATATTGCACAATTTACTAGCATAAATAAAATTAGGTAGGAATCGATGAAGCACATAAATATTATATTTTAATACCTTAAAAACTGTAATGCAATTGTTCGATTCTTTTTTTTTTTCATTTTTTAGTTGATCTATTAATGTATCTAATTTTTTTATTTTTTTTTTCAAGTCCACTGTTTGTTTATACAAAAACTTAATTTTTTTTTTTTGTTTAGTCACAGTTGACTGTGAAGCAATCCAATATTTTAGTCTACTGTTCGGGCTATCAATATCACTTGGGTGTTTAAAATCGCCCATAAAACATTTTCTTTTACTGAAACAGTTAAATATTTTATTTAGCATCATGTAGACAAAAATATATTTGGTTCTATACAACTCACTTATTTGGCCTTAATAATTTGTCTCCAACTGTGCTTTGTTCAAGCACACTTGGAATTTCATTTCTATTTTGCATAATGGTTGCAGGTGAAACTGTACTTGCATTTTGAACATTAAAAAGCACACTTGGAATTTCATGTATAATATGTAAAACAGGTGCAGGTGAAACTGTACTTGCATTTTGAACAGTAACATGCACACTTGGAATTTCATTTCTATTTTGTGTAATGGTTGCAGGTGAAACTGTACTTGCATTTTGAACAGTAAGTGTTGGCAATACAATATTTACTATGAAAAATTATGCTGAACCTATAGGTACTCCTGTGTTATCTCAACTACCTTGGATGCACAACCGTATTATGACTACCACAATTTATTAAATAATAAAAAGAAGTATATATATGTATTATACTGTTGACGTTTCATTAAAATTTTATAAATTAAATAATTAGTAGATAATAAAAAGATCTGGTAAAAATATTTAGTGAATAATTTTTTTGGGGTGGAAATAGGTTTAAAGATTTGTTGGGTAGTCTAGATAACACGGCTGATCATAATAGGAAGTCTTGGAAATATTTGGGTAGTTGAGATAACATATAAGTACCAAATTATATTTATACATAATCTTTATCATAATAGGTACTCAATTTTAAATACAAAATAATATTGTATAGCATACGAGGTATAGCAGGTGGTACATCTGGCAGGTCAGCATATAAATCTGACAATGATAAAGTAACAACCTCTTCTTCTGCATCATGATCAGAAACACAGTTCAATTTCTGATTAGACTTGTTAAATAATGATCTGCCAATATCTAAACATAATTTGTAAATATTTTATTATAATTCCTGGATATCAAGTACACTTATAAATAACTTACTTTGGTTCATGATACTAGGTACAGCATTTTTTTTTAAACGTTTAGTTTGATAAATACTGGTAGGTGTTATTTCATAATCCAAATCAGTTAAAAAATGTAGCCCACAAACATTGGTGCTACGACTTGTTGGCATAAACAGAGGATTGTATTTCTTAAGGAATGTAATCCATGCTCCTCGAATTTCGCCTTTAGGAAGTCTAATTTTGAAGAAAATCATAACAGTTACTAATATATAAAAACACGTGACAAGCCTCTACCTCTACATAACGAAACATAAATTATCGATAAACATTGATTAACAATTGCCAAAAAAAAAAAATAGAAAATAAAATACCTGTGAAACTTAATCCCTTGACCAGCTTTAGATTTACAGCCTTTAACTGAACAAGTAGTGACCATTTTTACGTAACTCGAACGAAATAATAAATACGTCAAAATTATAAACTGACAAATATAACAAAATACTATTGAGAGTATAGTTTGAAAACAAAATAACAATAGAAAAAATAATTGATTAGAATATTTACAAGCCTGAATGCATCAATGCATGATGTCCTGATAAATGATAATAACTTACGGGACAAGAGACCTGACGCCGCCACTCACCACAACAGAATAAAAATATTCACACGATAACCTCAAAATTCAAATAGTCAAATGACAAATTCCCAGGGAATTTTTCTTATTAAAAATAAGAAAATTGTTTGAATGTCGACCATTAGTGTGAGATTTTTTTATTTTATAGTTTTAGTGGTTACCTAATAAAAAAAAAAAATGTTTTCAATTTTTTCTGATTAATTGGATAACTAAATAATATAAGGTAAACTTTTCTGAAAAATAACACAAGTTAAGCGAATTTCACCCAGAAATGCAGCATGGGTTTTTTCAAGGATTTTTCAAAATAACACAGTGTTTAACCCAGAAAAGCAGCAGCCCGGGTTTTTTTCGGGCTGGGTTTTCTCATGCCCACTTCAAGCTAATTATAAAACACGGCTGTTTTGTTTTGTTTGATAACAATATAATCCTATATGCAATAACCATGTGGCACCGATCATATAATTTCCCAATCACAAAATATGTCATTGTAGATTTTTTACATGGGGGACCCACCGTAGGGTACCTTGATGGCTCGATTGTCTACAGTTTTAGATTTTGATCGAAGTGATTTATTGATTTTACAATTATGTGTTTTATTTTTTTTTCTGTGTACACGATAAATACTCCAAATAATGCTTCGATTTTCAACTTCAGTAACTTGTTCGATGGAAAGTTAAATTAAATTTTTATGAATGTTTGAAGTTCAAATTTTTACAACATTGCATATTCACTAGATTACTCATGTAACGATTTTCTTATTTTGTTGTAATTCAAAAACTGTAGATACTTGAAATTTACACCGTATATTCTTAGACCGTATGTCTACTTAAAAATTCCAAAAATTAGAATTTGAATAAATGTAAAACTGGGGGGGGGGGGGGCGAGTATGTTTAAAAAATCCACCTGTATAAACGTAGGTATATATATTAGGGTTGCCAGACGTCCCGTATAATACGGGAATGTCCCTTTTTTTTAACTAAGTGTCCCGTTGTCCCAACAACTCTTGTCGGGACACTGAAATGTCCCGTTTTGTAAACATTTACTCACAATATAAATCATATTCTTTTTCCGTATTGGGATAATAAAATAAACATATTTTATCATTTGTTTTAATTTTTAAATTTTTATTTTCATGCGTAATAATTTCAGTTGATTGTATTGCAATTACTTGTTATTCGTAAGAAAAGTGGACATATTTTTTTAAATTAATGAATAATAATAGTATAGATGGCTTTTTTCCTAATTTTAAAACAATAGTCGAGTTTATATTATGCATACCAGGTTCAAATGCAAATGTAGAGCGAATTTTCTCAAATATGAATAACTTATGGACAGACGAAAAGAATAAAATGGAAATAAAAACAGTAAAAGCAATGTTGATAGTGAAGACATTTTTTAAGGAAATCTGTACAGAATTCCATGACTTCTTAATTGGAAATCAATCGTTATTAAAAGAGATTCATTCTATATAATATATAATTTATATTTTACTTATATAAACCCATCCCATTAAAAATGTCCGTGCAGTATGCCACTGGTGATATCTATATAATATGGTTTTAATTATCATGGTCTTCGAATAATACTTTAATAATATTAGATAATCTAACTTTTTAATAACTATTTTACAGATATGAACAACCATGGGGTAGAAGGAAGGGGTGATATGTGAAAGGTGAAACTCCTGTAAACAATAAATGTTTTGGAACAAATCTAGTTTAGCACCCACGCGAATTTTCGAGTTTTTTTTTCCGAACCCTAGGTAAATCAACGTTTTAAAAATGATGGTGTAAAAAAAAATTGGCGGAAATCAATAGTTTTTAAGTTACAGTAAAAAAATTTGACTGCGCGTGTTTCGGCACTCGTCGCTACGCTCCTCGGCGCCGTCGCTCCGCTCCGCACAAATCGAAAATATCCCTCGACTTGCTATGCAACGCCACCTCAAGTAGTTATTGGGTTAAAATCATAGGCGTGCGCACGGGTGCAGCGAATGCTGCTTTTGCTGCACCTGAAATTTATTTTGGATTTAGTGGGCTGGTAAAAAAATATATGGAATGATATTATATAGAACGAATAATTTTAAACATATTATTGAGTTTGTAATTTTAAAATATAAAATATGTTCAGATGTTATTCAAATGAAAAATAATAATATTATTTTATCAATATGAGAGTCTAAAAAAGGGCGGGTAAGTGTATGTCGCTCTGCTGTACAGTAGGTTACAAGTGAGTCACTGTAATGGATTGTGTTAGATTTTAATCCAATGATATAATATCATTGAATAAGAAAAACGATTCTGAGCGAAGACGGTCAGTCAGTCTATAATATCTTACTAAGTCTAAATGTATTTGATGATATTATTGTGAATAAAGTAATTCATTTTAGTATTATAGGCATTAGTATTTACTATAGTTGGTTAAATTCATTTTTCTCAAAAAAATTATATTTTAAAATGCCATTGCGTGTATATAAAATATAACAATATATTCTAAAAGTTTCATATACCAACAAATAATATTTTTAAATTATATCAAAATAACTAAAATCATTATTCTTGGTTTAAATATGAAATTTTGTCTAAATTTGAAATTAAAATGTCTGTAAAAAATAAATGTGTTGATATATTTTTTAGATTTTTTGGTTACAGTATGATTTATTTATGAGAATTTTTGTTTTAAATTTTTAACACTTAGTTATAAAAACTGAACATTTTATAATTTTTTAATTACAATGATTTATAATTTTCGAGATTTTGACAAATTTTGTCAAAATTCGAACTTTAAATGCTTATAAAAAAAAATCGTGCCTATGTATTTTTAAAATTTTTCAACTGATGTTGTAACAATATATAAGAAAGCTTGTATTAAATTTTCAGACTTTTTGGCCCACCAAATAAAATTTTATTGACAATTATAAAAAAAAAAACTAAAAAAATTGAAAACTAAAAATGTCTGTAAACAGCTCAAAACAAATCAAAATATTTTCAAAATTGAATGGTGTATAGCAAATGAGAATAAAAACATTTAGTGAAATTTTCATGCATCTACAATTATTCGTTTTTGAATTACAACCAAATAAGAAAAACGCTACATGAGAAATCGAGTGAATATCCTATGTTGTAAAATTATGAACTTAAAACACTCATAAAAATTTATTTTTAATTGCTTTTAGATATTTTATTTTTGATAAAAGTAGAAAAACTTACGTTAAATCTTGTGTTAAAATTTAAAACCTTAGATTTAAAAAGAAAAATTTTTATGAATTTCTAACTCTAAATAATTTGCAAATTTTCGTCATTTTTACGTATTTTGTCAAAATTTCAACTTTAAATGCTTAATAAAAAAAATTGTGGGAGTTGGTTATATTAAGGAAATAAGTGGGCTGCTTATTGTTCATTAGAGCCGGTTAAAAATGTATGCTGCACCCGACACAAAATCCTGCGCACGCCTATGGTTAAAATGCGTTTAAAAAAATGTAAAAATATAAAATGCAAAAAATTTGACTGCGCGTGTTTCGGCACTCGTCGCTAACCTCCTCGCTACACAACATAGAACATTTACAAAATTTACAAATGCTATAACTCAAAAACTAAACTCGACCGCTCAATTCTGATTGCACCATCGTTCTCAGCGTAAAAAAACCAATCTATCTGATAGAAAAAAAATTAGAAAACTGCGTGGGCGCTAAACTAGATTTATACCAATGTTTTGTTACCTAGAGATTTCATGTATACCGTATACGGCATGCAACATGCCACCTATCGCTTAACCACATACGAAATAACGTTGGAAATGATATTATATTATTTTCGATTCTCGCCACAAGTCACAACCAACATCGGGCATCGCCATCGCGTAGCAATAAACGATAAACACTACACACTACACAGTGCAGAACATAATCAAAACCAATTTACAAGTGGAATATAATTCAGTTTAGTATTTTGCCGGCGAAAGCAACATTTTCAAAATCGATTATATAAGACAATGAAAATGGAGACAAGACTGAATGCATATAGTATTAGGATTCTCACTTTTTTACACTGCAGTATACAGGACACTCAATAAAGAGATGACCAAACATTAAACAAATAAATAATAATACAACCATCATTTAGGTAGGTAATTATAATTTATAAAAACTTAAATTTTTCAATAATTAATATTTGGTTAATTATGTTTGCTCTTTGTCGGACGTCTTGCACATATTTTTCCAGGTTAAAATATGTACCTATACAACCTACCTATACGCAGGTCTTCATTTCAAACTGTCAAAGCATTACTTATGCAATATTTGTGAGGATGTCAGGTCGTATAGTTTATTTTTACCACCTTTACGAAGTTTTCCTAGGACTTCCAATTTTGTATGTATATGTATATATCTATGTACAGGACGCCCAATAAAGATATGGCCAAACGTTATACAAATATAATGAAGATATATGATATAGTTTAAGAACAAGGCGACCAACAGTCTTAAATTTCTAATATTTGGTTGATACAACGTATCAAACGTATACCTTTATTTGTTATTGTCAGGAGTCAGGATTTCATCAGGTCGTATTATAGTTTGCTTAGTATCGCTTCACCGAAGTTTGGCTAGGACTTCATTTTTGTGTATATATATCTTATAATATATTTATATATATAGGACGACTAATAAAGACATGACCAAACGTTAAAGAAATAGAATGTGCATGTACAAATATATGATAATTAAAGTACAACGTGACTTAAAGTTTTCAATAATTTCAAATATTTGGTATTGATTTTTGGTCTCACGTGTTTGGACGCCTTTCATATCATTTTGTAGGTTCAACACTAATGCAAGCAGGTCTTCACGACTTCACCTCAATGCACTACCTATACGGCTATACCTACTTATATAGTTATATGCAATATTCGTCAGGTTCCTGACTCAGTTCGTATATAGTTTGTTTAGTATTGCCTCACCGTATAGTGTTGCTAGGACTTTTACTTTTGTGTATAAACAATAGTAGATGTTATATACTTTATATTTTATTATAATATTATACGAACAGGATTCCCAATATAGGCATGGTCAAATTTTACCTATACAAAATAAAAAAATATAACAAATATATATGATTTAATTATTAACCTAAAATTACCAGTGATGCTAGAAAAATATTATAAAATATACTTTTACTCGTTAAAATTTATCTTAATAATCGTAATTTCGTCCAAATTTGAATTTAAAATGTCTGTAAAAAATAACTGTGTTTATATATTTTTTAGATTTTTTCTTTACAGTATGTACTATTTATTAGAATCTTTATTTTAAAATTTCAATCCTCAGTTATAAAAACTGACCATTTTACAATTGTTTAATTACAATGATTGATAATTTTCGAGATTTTGATGAAGTTTGTCAAAATTCGAACTTTACATGCTTATAAAAAAAATGTGTGCCTATGTATTTTTAATATTTTTCAATTCCTATTGTAACGATATATCAGGAGCCTTGTATTAAATTTTCAATATTTTTTGCCCAGCAAATAAAAATATATTGGTATTTATATAAAAAAAACTAAAAAAATTGAAAATTGAAATGGTCCGTAAAAAGCTCAAAAACAGTCAAAATATATTCAAAATTAAATGGTGTATAGAAAATGATAATATAAACATTCAGTGAAATTTTCATGCATCTACAGTTATTCGTTTTTGAATTGCAACAAAATAAAAAAATCGCTACATGAGAAATCGAGTGAATATCTATAATCTTGTAAAATTTTTAAATTAAAATGCTCATAAAAATTTATTTTGACTTGCTTATAAACATTTTTTTATTGATAAAATTAGGCAAACTTATGAGGAATCTTGTATTACATTTTCAAACCTTGAATATAAAAAGAAAATTTTTTATGAATTTTTAACTCAAAATAAATTGCAAATTTTTGTAATTTTTACGTATTTTGTCAAAATTTGAATTTTAAATGCTTATAAAAAAAATTTGTGACTATGGATTTTTAATATTTTTCGTATATTATTGTAACAATATATTAGAAGCCTACTATTAAGTTTTCAAGATTTTATACCCAACAAATAACATTTTATTTACATTTGTAAAAAAAAAAACTAAAAAAATTGGAAACTGAAAATGTCCGTTAACAGCTCAAAATTAGTTAGAATATTTTGAAAATGCTTATATTATAAACATTTGGTCAAAATTTCATGTTAATTTTTCATTTGTTTGTCGCGGTGCTTTTGTATACTATTGGGAACTTCTGCCCCACCCCCCCCCCCCCCTCCCCCAAGTACCAACTAGATTCACTTTCCTATCAGAAAAGGTACTATTGAAGAAAATCGGAGCATTTTTACTGTCCTAAAAGGTGATGAGTCATCAATCACTGATGACAGACACAAAAATAAAAAAACACACATCATTATAAAATCAATACATTCATCGCTCCGCTCAGAATCTAAAAATTCGAGATGCAACTAGTATGACCCCAAAATATGACATGGACGCAATTAGTATGACTCCCAAAAGAACCCGGGACGCAATTCGTATGCAGCCCAATAATTATTATTTTATTTTTATTATTTATAGTACCTAATATTATGTACCTATCCAAACAGTTATCTTCTACGGTTGAGTCATAAAATAAAATAAAATAAAATAAATTCCAAATTCCATGTGATCGACAATAAGCCGTACCGGCAGTAGGTAACTATTATTGTATCTAAGTAAATATAGATTGCAGATACCTATACTATGTACTATGTATCGGGATGCCAGTAACAATGTTATATTTTAATGACATTTTCGTTATTATTTCTGGAAATAATAACTATTCGTACTGAAACGTTCCAGTCGGTATATCTAGAAATGTATCAATGATTTTTTTCCGTTCCAGCAACGTAAGTTAGGGTCAAGGGCTTTTTTTCAGGGTTGACTTTTAGATTACCGCCCTACAGGCTACAGATGTAACATATCGTCCATAAACCTAGAGAACAGTTACATTAACTATTAACATTGATTATTATGTAGTTCGAACAAATATATTATTTGAAAAAAATTATTAAAAAGGAGTAAGGAAGTGACTATAATCTATATTATTAAGTGTATATTTTAAACTCACTTTCCAAATAGTTACATTTTGACTCTCTGAGGTGCGTGATCACAAACGATATTATAATATGACATAATATATTCAAAACAATTTTATCAGATTCTTGGATCTGATACACAGTAGGCAAGGAAAGGGCATTTTAGGACAGAATCGAAAACAATTTTCATTTTTAATAGTTATGATTTATTATATCGTAATATATAATATTGGCAAATATAGTCTCTATACCGGAAATCCGTTTTTACATCATAGAAATTTATTGAGTGCATAATATTCTACTCTTAACATAAAAAAAAAAAAAACGAATCACCATTACAAATATTACCAATCACTTTATGTAAAAGTAATCAAAACTTAAAAATAATTATAATTTATAGTGTCGTATGATATTCTAAGAAGTATATAGCCAAAGTGTATATATAAACACAATGAACAAAACTTATACAACAAGATTTATAAAATAATAAATAATATATTTTCAAGATGTGTCTTACGAATATGACTACTAATTAATCCGTAATAAAAAAAAAAAACAAAACAAAACAAACATTTTATTCTCATCATTCTTTGAGAGATTAAATTCAAGTTTCACGACGGATTTACAAGTTTAAATCGATTAATATCAACACAAAAAATACCTATTAATAATAAAGTGCAAATATGAATTATGTAAAAATGATCAACCCTGTCTATTTAAGCAAAAAAAAAAGGATTTGTCATTTATCTTATTTACGTTTTTTCTTATCGCTTTCATAAACAACAAAAGAAAGTAATTTTTAAAACATTATCTTCGAGACATATATTTACTTATCATATATATATATATATATGTGTATAAATGTGGTTACTTAAATACAATCAATATTATAATATTATATATTATTTTACTTGTGTCTTAAAAACACAGTTGAAATTATAGATATCGATGAATAGAGCAAAAGATAAACAGATTTATGTACTTAAATATATTATTATTATTATGTAATATATAAAAAAACAAAAAACAATAGCATGAATAATAGAAATGCACTTTAATGTAGAAACTTACAGAAGAACATTCAGTATTTTTTTTTAATAATATGCGTTCTCGGTTCTAATTCAAACGCCATTATTTTTAATTTTATCGACAAATTGGGTCACATAATATAGAGCTTATACAAAAAACAAAAAAAAAAATAATAATGTTAACTTACACATTATTATTATTATTAATAATAATATAAACCTTAAAACTTTTCTTTGATCACTATTATAAAAAGAAAAAAAATAGAATAATAAAAAGAAAACATCTCAATAAAATAACAATATGATACACAAATATGATTTAGTTGGAGAAAAAAAAAAATCCGAGACGTTTTTTTCATTGGTCGACATATTATATTATATTGCACCACTACGCAAAACTTTAGTAGCTTTCCGCATTTTTATAAATAAATAGAAATACGAATTTTTTTCACATCAGTCTTTCCATTTCCCCCAGATTTGTTAAAGATGTCACAGAAAAATATATCTAAAACACATTTTCCTTTTATTATGTTTTGTTTATCGTTTTAAATAAATCCCTTAAAATCTAAATTAGGGAACATTGCGCTATACATCATTTAACAAATATCACAGATCGAGTATTATTATTTTTTACAATATAAATTAATAAGACAAATAAAAATTAATATCATAATGTTAATTTTATCGAGTTTTATACAATTTACATGGACTTGTTATAAAAAATTGACCCTTGGCAAAAAGAAAAAAAGGAACTCATTCGAATTGTCTAAATATTCGTATAAAACACAATTTTTTTTATACTTTTTTAAGACTAGTTTAAATATTTTATTTTAGGTTAGGAAGTAACCATATTTTGTCAATATATATATTATGCATTTCTTCTGGATGTTTCAAGTTTACCGTGCATTTCAAAAGAAAGTATTAGATTATAATAATAGATAATTAGCAATAAAGTTAACTTTATTAGTTAAATTTGGAATGTGACTTCATTTTGCAATTAAACACTGGAAGAAAAAAAAAATTAGCCCCTAAATCCAAAAATTTTTTATAAGAAGTCACAATCATTAATTATATATGCTTTATGTTTAGTTTACTGTTGGACTGATTGTGGCTGGCCATAGTATGGATAACCTGCTTGCGGCACGGTGGTGTAACCATTTGGAAATGCTTCTTGAGTAGCTGCCGGGGGGCGGTTCTGCTGGAAGAACTTGTGTGTAAGTAGAGGCTGTATGGAAGCATCACCGGTATTATTCATCACATACTGTGGTGGCAGAGTACTTGCATACATGTCAGCCATATTAGAAAACTGACGTTGTTGGTTGAAGCGGTTTGGCTGATAATTGGCACGTGGATTATTAGTATAGCCATTTTGACCACGGTTATAACCGACAGTGTTCTATAATTGATTTAAAATATGTAATAAAAGATTAAAAAATGATAATTTAAAAGAATTCAAATATTAGGTACAAAAAACTGAAGTTTAGTCAAGCCAATCTATATATTTAAGAGGAGGCTACACAGATATTATTTTTCTTAATTTTACAAGAGCGTAACATACCAAATTTACGTTCAGCTTAATTAGTTAATAAATTAGAGTGAATCAACCAATTATGATATTTGATGAACATTTTGTGCCTAAGCTTCATAATAGGTCAATTCACCCTAATTTTTAAACTAACAAAGCAAAATGTAATCTGCTGTGTTAATTTGTTACGCAGTTGTAAGATAGAGACAACAAATGCCCGTTAAGAATCCTCTTAAGTATGAAGTAGTTAACTGATAGCAAAAGAAAATTTTAAAAGTTATCTATTGATTCATAATTTATATCACACCTGACTTTGTCCATATTTTTGACCGGGATTCCCATTATATTGTTGGGTTTGATATTGTGGGTTTTGGAACTTGGGAACATTACGAGGAATACTGCCTGTTCCTGATTGGTATGCTCCATTTTTGTGTTCATTATTATAACCTTTGTTTTGATAGTTTTGACCGTTTCCGAAGGTTCCACCATTGGCATAGTTGGTGGCTCCATTACTATAACTGTTAAAGTTATTTCCATAGCCTCCACCTCCTCCATAACCAGACCCATTGGTGTAGTTAGGATTTGCAGTTCTAGCATTATTAGATTGTCCATAAGGGGATTGAGTAGCCAGTGGTGTGTTTACATCACGATAACGATTGGTCCACTTAGCACGACCTAATAATATCAAACATATAAAAATAAATTTTTATTTAATAAATATAAAAATTAACAAAATTATGTAGTACTTATTAAGGCAGTATAAAAAAAACTAACTATTTTACTGCTGCAGCCATACTATTACCTCATATGCAAACATACCATTAACTGCGTTAAATAAGTTATATATAATTTGATAACTGAATTGAATCTAATAAAATCAAAATAATCTGTTCGAGGAGGACTGGTCCCATAAGAAAAGTGCAAATGGGGCTAATTAAATCATCAATTGTTACTATTACGACCAAATTTATATCAATACTTAAAAAAAACATTGCATTGATAAATCATATTTAAGTCGTTTAAATTATGTACATAAATAATGTGTATTTAATATTTTAATTATTTAGATAAAAATAAATTTTGTTTGAGGAGGACTGATCCCATCTGAAAAGTACAAATGGGGTTAATTAAATCCTCAGTTATTAATATTACGACTAAATTTATATCAATATTTGAAAAAAATTACATTGATAAATTATATTTAAGTCGTTTAAATTATGTGTATTTAATATTTAGATAGATAAAACTAAATCCTGTTTGAGGAGGACTGGTCCCATTTGAAAAGTGCAAATGGGGCTAATTAATTCATCAAGTAATACTATTACGACTAAATTTATATCAATATTTGAAAAAAATTACATTGATAAATTATATTCAAGTCGTTAAAATCATTACCTATAAATACTGGGTATTTAATATTTATTAAGATAAAAATAAAAATAAATCCTGTTTGAGGAGGACTGGTCCTATTTGAAAAGTACAAATTGGGCTAATTAAATCCTCAGTTATTACTTTTACGACAAAATGTGTATCAAACATTTGTAAAACATTGATAAATGATGTTTGTGTCGTTAAAATATATCAAAACATTAATATTTTATTTTTTAAAGAGACCAGGTGACAGGTAATAGTTAAGAAAATTGTAATAGGTGTTCTATCCTGACTGCAAGTGAGGTATGGGTCATAGGCACCTCAGTTTTCGGGACTGTGATTATAGTCATATATTATGTATTATACATACTTGACATATGATTTTTTGCCATATTTGCCATTTCAATGAGTTCTTCTGGGACAACTTGATGAGCTTCTTCCAAAATTGAAATGAGATCTTTGGCTTGTCGCATGTTATTTGTGGAAAAGAATGTGTAAGCAATGCCTGCTTGTTTTGAACGACCAGTTCTGCCAATTCTATGTACATAATCTTCAGAAGAGTTGGGGTAATCAAAATTGATTACATATTTAACATCATCAACATCTAAGAGATAAGTAATGTTAGAATTGTACATATTTCATTGTGAAAATATATATAATATATTAAATTAAATTTACCTAATCCTCGAGCAGCAACATCAGTAGCAACCAAAATTGGTGATTTACCATTTCTAAATTCATTCAATACATGATCCCGATCTTGCTGAGATTTATCACCATGCATAGATGTTGCAATATATCTATAAACACAAAGTTAATATTATTAGTACATTATTAAGTGTACATTTTCAATTTTATTATAGGTACCCTTCATTTTTAATTTGTCTAGTCAGCTCATCAACTTTCTTTTTTTTTTCTACAAAGATAATGGCTTTAAATCCAGGTTCATTAGATATTTTCATTAAAAGATCAAACAATTTATAATCTTTTTCGTGATCTTCACAAACTTCAATTAACTGTTGAATATTATGGTTGGCAGCAAGTTCTAAAGAACCAACATTGATTTGAATGTAGTCGACTAAGAAATCCGCAGCTAATGCTTGAACCTCTTTTGGCCAAGTTGCAGACCACATTAATACTTGTCGGTCAGGCTAAAATAATAATTGAAAAATTCATATAAAAATATCCAAAATACATACAATATAAATATCATATAGGTAAAATGGATTTACCCTTATCTGTTCAATGATTTTTCTAATTTGAGGTTCAAATCCCATATCTAACATTCTGTCAGCTTCATCAAGTACTAAATAAGTCACACGTTTTAAATTTGTGGACCCACGTTCTAAGAAATCAATTAACCGCCCTGGAGTAGCAATTACAATTTCAACCCCATTTTGTAAATCATGGGCTTGAGGCCCTTTAGGAGTGCCACCAAAAATGCAAGTGTTGCGAATACTTGAGCTAAACATTTTTGCAACACTTTGTATTTGTTGGGCTAACTCTCTTGTTGGAGCCAATACTAGAGCAATAGGTCCATCTCCACGTTGAAGTGGCTCTTGATTACTAATGTGAACTGCAGCTGGTAACATGTACTAAGAAAATTTGTTTAATTTAATACCAATTAGTTTTAATACTCTTGAAAATGTATACATACCGCTAATGTTTTTCCAGAACCTGTCTGAGCAATACCTACAAGATCGCGACCACTTAACGCTATTGGCCATCCTTGGGCTTGAATCGCAGTGGGTTCAGAAAATCCTTGTTTTTTTAACTCTTGAACAACACTCTCAGGAAAATTACCTTCAATAAAGAATTGACTAGGATCAGGGACATTTGCTCCACGAATTGTGATCGCTTTGTCGACACGATATAAATTTACTTCATCTGGACTCCTAAAAAAACAGGAAAGTATTTTTTTGTTATATAACACACAATCTTTGGTCAGGTATAGTAAGTGAGAAACTATTAATAAATATTTACCTGCTAACAGTGTCTACATGTGGAGCGTAAAAATCTTTTTTAAATGGTTGAAGAGATTCACGATTCCAGTTTGGTTTTCTCAATAATTCACCCGGTGCTTTATTCATTGGTTTAAACATTGCGCCACCAAAATCTGCATTTTCTGTGTTGCCATTTTGAGATTTCCAAAATTGATTGCCATAACCTTGATTTTGGGCTGTACGTGGTTGTTGATACCTTTAGCAAAAAAAAAAAAAAGTAGAATGAAAACATGTAGGTATTATTTTATTCTTTAAAATATTGTAATAGGTACATGTTTAATAATAATAATACTAAAATAGTAAATATGAATCTCTTAAAAAATTTGCATAATTATAAATTATCAAGATAAACTAATTTTAAAGGGGAATGCCGTGAAGCATTTAAAAATAGATGGTTATTTAAATAATTACTTATTTATTAAAAATAATACATTATTTAAAACAATTAATTTTAGATAGATTCAAGTTTTAAAACTCAGCAGTTAATTTTACATTTTTAATAATTAAATAGTGGGTACCTAATAATCAAGAACGGGGAAAATAAGTATTTAAGTATATTTTGAAACTAGAAAGGAATCTTGAAAAGAATAATTGTTAAATTAAAAATTACAATTTAAATATAATTTTTTATGTACCCAATAGCCTAACATAATTTAATATAAATTTTAATTAGCGTCTATAAAAGAATAATTTATAAATAGCTTAGTAAATACAAATGATATAAAGTGAAGTACCTACTATCCATCTACCCATATTATGTTAATTGCATAATTTATAATCATTGGAAAGATAAGCGAGAAGAATAGGTTAAATAATTTATTTAGGTAATAGGAATTAAATAACTTTTAAAACTAAATTATACAACATTTTTCTTAACAAATAATTAAGTCGAAATAAACTTGGGAATGTTTAAAATATTTTAATAATTATTATATATAAAATATAACACAATATTATAGCGTTACAATATCAGGTAGGTATATAAAATAAATAACCTCTACAATAGCATAATTCTAATTTTACAACTATATTATTTATAGATACTTATTGTATACTTTGTTAAGTAACACTTAATAGTATCATGGTCAGCATTAATAGTAATTACAAATTATTTCACCGTACCTATGTTATTACTATGATAATCGATTGTTAACATTTTTAAAGAAAAAAACATAATCATTTGGCTGTAGGAGTCTAAATGTTTTTTAAATTATAGACTCAATTTGAATGGCTTGTATCACTCGACATAATATATTGATACTGTATTGTAAATCACGAAATTGTAAGGGGAACCTTTTACCCCCCGGTTCCCCTTACAACTTCGTGATTCACAATACAGTATTAACATATTATAATGTCGACTGTCGAAAGATACAAGGCATTCAAATTGAGTTTATAATTTTAAAAACCATTTAGACTCCTACAACAAAAAAAAAAATGTTTTATTCCCCCCCCCGAAGCAGGTCAGAGAATCCCGAAAATGCTTTTAAAAAAAAAGACAAGCCCACGACTGTTTGGCGTTTCGTACAAACACATGAAATTTTCAATTTAAAATAAAAATTAAGACGAAGATTTTTTGTTACAATTTATAATTACATAAACCCTCAGACGTCGACCGCTGACGGTCGCGTGCTCGACGGGCGAGTTACACGCACGACAATAATTGAACCGCCGTCACCATGGCTTAAAGTCAAAATATGAATATTAATATTTTAAATCGTGTATTATACTCACATTGGATAACCCGTGTTGTTATACATATTTTCGATGCCGTTTCTAACTGAAAGTCAATAACTGAACTACGATGAGCCGACAAAGAGCCGAACGGGGGATAGATATTATTAATATTATAATAGGTAAATATGCTCGCCTCGAAAACAACGCGTCGTTTATCGGACTTAATGGAGACAAAGCGTCGACGGCCGAAGATAACTCACCGGGAATGGTGAAAAACGGACAGGGGGGGTTTTGTTCGGTCGGTTTTTCGGTTCACACGCAGAATGACTGGTTTCGTTGCAAACGGACACGACGGAACGGGTAACGTTTCAAGACGGAGAAGCGGCCATGTTTGAAAGTAGTAAGTACGTCCGTCGTCCGCCGCTCGTTCGTTCGGGTTCGACGTACGTCGCGCTCTCGCCCCTTCGTACACCAGCGATCACCTCCCGGTGACGTAATACGATGGGTAATGGATGAAAAAATCACTCGCCCCGCTCTTTTCTTCCATGACATTTCGCGAATCCGAGGGTCGACTGCAATGCTCAAGACGACGACATGCTGAACGCGAAGCGATTTCCGGGCCGACCGCCGACCTGTCTCGACTCTCGAGATCGCCCGCCCGCCCTTCAAAGTACAGATGTGGCCTGTCCATTGATATTTAAATTTGCATTGTAATTTTCTACCAACGATGCCGCCGACATTACCCTTTTTTCCGGCCATATGTTTACGATGCACATTGATAACCCGTATCACTATTCACCAATATAATATAATGTAATTAGGGCGTAAAATTTTTTTTTCTAACGTCGTTTTCTACTTTGGTCTAAACAGACTTACTGTATTACAGTATACATCTACATTTCTTTATTTACTTATATTTTTACGTTTAATCACATTCCAATAATAATTAATAATATTCATATTGTTTTTGATATTTTTTTTTAATTTCGTAATATTGTTCACAGACATTTCTCTTCAGTAATCAACCATCAATGTACAAATCAAGCATATCATAATGGTTTGTAACAATAATATTGTTATTAACTTATATTAAAGTGTTAAACTACTATGCCCAATAAATAAATTAAAAGTTATATTCGAAATGTATACAGCCGTATACTCACACAAATCATGTACACATTAAGTACATATTTAATTTGTTGTTGATACTTTCAATCAAATATTATATTTGGACAATTCCAAATTTATGTAAACAAAAAAAACCTATTACCATCACCTATGTAATCAACCATCGTGTGCAATATCATTTGAACATGCAATTTAGTTACGCTTTACCTCCAATTTATATACTTACAATTACATTAAATTGTCTTATTTTAAGTTAACTTTTCCTAATTTCTGTGTGTTGTATTCAAATAACTATTATTAGTAAAGGTACTTGATATATGAAAATAAGTTTCTTGTTCCTAGATGTCTTATTGATCACATAATTTAAAACCTTAATCCATATATCATATATAATATAATTTAAGTCTTTACTTATGAATGACTATTTGAGTTGTGTTTATATTTATGAATTTAACTATAGTTTCTTAAACCTTTAGTTCATTGATATGGTATACTATCCTTAATGGCACCAGCTGAAGAAGAAAAAGATGTGTTGGGGTGCACATGCAACGTGGCCCCCTTCGATGTTCCTAATAAGTATTTTTCAAAGCCACATATTGAAGCATTTTTGAGAGGATTAAATAGTTTGCGAAAGAATAATGTTTTCTGTGATGTGCAACTTGTTTCCAAAGGATTTTGCATTAATGTATGAAGAAATTTAACTAACTATATTATTTTGATTTTATTTTAAGATATAGGTATTTACAAATGTACACTTCCTATAAATTCAAATATTGTTATAGGCACATAGAGCCATTTTGGCTGCTAGCAGTCCATATTTTTATGCTATGTTTACTAACGGATTATTGGAAGCTGGTAAAAAATCTATTGAACTTCCTTCAGTTTCTCCCAATGTACTTGAAACACTTATTAACTTTATTTATTCAGGTAAGAAGAAACATCTATAAAATATAATATGTACATATTATTTATTAAATATAATAATTAATTCAATGCTTATAATTTAAGGAGAAATAAATATTTATCAAGAAAATGTAGAAGAACTAATGATAGCAGCAGATATGTTAGAACTTAATGATGCTGTAAGTTGTTGTACAGAATTTTTGAAAAGTGAATTAGATTCAACTAATGCTGTTGGATTACTTAGGTAATGATTAAAAATAATTTAATATCTGTTAAATGTTTGTATATATTTGTCAAGTTATACTTCATATTATGTATATTAAAGGTTTGCGGATATGCACAATTTTACTGTTCTGCACAAATTATCAAAAGATTTTATATATGGAAATTTTGTTCAAATTTGTGAAGAAGATGAACTGGGTGATTTGTCTAAAGATCAATTTATTAAATTTCTCAATAGTGAATATCTTTGTGTAGATTCTGAACAACAGGTTAATAATTTTTTGTGTGTCTTAATCGTTATATTTATTTTTTATTAGTATACTAATTTTAGTTTTTATTTAGGTGTTTCGTGCAGCTATGAAATGGATTAAACACGATCTATCAGACCGACGTCGCTACATATTTGAAATTCTTTCATGTATTCGTATACCTTTAATGAGTACCCAGTTTTTAGAACGTGAAATTAATGACAATACAGATGCAAGCTTAAGAGTTGCTTTACGTTCTATTTATACGGACATAGCTGAACGTATTGGTAATTTAGTAGCTTTGCAAGTTGAACCACGGTTAGGAGCCAAAAAAGATATATACATATTAGGCGGGTCTAAAAGAGAAATATGTAGTGCCTGGTCTCGATATTCTGAGTCTACGTTTGAATCTGTTGTCAAATTCAATACTTTTAGGAAGTAAGTGACCTGCATTTTTTCAACTCTTTATGATTGATTTATTTATTATTTTATATCTTAGAGAATGGTGTGATATAAAACCAATGAATATTGGTAGAATTATGCCAGGAGTAGCTATATTGAACGGATGTATATATGTTGTTGGAGGTGAAAACGAATCACTTATCCTTTCAAATGGGGAATGTTATAACCCTATTGAAGATGAATGGACTTCTGTTGCTGGAATGACTGTTCCACGATGTGAATTTGGAATGGCTGCATTAAATGGATATTTGTATGCAATTGGTGGATGGGTTGGAGATGACATAGGTGGTTCTATTGAAATGTGAGTTTTATTGAAATTATTATTTACTTTGGTAGGATTAAAATTATTAAGTTTGACTTTTGTCTAGCTATTCCCCATCATTAAACCGATGGACAATGTGTAATAGCGTGCTACCTGAACCACGATTTAGTATGGGAGTTGTGTCATTTGAAGGTGTTAAAAATAATTATTTAATAATGTATTGAAACTAATTTTTTGCAATTATAATTAGGTTTGATATATATTGTGGGAGGGTGTACTCGCACTAAGCGACATCTTCAAGACTTATTGAGTTATAACCCAGTGACTGGAGAATGGTCTATTTTGGCACCAATGTTGGTTCCGCGTAGTCAAATGGGAGTTGCAGTTTTAGATAAACATCTCTATGTGGTTGGTGGTATTACCAGCAATAATGAGGTGTTAAATTTGGTTGAACAATATGACTTTGAAGAAGTAAGAATCATTAGAAAACTCTAGCACTATTACATGTTTTAATTTTTATAATGTTACGTTACAGAATACTTGGAGTTTTGTAACTCCAATGAAAGGTAAACGTGCAAGTCCAGCTGTTGCGGCTGCTGATGGAATGTTATATGTAATCGGTGGCGATATAACGCACACTATTAATTCATACAGGTCCCAAATTACTATATCTACAGTTGAGAGATACAATAACTCAACTACACAATGGGAAGATCTACCATCACTTCCAGAATCTAGAAGTGAGGCTGGTGTCGCTGTATTGTAAACTATTAGCACAAATTCATCGGCGTACATATATTTTTTAATTTTTTAAAGAAATGTATGTATATTATTTAAGTTTGTTGTTATTCTACAAAGTTCAAAAAAGAACGCACACTTATTTGTTTTATACCTGGTCCTAATAATAAAAAAACAATCAATTCAAAACATCAAACATTTATTAAATCTTCAACATAATAGATAAAACTGCAATCACCGGTTTTGTGTATGATGTCGTTTTCTGTTTTTTCTACCATCTTCTAACCTCTTGCGCTTTCCACCGCTTTTCTTTTTTTCCCAATCAAGTTGTTTTGTTGAAGCATTGTCTCTTATTAATATGTCATCTCTTCCGCCAGATTTTTTCTTGCCAGCTGCATCCAACATTGCTGCAAACTTTTCCGCAGGCACAGCTAGATCTGCCAAGTTCTTAGATTTGTGTGGAACAACAAAATCATCATCGTCATCGTCACTTTCAGATTCCTCCTCGATGGGCTTCTTAACTCTTTTAGATTTAGCTTCCTTCTCAAAACCACGTGAAAAATCATATTTTTTCTTTTTCTTAGCACCCATCATGCCGTCTAACAACTCATTGAAATCATCACTGTTAACACTGTCAACATCGCTAAAACCATCTTCATCAGGATTTTCGACATGTTTTTTATTCTGTTTTGGTCTTTGTTTTAAGTATTTGTATAAGAAAACTTCATCTAAGGGTATTTGTTTTTCTTCGTGTCTTAAATATTCTTCACTTACTACAGACATGCTTTTTAATCCTTTAGGTACATAGTGTTTTCGAGAAGTACCGACCGATCTAAATAGTTCTTCGTTTTCTTCACCCTGACCTTGTCTTGGTTTTTTAGGGTTTTTAAATGAAAACCGATCGAGAAAATGTAATAAGGTAAAATCCGCTAGAGGATTGCCATCATAGTAAATAGATTTACCAGATATTATTCTATTAGCAAAAGTGGCAACAGTAGGATGATAGTGTCGACTTAAAGGTATAAGTTCCGCTAACACTGCATGTTCACCTCCTGAAAATCTTGGATTTCTAGCAGTATAATCATAATAATTTCTAATTTCTCTCTCCTTGGGTCCTTGTGGTAGCTGAGGTTCTTGTATTACTTGAGGAGCTTTAACGTGATACCAAGAAGATTTTAAAGGTATTTCGGTTGAATCTGTTAAACCGGATTGTACGTCAAAATATTTTTCTTCTTCGACTTCTTCATTTTTAATTGTATCATTTAAAATAGGTAATGGTTTTGGAATAATATCAGTTGTAACGTCTTCAAATATAGGTTTACCAGTGATTCCTTTATGTTTTTTCATTAATCGGGATGACATACAAAATATTCCAGTTATCAAAGGAACTGGACAATATAAGCACATTTGAAATATACGCTTCATAAAAGCCACCATACGTTCTGTACATTTATCATCCCAAATGGATTTGTAAATTAAGTGAATACATATAGCTTGATGTGAAGTAGTGATCAATCTCTCATCAAATATTTTTTTATATAGTGCACTATAGTACCTATCATTATTTTCCAATTGCCTGATTAATAACAAGGCTTGTAAAGATATGTTGAATGGAGCTAAATGGACAATCTTATACATGGTTTGTATTTGTTCTGGTTGAATACCACTTCTTACATGTGGATACGATTTATTGACACCAACCAGTAGAGCTCCGATGAGCCGTGAATCAATTGCTCCAGTTTTCACACACGCTTTAAAGAATGACAAGTAAAGTTCAATTACTTCTTTGGCCATTTCTTTAGTGTCAATTTGAGTTAAAAAACAAATACCATAGTATTGAGCTCTTTGATTAATGTTTGAACGAAATAGTAATTTTCTAACTTCTTCAAAAATAGTTAGATTAAGATTTGATCGATGTTTCAAAACAAGCCGCAATGTATACATAGCTTTTGATGCAACCTTATGTACTGTATCACCAAATTTATTCACGAGGTATTTAACGATCTGCATTTCACATTCAGTGCTATTGATTAATAATTTGTACATAGCTGAAATACTTTTTTCACGATTTACCGGTACAGAGTCTAATCCAACAGTGCTTAGAGCTTCAACAAATCCAGTATATAAATTTTTCAATTTCTCTTCGAATAACCAAGAGCTAAGCAACAGCTTACGTTGTTTCAAATCATCCACCTTCGACAACTCGCTCAACGGCTGGTGCTCAAAAGGTAACAATTCGGTTTTCAACAATACTCTGGTGAACAATTCTGTTAAGGAATCAATGACGAGAGAACATTGTTGCTTTTTGCCAATTTTTACCATGTGCACAAGATTCTGCAATGCGGAGATGTTGTGCAATGGATCTTCTTGGATCTTTATGGTGAGAGCCGCGATTTTGTCCGAATACGTACCCTGTTTGGCGATCTCGGTGATCCATGATTTTTTTTGGTCAGCCTGTGGCTGATGTTCCAATACTTTTTCCGCTTCAAATCGCAGGGCTTCGATTTCGGACGCCGAAAGTTTGGTGTAATTACCGAACGTCGGTAGGTTTTCATACCATTTCGGCAAATCGATGTCGTCGGCATCGGAGTCGGAGTATAGTTGGTCATATCCATCATCGCCTTCCAACTCGCTATCCGTCTCCGACGAACTCATATTTTTATTTTTTATCACGATCAATTACTTAATATTGAGTTTTTTTTTTTTTTGCAAAAGTAAAATTGTTTATATTTTTCAATGTTTTGTATTTCTGTTGTAACTAGTAACTACTAACAAATGAGAAACTTGTAGATCCGAGATCGTATCAAATGTTGTTTTCAAAATTGTTATCCAATTTGCAAAATCAAGCATGAATATTTTTTTGGTTACTTTACAGTGTGACAGCATGAACAAAAAACAATAAATTATTTGGGGTACCTACCAGTTCTCCCGGAGTGTGATAAAAAATGTTAACCAAAATTTATCAAGTCAAGGGATATTTTCGATTTTTTGGTACGAGCTTAGCGCAGTGAGAGAGTCGCAACGCGGGGATCACTGGTGAACATCACTGTAAATAATTTACGTTATTGGCGTCACTGCTGGATCACTGGTATAAATATGCAACACCACCTCAAGTAAAGTTGGTCCCAAGGTAACCGCCTTATAACCACGAATTAAAATATACTAAATTTTAATTCGTACTTATAACCACTCTTATCACTCTAATGCGTATCTAATACTGGGGTATCTCCAGTTATTTGTTTGGTGATAAGAAAAGAGTGTTGATATATTTTGTGATAATATTCCGGTTTCTCACGTGGGTACTGACTACAACTGAGTAGTGAGTACTGACTACGAATAAAGATATAAAATCAATAATCATCACTACCGAGGTGACTACTGAAATACTAGTTACTACATAATTAATAATTATTAATTTAATTATGAACAATTTTATCTTATGAAGTATTGAAGTAACAACTTACTTAATAATTATTATTGTGAGTAGGTACTATACATAGATAACTATATGGCACATGCGATGTTGTGTATTTACGGGTGATTGTTGACTGTTGCCGTTTAGATTTCAGTTTTGCGTCGGGAGTGAAACAATTGCAATGGAAGACAATATAGTCGTGAAAAAAGTCGAAGGCGGAAGTATCATAAGTCATCCGCCACTATTCTCTGAAAATGGGAGGTTAGTAAAAATACATATTATTCATATTATATTTACTAGGTAGTAAACAGTATAAAGTCGTATTTTACGTTTTGTGAATGGTTTACAAAAATCTGATTTTTGTTCTGGAAAAAACATAAGGTTTTTAGTATTGTTTTTTAAAATTTATTCTATTTTATGCTGAATTATAATTTGGTCAGTCTTAAGTATATATGAGTAAACCAATAATATATTTCAGAAAAGAATTTGATATTATAACTTTATTAAATCAAAATTTTTCAATACTATTTATAGATTTATCTATGTGGGCTGTGGCGCAGATATCAATTGTTTTAGTGTAAGCTCTGGAAAGTTAGTAGCCAGTTACACTGCTGATCAAAACTTTGGTAGAATTGTTAACTTATGTTTTCATCCTTCTGATGACAAACTATTGGTTTCTATTCACTTCAATGCTGTTGTTGTTTCTTGGAATTTGATTGGAACCCAAGCTGCCAAACTTTCAAAACAACAAGTAATAGTATTTAAGCTTAGTATTCATAATCTCAATAATTATCATGTTTTTTTTTTAAATAGGAATTAGATTTAAAAAAATATAATGTAGTAAGTGCAAAGTGCTTGTCAAGAAATTATTGCTCTTATGATGTGGATTGTATTGTTATATCATATAAATTACAAGAATCTAATAACAATGATATCAATATTGGTTTATTTTCATTGGAAGAAGGGACACTTTTATACAAATTTGATGAAAAGTAACTTTTTGAACCAAAAAAAAATAAATCATATTTAATGCATAGTTATATTTTAGTTTGGAGAATTTGCCGCATATTTGGTCAATAGGAGGATTTGAAGACATACCTTATTTGGCCTTTGCTCATAAAAATATAATATATATTTATAATTTATTAAACTATAAAAAAAATAAGTATGTTTACTATAAAGAAAATTATTAAATCAATGTTATTGAATTACATTTATCTTTATAGAATTAAATTGGGATCGGATAGAACAGTAACTGTCGTACAATGCCATCCTAATTCCAATACTCTAGCAATTGGAGATAACACAGGAAGAATTGTTTTGTATTATAATGTAATGCATAAAAATACAAGATCTCAAACTGTTTACCATTGGCACACACTTCCTGTAAATGATGTTATATTTACAAGTAGCGGTGAGACAACCAACATTTTTTATAAAAAAAATAAATTGTGATTTTAATGTACTTCTTTGCAGGTAATAATTTTTATAGTGGAGGTGCTGAAAATGTCTTGGTCAAATGGTTTTGTGAAAATACAGAAACTAGACATTATTTACCAAGACTATCCGCCAATATTGTCCATTTATCTGTTACAGAAGATAACCAATATATTGCTGTATCCACACAAAACAATAGTAATGCATTATAACTATATATATTATTAAACACAATTTTTAAATTATTTTCAATAAAGACTTCAAAGTATAATTTATTATAAATTTTTTTTTATATTTTTAGGCATAATAATAGTGAACTCTCAAAATCGTATACATTCTGTCATACAGACATTCACTTGGGGAGTGCATGCATCAAATGTAAATATTTGAATTAAATGTTATTTTAAAATTTTTTTAATACTATTAATTTATTTTAGGCTGGTGAATTTGAAAAAGTCTTCCCAGCAGGTGTTGCATTCGACAGTCGTTCAAGATCGCTTGTAACAAATGGTTTGCCGGGTCATATTCAATTTTTTTCACTTGACCAATCACAATTAGCATTCAATGTTAGTGTTTTTTATTTTTAAGTATATTAGTATGGAATTGTAATAAAATGTGTGTTTGTGTATTTGGATAGTTGGATATTGTGTGTCAAAATTTTATGACCAGAACAAGAGATCAAGGTGTATTCAATGCTGATGTTTGTTTATTGGCAATAAGTGATGATAGCTCATGGCTAGCAACAGTTGAAAGAAGACCAATTGACGATAAATATGTTGTAGATGATGTTCTTAAATTCTGGACTTTTAATGAAAAATCGCAAATGTAATATACTAATATTGTTGATTAAAAATTGTTTTTAAATCAAATTTGTTTTTTTTAGCTATAAATTAAATACTTACACTAGTTCTGTGGATAGAATTTCAAAATTATGTTTTCGTCCATCAGTAGATTCTGACGGTTCACATATGGTTGCCACATTACACAAAGATGTGTATAAACTTTGGTCTCCATATAATTTATTGGAAGACGAAAAAAGTAAGTATGAAAATATTTCTTGATATCTTGATTAATGTTGTAAAATTAATCATTAAAATGATATGTTATATAATTTCCTACATTATTATTTATTAATTTTTAGATCCAATTAAATCATGGCAGCATGAGTACACAAGTAAGCTTTATCATAATCAACCGCTACATGCAATCAGTTTCTCTGAAGACGGTTGTATATTGGCAGCTGCTTTTGGACCAAGTATAGTTCTAAAAGTTCTTGATGACTCAGATGATTTCAAAACAAGTCTTACTCATGGATTTGAACATATTAAGTAAACTTATTTTATTATAATCTTTAAATTATTGTTTATATTATTTATTTTGCATAACTGATTACAACACCAAATTGGACAATTAGTAACTGAGTTAACAACTCCATGCTGATTTTTGTTTGTGTTTTGTTATTATTAGTTTTGTTTATTATTATAATAGTTTATATCTAATTATAATGATATTCCCTTGTATTTCTATTTACTATTAATAAATGCTTTTATTTTGATATGTATAGATTTTTAGAGTTTGGTAAAAACGCTAGCAGTTGGATGCTTGTTGCTGCATCAAGCACAAGACTTTTGGTATGGAATGTGCTTAGTGAGACATTACTGACAACTATTTGGGTTCAAGTTGAAAGATTAATAGCTGATCCAATGTCAGAATATATGGCTATTTTTACTGCTAACAATGATTGTTAGTGAACTATGTTTTGGATTAAGGTTTCATATCTAACAATTATATTATTTATTTTTAGTGTTTGTTTTCACTCCAAACAGCAGAAATGTAGTGTATAAAAAACAAAATATATTTGGAAGCAATGATAAAAGTACTTCTATTTTGTGGGCATTATTTGCCCCAAAGTCAGATCATCAGAATGGACAAAATTCTTCGTGGTTGGATAATTCTACACTTTACATGTTGACCAATCAACAGGTAATTTATTTTATTTTATGCTCAATATTTTAATAATGAATAAAATGTACTAATGATTTTAAACACTTTCAGGAACTTTTAAAATTTGAGAAAACTGACACTCTCCAAAAAATGATTGAAGCTTTTGTGGATGATAATTTTACTAATCTAACACCTCTAGGACGTATTATTTCTAACAAAGAAATTAGCTACACCACCAATAATAAAAATTATATGCCCGAATTTGAAACATTAATTGATGAAGATAAATCAGCTTTTGAGGTAAATTTATAGGATTATTTACATATTTTTGCTTGTATTTCATCATTTGTTTTATTATTATTATAGATACTTGAAGAACCAGCACATTTAATGTTACCATTAGAGACTCAACTTGAACGTATTTTACTTGCGTGCTTAAAAACATAAGTAAGTTTTTTAAATAAAAAAAAATGTATACTTAAATTGTTTATAGAATGAAGAATATATATTATAATATTAAAACAATTTTACTTAATTTTACTGACAAAAAATAATTTTTATTTAATTCTGATATGAATAACACCATATTATTTGTTTTATAATTGATTTGTATAATGTGACTTCAAAAAATAGAATATGTGCGTCTAATTCTTGTTCTGTCCTAAATAAATATAATAGATATTTGACATATATTATATTAGAAATATTGTTATTCACCTTCTATTATCTTTCTAATTATTTCATTTTAAGATCACATTTTGACGTCTTAGGTTTTTAAATTTGGCAATTTAACATTGCGCATACGTATAATGAAATAGTAGATGATTTCCAAAAAGCTCAATATACTTGCTCCAACAAATAATGCAACAGAACCACCCAATGAAACTGTAAAATATATCTTAATTCATTATACATATTAAAAAATAGAAGATTAACATTAATTTTGTTTCATTTTTTGAATATTATGGAGTTTTGAATTTTGACACTCACAAAATGTATGTTAAAGTAATTACATAACTATCCGATGAAGCAGTATTATAAACCAGATGAAAAAAAAATTCTATCGTAAATTGAACAAGTGTATAATAATTGTATAAATATTATTGCACAGTATACATATTGAATCTAATTTAATTTAAAAACTGTATTCATAAACCAACATAGAAAGTTATTTATTAATTTATTTTACCCGAATTTATATGAAATATTAATCTCTTATACTAATTAGTAATTTATATATAAATAGTAAAATACATTTACATGTCAAATTTCCTCAGTATAACTACAAGTGGTTATGCTAATCATGCTTCATAATGATGTATGATATATTAGCTTTGTAAATTAGATTTAACTGCACTATTTAAATAATCTAACCTAATACATCTAATCTTCCTCTAACAACATTGCGTTTAAGCCGTTCAGCTGGTAATCTGTCCATTATTAATTGTATGATTGATTCATTGTCATTAGTTCTAAAAAAATTAATAATTTTACATTTTGTTTTTGAAATTCATAATGAACTAACATACACAAATGATTCAACTGTTATAACATTTATTTCAGCTTCAATACAAGACGGTACACAATGACATTCTAAACCGGGTCGCTTACTTTTCTTCTTTTTTAACACAGCTAATTCAGCATAATGTGTATTTAAGCATATTAGTCCGTTTATATCACAATGTTCACTTAATTCTATAAAATATCAATATTATTATTGTTACTATTTTTATATTGTTTTAGGAAGACATACTGCTGTTAGGCATTAAATGAGAAGTACAATTACACATCTCTAGTTGCTTTTGACGGCGGCAGTTTACAATGCAAGAACTATAACTGTATTTTGAACTGACATCAAGGTAATTCTCCAATGGAAATCTGCATCTACACTTGTGTAAATATATTGTAACATGATTATTACATTTTATTAAATTAACAAATCATCAAATCACAAATTGTATTTGTTATGAATAAATTAAGATAGTTTTCAACATCAATTTATTTATTATTAGTTTTTCATATGGTATATATAGATATTAGTGATTTAATACTTTAATCATAAAAAAAATGTTTTCACCTGCGTTGTGAAATGCCAACAAATCTGACTTCGTCTTCATTTTCAATATCTTTAATAACAAACTTAAATTGTTTATAAATACCCATTGTGGCTTGTAAAATATCTGTACTTATTGTATTATAATATGGTACATCTACTACTGAGTGAATATAAACCTATGTACAATACACATATTATAGAATTACATAATTTTAATACACAGTGCAACTTCCAAATTACAAAGTCTCGTGGGGACCGAAACAAATTTGTATTATAGAGAGTTGTTAAGAGGGTGTTACACCCTGATGCGCTCTCTCTGTCTTACAAATGTATAATATAGGTAATTGTATGTTCAGCAGATCACATTAAGCTTTGTTAGTTTAAAAATTAGAACGTATTAAATTGTTTTTGCATTTTATAATACTCATAAATTGTTTAAAAATTAAAATCTAAAAAAACTATGAGTTTCACTAGATAATCTAGGGAATAATTATCTTATCTTTAAATTTTATAAGAGGTCAATTCACTCTAATTTTTAAAGTAACAGAGCTAAACGTGAGCATACAATTTGCTATGTTATGCGTTTATAAGACAGAGAGAATGCATGCGGGTGTTGAGTTCTTTTAATAGAATTAAATAAAAATATATCGTTAAATGGAATTTTCACTGTATATAATATAAGTGATATAAATCACCTGCCAACTATCTACTACAGTCTACAATTGAAATTCAAACAATTTGTACTATTACCAGAATTATGTTATACAGACACACACAGTAGAGGTTTAATAACTATTATTAAAACCCTGTAAATATTATATATTAAGTTGTAGTACAATAATTTGGCTTGTGCAAAAAGTTTGTTAGGTTGACATATTGTAAATTGCAATCACTTGACTTGGCGATGACAATGTTATATGCAAATTGCTCGGACCTGTCTCTCGGTTGGAATACATGTCAATAAAGTCATCAGAATTTTGCCTATATAAATAAATCCATACATTAAAATTACAGAACTTTAATATTATGAAATTGACATATATGCATACTAACGATTCATTTTCCATTGTAAGTGTGTAACAAATTCCTAGTTCTGTTTCAGTAAGAATAAAATGCTTGCAACAGTCAAAATCACGAACGTTGTTCCAAGTGCAATTTAAAAACACTTCACCACAAGTACTTCTTGTCTGAATAAAAATTGAATAGGTACACACATTTTATTAATTATTCAAAGTATTGGTGATGTTATACAATTATATACGACAAGAATACCCAAGATTATAATTTTCGTTAAAATATTTGTATTAAGTAATTAGTTAAAATGAACAACCACTCACAGAAATTGCTATTTTACTGAAATTATTTTTGGGACAATTATATTGCCCAGTCATACAAAATTCATTAATATAATATGAAGTTCCTTTGTAGTAAGTTATCTCTTTTACAATCTCGTCCAAATTGAAATTCCTATTGTCTCCAAATATCCTAAACTCATTATCAATATAATTGTTAAATAAAATAGGTACAACTCAGTACTTGACTTGCTTCCGACTAAGTACCTAAATTAAATTTTCAGGTATTTCATTGTAACTTTACTTTTTTTTAATTAGGGTGCATAGAATGGAACTTAATTTAGAGTATTTTTACAAAATTACAAAAATAATATTTTTATTTTTTTTATCAAAAAACACTGTTTACAAAGTGTGTGCACTGTGCAAGTATATAATAGATATCTGATTTGCAAGTGATACATGATAATTAATTTTTATGTAATAATAACGTATGTTGTTTAATAATTGGGTTTAAACTATAGTAAGGTGATGACTGTATATAGAACTATACAACCTTCTAAATTGAAAGTTGTAACCACAAATAATAAAATATGATACCTACACTAGAAGATTAAGAATATTAATTGTTCTAAAAGACAAGATAACATTATGACAATGTTATAAATGAAAAATGTTTCCATTTATATATAAATTATTAAATAACTCAATTTTTTTTTTTGTCGCTAGGAAATTATTTTAATTAATTCAAGTTATGTAACTTGAAAAACACTTCAGTCGAATTAATTTTTATCTCCCTTGACATTCGAGTTATCGAGACTCGACTGTAATACATTTTTGTTTACAATGTTAAATGTGTTTTTGTTATTTCCATTGAAAGGTTAGGTTAGGCATCTCCTGCAGTGTCAGCCTAGGTCTTACAAGTTTCTTGTTATAATTATAATTGGACTGATTATAGACATTTTAGACACAAAATATACCTAGTTAAAAATTATATATTATAGGTATTAGGTAGGCTTAGGGTATATTATAAGTAACTAAGGTTACTCGGTTAAAACATTTAGAACTAGCCACTAGGTACATATACATTATTTTAGATCCGTTAAAAAAAAAAATACCAGTATTAGGTAGGTACCTCAATTGCCTGAAATGTCTACAACCTGCGCACACTTGGTTGAAACTTCTATATTAAATATAATAAGTTATGAAAAATTTGTTAGTTTATACTAATATGTTTGAAGGTTTAATAAAGGAGATGGAGGGCGAAGCCTAGTTGTATTACTGTATTAGCCATTAGATAGATATATAATTTAGCTTGGGAGTAGGGAAATACATTTATTTTGTGTCATCGGAGTATCTAGGTATTTCTATTTTTTATTTTCAAGTCAAGTACTGACAAGTATTCATAATAATATAGTAATTGTATATGTTATATGATATAATAATAATAAATAGGTAATCAATATTACAATATATATGTGAACAATTAAAAATGATTTTACTTGTTGGCCAATTTCTGGATGTTTGCGACGTTATTCACTTCACACACGCTAACCGCCGGAAAAGTCGTTTGAAACTCCAACGAGCTGGTTTCTACCACGAAACTAATAGCGTTTGTCTGATACGCTTCCCAGGAGTTCATCATCAGCAATGCGGAACCAAACCAGCTCAGAGTACAACAAATAAACCAAAACAACCTATAAAATTCGATTATTCAATTATAAAAAGGGGGTCAAGTGGATGTCGCTCTGTTGTACAGTAGGTTACAAGTAGATCACTGTATAATGGATGGTATTAAATTTGAATTCAATGATATAATATCATTGTATCTATACGAAAAATGATTCTGAGCGGAGACGGTATGTCAGTCTAAGATATTTTAAATTATATTGATATTGTTATTTTATGGTAGCTACTAAGTTGAATTAATATTATTCATATTATTTAATTATTAACCTAAAATTATCAATGATGCCAGAAAAATATTATAATATATACTTTTCCTCGTTAAAATTGATTTTAATATTATGTTATTTCGTCAAAATTTAAAATTTAAATGGTCCGTAAAAAGCTCAAAAACAGTCAAAATATATTCAAAATTAGATGGTGTATAGAAAATGCTAATATAAACATTCAGTGAAATTTTCATGCATCTACAGTAATTCGTTTTTTAATTGCAACAAAATAAGAAAATCGTTACAGAGAAATCGAATGAATATCTAACCTTGTAAAAATTTGAACTAAAAATGCTCATAAAAATTTATTTTGACTAAACTTCTCGTTTGAGTTTTAATTTTAAGACTTCAAAATGTTTAGGAAAAGTATCCATTAAATAATTTACAGTAAAAAAGGGAGGTTGAGGGTTCTCATTTGAAAAACAAAATTTTATACCTCCACAGGAATACAAGTTACTCCTTATCTAACTAGTACAAAAAATCTCATTGAATTTGAAAATATGGTCTTAAACTTAAAGTATACCTAAAAATTCCAAAAATAAAAAAAACTTTGTTATAGAACAAAAAAGGGGTTGAGCGTGCATGTTGAATCACGCTGTTTAAAAAATACTTACTCGTAGGTTAACCCACCTTTCCGTCCAGTGACGCTTAACGTTGCTGACATAGTGGAGACCATGTATGGTCGATTGATCGGCAAATTCTTTTAACATCACTGTTCCTATATTTTCCTTTTGTATATTATGCGAGGACAATTGCTCGTTATTTATGGGATGAGATTTGCTACGGTTTACACTTGGGTCAAGTATTCAAGTGGCACTCCATGTCACCATATATTTATATAATATCCACAATATGCCGGTCTCACTATTATTGACACTCCTGTCGGTTTGTCATGGTAGAATTAATAATAACTGGCTTGGGTCATGACAGATATGATCTTTATTTAATAATAAATGCAGATTGTAGGTATAGGTATTGCAGTGTACACCAATTATAATATTCACGGAGTAGTATCTATTATCTATACTAAATAATAACAGTAATTCAAGTATGAAAATAGTCACGCTAAAAAAACGAAAATATTATGATGATATTATTATATATTTATATATGATAATAATTAATAATTAACAAGTTACATGACACGACGTCATCATGTACGATTTACCTTATCGTGTTATTTATTATTTATTATCTATTATTATTATTATAATATAATGGTGAAAACTGTTGCTGTGTAGGTACTAGTATACCGGCCCTGACACCCCAATACTGTACATTGTACACAGTACAGTAAATCTGAAAGTTCATTTTTCTGCGACCTCCGTAATATTATACAAGCTCCGTGCTTGTATACAAAATAACTAGGAAATCGCTATTTTTGATTTTCTGTTTTTTTTTTTTTACTATTTATTCGTTATTAAAATTATTGCAATTATTGTTAGGCTCTTATGCATTACAAAATCAATAAATATGGTTTTAAAAATATGCGGTTATACACCAAAATTGGCCAAATATGCAGTAAAATATGCTGGTAAAAACTAAAACTGGTTATTGATTAATAACAATATATTAAACTAAAATTTATTTGATGTATTTCTGACGATCATCAAGTATTTTAATACGTTATAAATTGTTATGTTGTTTTTACGTCATCCTATAAAACTGTTACATTTTCCAGTAGGTAACATACTACACGAGTAGCTAGGTACCCAAATTTATTTAGAAGACTACACCATCCTTTCGTCCCTTTACCCCCCCCCAAAAAAAAAAAAAACCAAAAGCAAAAATGGTCCTTTTGCCTATAGTCTAGATACAAGAACACTGTATGAACAATACCTGATATTTCTATTTTCTATTAATATAGGTACCTACATAACGGGCAGTGATGGGCCCTATGTTGGTACCTATTTGTAGGCGCTGATAGTTGGTTTTGTTTATGATATATGTTACAGGAAATTAAGTAAATAATTAGGTGGGTCGTGGGTGGGTTGGTATAATATAAAGAAAAATAGGAACATATGTCCATTAATTGTGCAGTGGGGCCCCTTGAATGGGAAAACGCGAGTTGGGTCCCGAGATATTTGATCCCTTAAAAAAAACACGAGTTGGGTCCGCGGTATTATTTTAAAATACTCGAATTGGGTCCGCGGTATTATTTTATAATACTCGAATTGGGTCCGCGGTAATATATATATATATTATTATTATTATTATATTATTTTAATAAGATATTAACACGTATAATATTGACAGCACGTGTCAAGGTTAGAAGTGTCCATCTAATAACATTTTTTTTTTTTACATTTTGTCTCTTCCATATTTATTAATATATGTATTTGTTTAGGTATATCCATAGATATATCCATAGATATAACCTATCATATCTTATCTTAATAAGACGTATACAACGTAACCGGACCGTTGTCGCCGGATAACATATTATTGTAACTTGCCAGTATACCGGCACATGTCAACGCTAGAACTCTAGAAGTGTCCATCTAATAGAATATAAAATAAAATAAGTATAGTGTTTTGTAGTGTTAATATTATATAAAAATTAAATTATAGATTTCATGTCAAGCGAAAAAGGTAAAAAAATTATCATTGAAGACGGATTTAAATTTCGCTTCCACAAAATGTTGCTGAATGATGTACAACGTTGGAAGTGTTATCTTAATACATGTAAGTGTTTTTTAAAATTATCGTCCACTTTAGACATAATAGAGAAATGTAACGTTCATAATCACCAAAAATGTGATGAAAAGGTTCTGAATAGACAAAAGTTAAGTAACTCGGATAAAAGAAAAGCACCTACCTATTTCTACACGACCTTCAAAGCTCATTAGATCTGAGTTAAAAAACAGTGATATATCTTCGATAAACACTAACGATTTGAAATTAATAAGAAATAACATCCATCATCCGTAGAAAAAGAAATTTTTTTAAGAGAAAAGATGCTTTCTTTTACTAGTGGAGAATTGACGCGGTTAAATTTTGTAAAAGAAGTGTCATTTAAATTTATTCCTTAGCTTATATTTATTTTAGTACAAATATTTATTACTTATTTTTTATTTTCTAAAATTAATCTAATTATTTAATAATAATTTTAATATTTTAATAATTTTTACATCAGACCTTAACATAACAAAAAACAAAATTTTTGGGAGACATTCTAGCCAACCTCCACGTGGTGTCTCCTGGGTAACGCAAATAGGCTAGTCCCAACTCATGTACTCTATAAAATATATCGGGACCCAACTCGTGTACTCTATAAAATATACCGGGACCCAACTCGTGTACTCTATAAAATATACCGGGACCCAACTCGTGTATTACATAAAGTATACCGGGACCCAACTCGTGTATTACATAAAGTATACCGGGACCAAACTCATGCTGTTTTTGAAATCTGGGACCCAACTCGAGCTTGTCCCCTTGAATGTACTTGCTGTACACGGTTAAGGAATCGCTGCTCCATAATATCGTTTTGAAGAGGATTATTAAAATTTGAAATATTCAACATCGAACTATTATAATATTACCTATACACCATATAATAATGTATCTTCTTTATTCTTTAGTATAAGACTATAAGTACACTTTCGTCTGTTTCCACACAGTCGCGATCATATTTTATGTGTAATATCTCTCGACTCACGGTATGAAACATTATATTATTAAACAAGTTTTGTGTTAAAAAAAAAAAAGGCACTCCGTAATAACGTGACTCGAAGGGGCTGTCCGCAGCTGCGCAGCAGTGAGTAAAATACACCAATTAAACAAAAACAATATATTTTCATTTTACAGTTATATACAAATATACAATATTATACATACAATAACTTGTACAATATACGTGTATAATATACTCACGAATCACGATAACTACATAATATACACAATACACTCATATGGGTACATTTACGTATACTTGATGCCCCCCGGTGAACTTTCTCTCAGACTTATATATTATATACTCACATAATATGTATTATATACCTGGTATCTGTATATTACACATTATAAAGTAAACGGTTTGTTTACAACTCGTTATGATAAATATAATATAGAGATATTATATTGTGTTCGAAGAAAAACTTTTTTGTTGTATAGCCTTGTAGATACCAATTCGTTATAGTAATTATTATATTAATGAATCCGGGTAGTTGGACCGGTATAATATTGTAACATTGAAAAACAAATATACCTTATATCGTTATACGAATAGACATAAAATATTAAATATTTATATTAACCATATAGATATAATTTATACTATAGCTGCATGTTATTATATTGTATTTTATCATGTGACTATATTGTGAGCCAGGAAATAGAAATCCTTAACGTCAATAATTACCATGATTTATTATCTTAAGTTATACAATAATCTATGAGAAAAAATCAATAAACAAATTATGTTTTTTGTGAGTGGAGCGACGAATGTATTGATTTTACAAGATGTGTGTATGTGTGTGTCTGATTTTTGTGTCTGTGTAGTGTGTACACGATAAGTAGTTTAAATAATGTTTTAATTTTCAACTTCAGTACCTTGTTCGATTGGAAGTGAATTCAGTTGGTGCATTCGAGAAGTCAAAATTCCCAGTAGTCTTCAAAAGCGCCGGGAAAAAATTAAGGAAAAACGGGAATTTTTACACTATCAGCTTTAAAATGGATTTTTGGTGTAACTCTAAAAAATAACATTATATAGATACATCACATTTTCACCGAATGTTTAATGTGCATTTTATATGCACCATAACATTTTCAAAATGTTTTGACTTATTTTGAGATGTTTACGGATATTTTAAATTTCAATATTTTTAGGTTTTTTTTCTACAAATGTCAATAAAATGTTATTTGTTAGATCAAAATGGGTAAAAATTTAATACAAGGCTCCTGCAAATATATTGTTACAATATCTGTTGCAAAAATATTAAAAAAACATAGGCATGATTGTTTTTAGAAGCATTTATAGTTCATGTATTGATGAAATTTATCAAATTTAAAATGTACAAATTATTGAGTGGTTAATAATACACAGTAAAAATATTACAGGACAGTAGGCTATACAGGGGTCCAGTTTACTCCTGGCACTATATACTGAGTGCTTACCCATAAATGATAACCTGACACTAACTATTATCAACTATAAAATGTACTTATTATATATCTACTTGTTGTTACTGTATAGATGGCAAATCTTTTTAATAAATAAAAATTAAGTATAGGTAAACAACTATATTTTTAAGATGGTTTAATATGGTCGTATAACAGCCATACGAAATAAATACATAAATTACAATAGTATAACTGAAGTTGTTAGAGAAAATATTGTTATTTTTCGCTTAGATCCAGTATTGAAAACATTTCAAATTTCAAATACTCACAACAAAAAAATGTTGAACAACAACTAAAAATAAAATTAATATTTGAATATTCTATTTTAATAGGTACTAAAAACTAATAACATATAGGTTCATATAATATTTAAAACAATAATTTTTGAATAACTAAATTATTTTAGAAATAAAAAATATGTGTTAGACAGCTTTAGGTTAGGTAAGGATTTTTCAACTAATATATTTCAATATACATTTGTTTGAGATTCTGAGCGAAGCGATACAGTATACCTACACGATTTATTTACAAAGAATACATAGACGGAAGATCATACATAACGGGGGTGTATAGGTATAATGTTCTTAACATATGTTTGGAAACCTAAAATTAATGTTTGTTTATTGGTTCGTGGTTCGTCTTCGTCCTTTAAATTCTCAAAAACAACTGGATCGTTTTCAATCAAAGTTATTAAGATATAAAGTTATATCAATAGATTCCTTGAGGGAAGGTTTGTAGACTGTATAGCTGCGTTTTTCAATCCATATAGATTGCTTTAGGGCAACTCACACATGCATTTCGTTTGGCCTTATGAAAATTGAATATTTTTTTGTTTATATATAGGGTTGCCATTGGTTACAGATAATAAAATAGTTATTATTAATTATGATAAAAAATATTTTTCTGTATTGACGTATTGTATTATAGTTTGTTCTTAATTAGGGTAATAAAGCTATTCTATATTAGAGGCAGGGTATGGTTGAAGTTTATAAGCTAAAAATATACACGACAGATTTTGACAAAAAACAAAATGCAAAATGAAAACGATAGATCATAGATAGTTGGCTTCCATGTCGGTGGATAGGCAATATAACATTCGTTTAAACATAACATCTTGCATGTCTATATTTTGCGTGTAGACGGGCAGACGGCGAAAATAATAGATTTTATTAATTCTGTATAATATAAATAATGTGTAAAATATTGTGATATTAAGAAAAAAGAAACCACAAAATAATAAATAGGTATTCTGACTTGCAACCATTATTGTATGTGCTACGTATTTATGTTTGTTGTATTAATTATAGAAATTATATTATGTTTATTGAAATAAAGAAAACCGTTACGTAAATATTTTATAATTTAAAATTAAATTATAGTTATAATAAATTGATAAATTTCAATCTATAAATATACATAATTTCACTGTAAATTACTTTTTTCATATCCAAAATGTATTTCCTATTTTTATTCTTAGCATGTATTAGATAAGGAAGATTAATAATTTTAAAACAATTTTTTCGAGTAGCAAAATATTATTATACTTAGCTGAATTTTGCACCTGTTTACATTAATTTGATATGATATAAGAATGTTGAAAGATATGATATTGCATGTACATACGTTATGAGTTATATTATAAATTATAATGCTTGCTATGTGCTATGTGCATATAATATAAGAACAAAAACGCCCGCAGAAACGAAAAAAATGATATACCGATCGATAATCTATTGCAGGAAACTATTACTGTGTTTACCGTATAGATGTATAGTACCTACTGGCTACTTCAGTCTAATTTTCTTTCCGTGACCAACATAATATTATAATACCTTATCTTGATAACCAATATAATTTATACCAAAACACCGCATTATCGATACACATCGTCACACAAAAGTACGACCAGCGCACGATGTACCTATGCTATTACAATCGAAACAGAAAAGAATATTTCCAAAACCCCCAGCAACTCCGAGATTACCCATACGGAAATGTTGAGAATCAATCGTTTCACCCCATGAACAAAAAATAAATAAACTATAGCTCGTGATGTCCGTTTAGTTGTATGTTTCTGTGCACTTCCTACGTTCCACAAACGTCGTGAAAAATTCGTCGAACTCTGCATTCAAACAAAATTATAATCATAAACGAGACACTGCAATATAAGAAATTGCAAATTTTGATTTCTAAAATTTTTAATATTTTTACTCTTGGTACTTGAGTAGGTATACTCTTTGGATTCTTGCAGGTTTTCATCGTAGATCAACTGTTCATAGTCACACGGTCGCACGACGGTCGGTAAATTAATTGTATTATGTCTGAAACGACGGAAAATCAAAATCAAACGAATTACGAGATCCGTCTGCGGGTGGGGGGGGAGGGGGGGACGTATAATATTATTTTGGATGTGCGCTCTGTCGGTACGCGCCGTCGTCGCCGCCGTCTTCAGTCTTTGGTGTGCCGGCGTCCGCAGAGTAGGAGAACACGCGCGTATCACACGTCCCGTGTCCCCGGTACCGCGGCGAACAGCCCGCCAGTTTTTACTCGTGTGTTGCATCGCGCGCCAAAATTAAATATATTATTAAAATAATAATCGAGCGTTTAATTATAAACCGTAACCGCGTGCGCCGTGCGATCGCCGCCGTGGTCATAATTATAATTTTTTTTTTATTAATATCATAAGTAATATTGTTGAAACGAGTTTTCTCTCGAGGTGTCCGCGACCGCATTTCGAGCCCAGTGAAATTTTTTTTAATCGTTTTTCACCCTCGTCGGACGGCAGTGCGCTCGCCCATATTTATAAACGCGTGAAAAGTGTAAGCCCGACGTCTCTTCTAGTCCACGACGATCGTTCTTCTCCGACACGATTTGCAGAGTAAGTCAACACAACAATATTATACATAGATGGGTTCATTCGGGTATGATTGATTCACGGATTGTTCGATTTGATCTAAGCTAATTTTCGTCAAACCTCTCATAATAGTATAGTGACTAACATATTTTTTTATATCGATGTAGCTAAATTCCCAAATCTGCACGTAGTGTAAACTCTCAATGGTTTTTCTTAGATCAATACAATATGGGGCTTCCAACCTACATTCATGGATTTATGAATAAAAAATATTGACACGCGTGCATATTGTATGCTAAACTATGCTTAATAATTAATAGGTACTAAAAACTTATATTATGGTACCTAATTCTTTTTAAATCTATACCCACTTTTATTAATATTTAGTGTTCTTAAAATATTTGCAATATTTTTTTGTATCGTCTGAAATACTCATTGCAATACAAATTCCTAAAACGGCTACTTGTAAATTTAAAGCACTATAATTAAATGTTTACACAGATAGTCTTAGTTGTACACCTATATATATAAATCAAACATGAATAATTAAGTACTTACATAATAAATAATAATACAAATAAATAATTATTAAGATACAAAAATAATTGCTGCCACCTATGTTCACAATTCGAGTTAAAAGTTTAGAATTTAGTAGGTATGTACTTTGTAAGAACGTCTGTATGTTATTTGACACATTCGTTTTTGTAATCTCCATGTATTTTTATTAATTAAGAATTTGTTACGTGGATATTATCATACTCAAATATACACTAAAATATAAGTACTATATCGTACGTTACTCAAGAAAAAGTCGAAATAAAAAATTCCCGTGGGCGGTTTCTTTTAATTTATATGGGTTATTCGTCATCCGTCAAACGAAATCTTGGATTCCATGTACTTATAACAACCTTGCACTTCATCGTGCTCGGTCACGGGATGAAGTCATTTTCTCGGAGTCGATTATTGTGTGTAGGTACTAGGTACGCCGCGACAGCCGCCTTAATCACAGACAATTACGACAGGACGTTTTTGGTTGATATTCTAATCATTGGTCGAAAAATTACATTTATATATATATATATATCGTATACTATAATGGTGTATTTACGTCTTCGGGACCGACAACCGAATGTATAAATATTATTTATTACATTAGTTAACTGGTAACTATTATATACATATTTTCCATGCATACATATACATAACTGCATAAGTATTATATAGGTACGTTTTTCAATTTAATAATAGGTAATCCATAGTTTGTCACACCACGTAGGGTACGAACCGTGTGCACAATTTGCAAATGACGAATTAAACGACCATTCCACTCCTTGATAGCGCTCATTAAAGCATATTAGTGATATTAAAATGTACTCGCTATATATACATCGCAGATGATGATCGACCCCGGGTGGCGTTTGAAATTAATTTGAATATAATAAATAATAATATAGATAATAGGTACGTATTATCGCCGTTATTATAATATAGTATAATAGTCATTACTCATAAGTCAAACGGAAGACTACGTGAACGGAAGTGTGTAGTCGTGTATACATGTACATTTAAAACGCTGACCGACTTTTTCCGGAAGTTACCCAACGCCCGGCACACGCATTTCCTATTTTCTTGTGTAGCCGACAGTCTTTTAATTTTTTGCATGGGCCTCGGATTGTTTGACCTTTTATTTTAGAATTTTGTATCTCTCGACCATAACTTAAATATTTCAAACTTCGTCCTTCACGTGGCTAATTAAAATCAGTTTTTGATAATTTTTCTATTTTTTTTGTCATAACCTTTGCAAATTACTCTTAAATTTGTAGTTTTTCATATTAAATTTCGAACAAACTGACAAGTACTACGTTTTTTGTACGGAATAAGTAATTTAGTAATTTTATGTACTATCATTCAGTTTTAGCTTGGTCAAGAATTTAAGATAGCGTTTTTATTTACAATTATTCTATGTTAATTATTTATTTTTTTAAATCTACGTATTTTAAACTTTTAAAGTATTGTATTTCATCTATGTCCTATATAACTTTGAAATATGAAAAAGTTTTAATTCATTTTTGATAAAAATTATCTACAAATTTTATATTCTGAATGACTGTACTATTTAAATATCAGCTTTAAATTTAATGCTTTTCTGTCAGTGGGTTAGTCAACTATGCCATAAAATTGATGCGTGCATAGATCATTGGTATAAATAGGTTAGGTTAGTGCGCACTCCTACGTTACTGTGACTAATTCTATACTGTAGAGTAGGTACTGATTTGATGTTGTAAATGTAAGATATTATTTTTCAATAAATATTAATAGTCATACACTATTAAGTATAAATCTAATTTATTATATTATCAAGTCAAACGAGTTACTTAAATGAGAAGATGTTTAAAAAATGAATTCTTTTATTTAAAATTAAGGTACACCGTACACATACTGATTGTTAATAAGAAAACATGTTAATACCAACTTACTATGATAGAATTATAAAAATAATTATGTTAAAATAAAATATTTATAACTTCATGGAAGGGCATTAAAGTTTAAATAATTTTATCTCTAGCTCATACATAATAATTTAATGGTGCCAATTTTAGTATTCGCTGTGTAATAATATGAATATGTGACAAGACATTTAAATATATATTACTATTACATTATTTATTAATCGTCGATACAATTCAAATGGATATAAGATATATGGATAAATATCTTATATCACATATGACTATATGGGGTATATCTGATATAGCATATGGATACATTTCATGTTCTCTTTTAATTGATCACAGCTGTATTCACTGATGATCAACGCAACATTCGTTTTATAAAAAAATCGACAATAGGTACAAAAACATGTAATTCTTGAAAACATGAATTATTTAAAAAAATTAAATATTTAATAGGTACCTATCCGGGTAACCTTATTACTTATATTAATTATAATAAATTAGACGCCAAGTAGCTATATACCTACTTATTATAAATTTTTATTAATCATGTATATTGTAGTATATACGTCATATAAAAAGTATTATTTTGTAATTATTAATTATTATAATAAATACATAACAAGATACTTGTTGAGCGTAGTTACGTGTACCAACTACCTATAAACAATAAGGAATTCAAACGTATAATAATATGCAATATCATGTTCATAATATAATTATCTGGATAACTGGCTACTTACATTTTGTTATTTCAAAATAACTTTGTTCTACTTCAGTTAGTTAAAATATTCTAAACATTCTTGAACTAATAACAAAAAAAAAAACGATGATTTACGTTTAGGAAACTTGTAAACATTACACAGCCGTATTCTAGTATAAGTAGGTACTAAATTGTATATAATATAAATGCAGTGTCACATATATATAATATCTATACGCCGCATGTGCACCGCGTAGGTCTACCGATTGGGGACCGGGGTAATATTGTGTTGGTCACGATTAGGTCAAATGTTAAGTATGGAGCTTCTTATCGAGTACATCATCCGATTATATCGGTCGGTTGGATAGATACTTTAGGTACCTCAAAAATTTCAAATTGATTTATTGTCACATGCAGTATGACCACCAACGGCCGGTATGCTCGAGTAATTCAATCTGTGGCTGAGAAAATAGTTATGGTGATGAGCGAATAGAACATTGCCACTGAAAATACAAAATACCACCGTTTGGTCAATTGTTTCTTAAGTGTATACAACATCCATGTTTCCTGATTAACTGATATACCTACCGAGGTACACGGTCAACACGAGGTCTTTATATCTAACATGACAAAATCACTCTTATTATTGCTATTATAGTTTAAGATATAAGAATACACGTCATATTGTTATCATACATTGTTACGTTTATGATTGTTGATGACTGATTAAAATAAAGTGAAGATGCGTTAAATGACTCCTACGTTTTCGATCTAACATTTATTTCTATGACGTTAGTCGATAAATAATGTATTATTTCAATCGAATAAAAACGTTATGTAGTGTTACCTACATTAGTATTTTTGTAGATTAAAACGTTTTTTTATTTTGATTGTGGTCCTTTAGAATTTTGGTTTTAGATTTTAGGTGGTTATAGGTACATAACTACTTTTCTTATATTATATTGCTAAATAGTATATAATATCTAGACTTGTCACTAATCGCTTTACATTTTACGAAAAAAGTGAAACACTGTTCTATTTGATTGTGTAATTTTCTGAACAGTTATATTGTTATTTGTTTATATAATAATAATAATAATTCAACTACGATTGAGTGTTGGCGTCCAAAAGAATTTCATGTCTACGAAAAATGAACGCATTGCACACCCAACTGGGCGCACACATGTCAACAGCTGTAGCATCACACCTGTCTCGTTTTTTAATTTTAAAATTTATAATAGATTATTCATTCAAATATTCAATAATAATAATGATTATATGACTGGCGTATTAACTATATTATTATTTATTTCATAACGATATTTTCTTTGTACGATATTTTTCTTCATGGGATACATTTCAAACTGTCAAGGTTTCATAAAATCAAGTGAACCGTATGCATATTTATTAATTCTCAATCGTTAACATGGATCATAACGTCTAGATTTAGTATTTTGCATAGGGTTCTAGTTGTTGTATTCCAAGACTTCATCCGTGAACAGGTTGAGTCACGTTTTAAATTTAGATTTTTGCGAAATGGACTTATGCCAAACGGAGTAGTGCTTGGCCAAAATGACCAAACCGCACAAATAATCATGAATGAAATATAAGCCTATCCGGTAGGAGTCATGTATATATCTTGAAATGTCAATTGAACAAGAAGCCCTATGTAGACATGTATAGTTGATAACAAATGTTTAAGAGTTGTTGTGCTGGAAGTGTCATGTTCTCTGCAAAACAAATGGCCTTGAGGACTTGAGAAAAAGTGTTCATACAGAATATAAAGTATTAATCGAATAAATTATAAATAACATAGTAATATTATACAAATTACAAATGGAATAGGCTATAATAAAGAATTTAAGAATATGTGGTATAAACTGTTATATCTATTTACCTGCAGACACATAACATACAAATTTGAACTTTTTAATATCTCTTTTATAGTACGAATTTTAATATATTTATAGATTTCGATTCAACTTTTTAATTTACAAAAATAAAAGAAAGCACTAGAACTAAGAATTTATATTGAATGAACATATCCCATACATGGCGTTAGACATATTTTTGTAATTGGATGTGTGGGAAGTACACCTACAGCGGAGTATGTTCAATGTAGAGTTATTATAACAAAGATAAGATATAGCCCGATACAAAGACTAGTTGTATTAATTTGTATTGCACATCATAATATTCTTTAATATAATAGGTATTTATGTCTGATATATTGTGCACCTATATCCGTAATTTGAAATTATAGCGAATCGCAGGTGGTTTGTGGGCACTCGTTCTATATGTCTATATATTTGTACAAATGTACAATATTGTACTTGGGTAAGTTCTTGTATATGAAATATTATTTTAATCGTTATAATAAATCGGTATTGTTAGTAAATAGTGGCAATCGATGTTTTAATAGCTATTGTAGTTCTAGTTTTAAACACGGCTAAAACAACAAAGGTGAAACCATAAAGAAAGTGATCGATTTAGAAAAATTGTGATGGGGTACGTAATGAATTCTGCGTAAGGCGTACATTTGATTTATTATAATATTATGCTCGTTGCGGGACTATAATATAAAGATTGTAAATAATTTACCTTATAACAATAGTCAATAGTACTTATATAGTTATATCTACCAATGTGTTTGTGTATTCAATAATAATATATACATAGCTGGCTTATAAATAAAACGTACGATAATCTAACGACGGGCGCGATATTGCAATAAGCAATAAAATAATGCGTTATCCGTAGTAAATCTCAATCCGGATAGTCGTCTATCGATTCGCGTGAACTTATAATATGCAAACGCGAAACCGGAGTGGCCGTCTATTTTTTCAGAATATAAATAATATAAAATAATATATTGTATAATATTATATACCCAGTCGGAGTTCAGAGCACTCGCCACTCGGCTTGTCACGCACCGTCGTCGTCGTATTACCCGTTATACCCAGGTACCTCACGTCGCAGATGACAACTGTACCTATACCGGCTATAGATACCAACACGATATTTCATTATTATTATTATTTTTATTATTTATCATTATTGTTGTTATTATTATGCACAATGCACGGCTCGGTGCCGACGTTCGCGCAACAGTCCCTGCGATCGTCGGCGGGCGTCCTGGGTGTGTGTGTGTGGGGGGGGGGGGAGGAAGGAAGGAGTAAATGCGAAGGCTGTAGCAGCAGCGGCAGCCAATACACGGATAGACAGAGATAGCTCGATAAAGATCGCTGTACATGGCCCGTGGGAATGAAACGCTGACTTCTCCGGTAAATATGGAAATATTGTGCGCCGCTGCCTTACACACGTTTTCGCGAGATGCCTAACGGATATCATTTTTCTCGATCGACTGCCGGCGATCTCTGTCACGTAAAACGTGTTTTACAAGCCACATATATATAATATTAATATAATAATATAATATCCTCATCTTCCTTTGCACGGCCGCGGCTGTCGCGCACGCGCGCTCGCTGCAGCACTCGCCTGTGCGTCGGTCGGTGGTTTTGTTTTTGTAATGAGCTCTGTTCGTATTATAATAGTATTATAATACCATCGTAAGTATAAGTATGTTTATGCTATACATTGTACTTACACGTTAGAATATATCGTCGGCTTATGCGTTATTTGATATCCATTAAAATATGCATCATAATATTTTATACTAGGTGTATTATAAAATAGGTATGTGGAGATAATATGACCACAGTGGTGGATTAGAGTTTTTCTCACGGGGGAGGGGGGTATAAACTTCGTTACGTAAATTTATGTAATGTATATTATGAAATATATTATTGATGGTTTTAGATTTTTTTTTATAAAACGAAATTCAATTTCTTTGAGGAGCGTAGTTTTATTTTACCACACCGGGGGATATGATCCCCATATTACATACCACCTACCCCTAGATCCGTTTCTGTATGACGTACGTATCAACGCGAGTTGATCCATACACAGATATTATAGTTATATAATTTATAAAGATGTAATTTTTGTCCGTACTGTCATAACAAGTCATTTCCTGCAGTATAATTTATATAGGTATAGATAGATATTTTATTATTATTACGATGACGTATGAGTTTGTGTGGTTTTCGACCACTAGACTATTCTACAGCATAATATATGTTATTATTATTCATATTTTATTGACTGATGGATGTATACATTTGAAGTATACAGAAATTCGACGCATAGGACATGGGTATGACGACGACTATTCGTATTCGTTATATCCATCGTTATGCTGCGGGTTAAACGCTCCACCACAAGCCTAATAATTATGTTTTACGTAGGTATGTTTTATCACACCTTCAAACCGTGGTTAGGTTAAATATTTAGAGTGTATAAAACGGGTGAAAATATTTATTATTTTGATTTCAATGTTTAATTAGAAAAATCAAGAAACGAATTATGATAAATTGTCTCAAACAATAATTGTATTTATAAAAAATCTATTATTCTCCCTATTCAATATATTTAAGTTATAAATTAAGTTATTTAAGTAATCTGTTTATGTTTTTAATCTGTACAAATTCTCGATTCATAAAAATCAAGGTTATCATATTACTATCCAGTATCCGTTGCAGTATCCTCACCCAAATGCATTGAATGCATATTTATTACTCGATTGGAAATTATACGTTTCCTGTCGTTTTCATTACACTGTCACTTTTAACTATTATATAACACCTATATAATTTGTAAAACGCTATAATCATATTAACTACTATAATCATATCTGCAGCCCTGCAGGGCATTTTCAATAATGATTATTTTTCCTTTATATTTTTAATCGGAAAGCAACAATTTTTCCTTGTGTCGGTAAATTTAAATTGTCTTCAATAACAAAGTTATTACAATTAATGCGTATAATAATATCAATATTTGAGGTTTAATTTTCATAATCTATAGTTTCCTAGTTTTCGATTAATAATGCTTAATTTATGATTATCTACGAACAATTGTACACTTTGAAAACTAAATCACATTACTGCAACTTATAAGTGCTTAAGTGCGGAATTCAAATAATATATGGATTAGGAGGTATCTGGTACATACATAAATACAATACGATATTTAAATATTTTTTTGTTAAATATTTAAAAGTTTATGATCGGTGCATTTTGATGTGTTCGGTGATAAATGTGAACTCTCGCAAACCAGACTAAAACCATGAGTGTCGTGTAAATCGTATACATGCTTGTCGTCTGCACGCGTAGTTGTATGTGTTCATCTTTGAATAACTACCATTTCACACCTTATATACAAAGATAGACATCTTACTATTACGCATGGACTTGCAACAATACTACGTTATAATAATAAATATGTATAAATATTAAACGTGTATTTTTTAATCTTAATTCATCGTTTTTTTTTTTTACAATTGTTTTCAGGGTTCAAATGCCAGACGCATGTATATTATGACCACGAGAAGGGCATAGCAAATCGAGATGACTCCGCCGTCATCACGTCCCTTATCCACTTTACTGTTGACTGCATTGTGCTGCAGCACAGTGTTTGGCTTCAATGTGGACGTTAAAAATTGTATCAGACATCGGGGGCCCGAAGGGTCTATGTTTGGGTTCAGTGTAGCCCAACACAAAGAGCGCGGTCGGTCATGGTAAGATATAATTTTCAAATTTTATTTGACTTCTAAATAAATATATAGATATCACACCGTCAACAGTACACGTTATTATTATGACATTTCAATATTCTAATCTAATCAATATGACCTATTGGGGGGGGGGGGGGGTACATTATTCGACGTGATTAAATCATTATTATCTTCTCGATTTTAATAATATTTAACTGTTTTTATTCTAGAATTGTATTGACATTTAAAATTAACAACTATACACTCATACAATAGGACGTACATTTAGTATATAGGTACTGCACATTCTATAGGGCATAAAGTGACATTTTGCTCGCGGTTTACTAATCCGAGACCTTTAATGGTCTCGACAACGTAAAAATAATAAGTTCAATAAAATATTAAAATTGGTAACATTGTGCAGGATGAAATAAATATTATAAGTTATTTTACCAACAAATTGTACGTGATTAAGTATGGAAAGCTATAAAATAATATAATATAGGCGACTCATAACGATAACACGTTTTTATTTTTATATAAGGCTTCAGAGTACCTACATGTCTCGCACGTCCTGATCGAGTAAACAAATATATATTATATTATTACTATGGTCCGAGGTCCGTTTAGTCTATAAGTAATACATATGCAAAGGCATTATACATATTATATTAAAAGTACCGTGGTTGTCATTTTGATATAAATATTACTGTAAACAGTGTGAACTACACATTTGAAATTAATATTAATTAATAATGTTTAAGTAAGCTATAAAGGATCCAATGAAAAAAATGAATTTGCCATTTACAGTGTTATTAATAATTGATTGTTAATTTATTGTGCGTAGGTACATCTGTTATAACTTAATGACTGTACATATTCTTATCAAAATTAAATTAAAAAACCTTCGTTATTAATTATAACTCGAGGAAAATGCATTTAATTGAATACGTCGTGATTTTAAATTAATAATTTTATTTATGAAATTATAAAAATGACTAATTTATTTGAATTTTTAGAGAAAAAAAAATTATTTATTTAGGTATATATGTTAAACATAATATTGTATAATTCGTTTTTATGAATATTTCACGCTTCTTATATTATTAAACAGTAAGAATAAAGGTATGCTCTGACGAGGGTTGCAAATACGCATTTATACCATGAGGCATCAGAAGGACCTCAAAAAAATTATTCTATAAAAATGTAAACAAAAAAAACCTCCATATTGCTTTATTAAATATTTTAAATTAACAAAAAAATTAAAATCAAAATTTTATGTAATTGGTTGAAATATGGCTACAGTACTCATATAGCGGTAACACAGCACGATACCCCCTTAAATTTGACCCTGCAAATCCGATCTTATTAATTTTGAACTGTGATTATGGTTCCGTTGTTTTTAGTTACATAGAATAAAAAAGTCATCACTGTCGCCTGAAATCCCCTCAGATATGTACTATCGTCTATCATTAAGTCAAAACTATATATACGTCCGTAATTCCAACTAAGTGGCAAGCTCCATTAGTTCAGAAAACCGTTGTCATTTCAATTGACATTTGACACTATCGTATTGTATATATATAATATATATATTGACACATTACGAATGACTTGCAATTATATAGATGCTTTTATTTTACTATTATATTATATTGTTCATTATTATGATACCCACGACACTCGTCCGTATAGACTTTATGTAATATATAATGGCGGTTTTTATTCATTTTTTTTATAATATCATTGTTCAATTGTAAAGAAGCCGTTTTCAACTGTACCACTTAAATAATATTATGGATACGACTCGGAACATCTCGCCGACGTCTTTTGTTTCCGTTCTAACGTCGCCAGCTGAATATTTATTATAATTGAACACACTGGACTCATGTCAATAGGCTATATAATGTATTTTATCATTTATGCATATTATAGTAAAGAGGGAGTATATAATATACTCGTTGATTTCATATATACATTCATATTTACAATTGAATATTGTATTTCATCAAATAAATACATGAATACGATATACTTATACCGTTATACCTTAAATAGTTATTGATAGTTATTTATTAAAGTGATGCTAAATTTTATAAAAATTAGATATCTATTGTAAAATCGTTTGATTCAAAATATTTTCAGAGGTAATAAATAATGATAGTATGATACTTTGATCCTCAAATAAAACAAAAAATAAGTATTTATACAGCTCTCCATTTATAATATTTACGAGTTAAAGTATATTGCTGTCGAATATATAAACAATAAAATACTAATTTTAAGCCAAAAAAAAGTCTGATATAAAGTTAGCCCTTGTATTATGTACTATTGAGGCGATAGCCATTGACAAAATGTATTTGAAGACAAATATAAATGTAGCCGGAAATGATAGTATTTTTTTTAAGAGTATTTAAATCGTATACGATAATATTTTATTAAAATTATTTTACGACTAAAATAATGAATGGTGAAATATAAGTATAGCTTAATTATTTCTGAAATCAAAAATAATTTTATTTACTTTTATAGGTAATTTAGTTTTCTAATCAATCAATATTTTTTATTATATCTACTATAACCTATAGCTGCAGATGATTTAAAATATATTTAAATATTCGGAACGTTTTTATTTGGTCATTATAGGGGTTTTTCTACCTACTATAATTTATAGTTTTTAACTCCACACCAACAACTATCATGATGTTGCATAACTTGAATATGTAAACTGCATGTAAATTACTATTTATTCATATAAACCAAACCCTTAAGCGCATTACTTCCGTTTAACATTATTATCATTACTATTATTCATCATTATTGTTTTTACTATTAACAAACAGCCCTATGGTATGTATAGTGTCAACTAAACATTATGTACCAACGAGTAACATTTTAATTAATATTTTTAAACTTTTATTTGTTTAAAATTTAAATATTTTTTCTTAACTGTAAATAATAATGTTGTCAAGATGGACGATGACTTCGATATACAAAATACGTACTACTATACTACGCTCTTATAGGTTCTTACGCAACACAATGTTGTTTCTGACCTATAAAGAAAATATTATTAGTTACAGTAATAGATAGTTGGTGTTTATTTTCAATGAAGTTTTCTAAACATAACATGTGATGCTAAATTACCTATATTTATTGTATAGCAATATTTGAAACATTATTTATATAATATAATGACAATATTTATCAAACGAATGTAATAATTAAATATAATTAAAAGCTGTACATTATACAATATACATAATATATGATATATATTATATATAATAAATCATATATGAGAAAATGTAAAATATGATTTTATTATTTTAAAAATGTATAACTACCTAGCTACGATGTAATCATATATACCAATATTTGTAAACATTTAATTTTTTATGCATAATATATTAATACATAGTAGCAACATAATACCAAATACTTATAACTTATGCAGTTATGCAAGTAAGTATTAAACACTAACCACAACTTCTATAAACCAACAGGTACTTTAAAGGTGCAGGTTGCCAGGGTACTGAGAAAAACGTTTATTTTTAGCATTATACTGAATATGTTTTTATCCTTGACATAGACTCGCCAGAGTTAATGATATATTTAACAAAAGTTGTTTCATATTTTCAAAACTAATAGAAGTCAGATGTTTAGCCACCTCGTGAAACCACCCATTCTTTTATTTTGTTTATATATGCCTCTTCGAATCATTAGCCAGTAAAATTCCACAGACAGATGCTGGTCCATATTATATTATTCTCATCCATCACCGTCTCTGATTGAAATATATAAACTGAAAGATCCCATTAGCGTATAGGGAGGGGTAGAAAATAGTAGCGATGCCGTTTCAATAGGTTGCTGATGAGGATGAGGTAGTGGTAGTTGCCCCGTGGATCAATTATTTGTTATGATGCGTGTCTATAATATATGGCGTACTAAACTTCTACTATGTAGCCATATAGGTACGTATTATATAGGTACCTACGCTCTTATTTTATTGTCGTTAATACGACGTAGGTACCCAGATAATTACCTGAAACAGACTATATTATTATAATATTGAGTTTGATTTAAATAAATTAATGGGCTAATGGAAAAACACTTAAACAATTTTCAACTACACTCGTGCTCTACACAATAGGAACTATATTAACAACATATGGTGCTCTGAGTTTAACTCGTAAACGAATGCAAATCAATAGTGTTGTACTATAAATAAATCTATACGCATTTTTTGCAGCTCGCAGTTGAAACAATAAACTGTCACATGCAAATGGATATCTGTCGGAGGACTTCCAGTTTAGGCGGAGCGCTTGTATAAATTAAAACATAAAAAATAAACATTGGGTATAGTACCTATATACATATTATTACATTTTATAATATTGTATACGCTGTTTATAGACTCATACAATATGTAGTTAATATTGTTGGTAGTGGTATAATATTTATTTTATTGATTACCTACTATATTGGTGCTATAAACAGCATTTCATAGAGTAAATATTTAGACTAAGTATTTAAATATTTTAGACATCAATAGAGAGATAATTCCAAATAAATTTAACTCTTATTAATTTCAAATTCTGTAGTTAAATTATAGAAAATTAAGGTTTTCGTGGAATTAAAGTTAATGTTGTGTTATAGGTACTATATGAGATATGACTTAAAAAAAATTCCTATTAGATAATTCATCAATTCGTATACCTACCTTTTTTTTATCACCACACAGATGATCGTTTTTAGAGCATGGCTGTTGAAAAAAAAACAAAAAAAACCATATGGAACGCTCTGTGTATTATGTTAAGATTATTTAAGGATACATCTGACGATGATAACGAACTGTACGGGTAGACTAGAAAAACATTTCTACAATTGTTATTATTGGAGTTAAAAAAATAATTTTTGGCTAACATTCGTATATTTCTGTTGGTTGTTATTAAAAATATATAACACAACATACCATTTTTTAAATTTATGTAAGTCATTAAATCAATTTAAATTATTTAAGTCAATAACATATTTTTTTTTATGTATTACAAAATTCATATTATACTATATAACTAAATACGTTTTAAGTATTTAAATTTAAAGGTTTTCAAAACGACTCTTTCGTTTTTAGTGCATGGGGTAAAGATTATTTTTTATGACAATACTTTGTTTAAATGGTAATCTAATGCAAGATTTTTTACCTAAACCCATTCTACCATTCTAAACCTTAAGGAGAAAAAGGACGGATATTATTATTGCCATGCACGTGTTGTTCACGTTGAGTTATTCAGGAAAAATTTTTGGGCCGACCCTTTGTTAATAACAAGGAAAAAATAAGCCATAATTTATTACATACTACATAGTATGTTATAATTGAAAACATGTTTGGATATTTTTCTTGTATAGTCGATTAGGTAAAAGAATAAAATATTGATGGTAAATATATATTTTGAAAACGTACCTATATATATTATATAATATTGAGTAAGTATGTATTGTGACATTTTATTTTCATTAGAAAAAGCCGCTTGGTAATTGATATAATATTATTCAATTGAAGATTTCTAAAATATAATTTATACTAGCATTGACTTCACTTATGAATATACATTAATAGTCATTGCAGTATGTATCTATGTACCTATAATATGTACAAACGAAACTTCAATAATTAATCGGCTTCAACGTTTTTATCACAACCGAATAATAATAATATGTGCTATATGTCTGTACACGTAAATCTCATTAGAACGGTTAGCGATGCAAATTTTTACTATATATATTATATACACCTACCAATATTATTATACTCCACCGCCATCGGACCAGATGATCCTTCCGGCCGCGCTTGCATATATTATTTAAACGCACACAACCAACCCACGGGAAAACACCTACACGAGTTCGCGTACACACACGAAAAAACGGCTATACCTTCTCTCAACAGAAGTTTTGAAGGAAAAAAATGACATCTTGGTGTATGTATATTAAATATTATATTACCATCTGGCGCATATGGTACTATAAATACGCAGTATATATTGAGCATTTTCATCATAAAAATGCCCCAACAGCCTTGACATTTCGAGTTGACCCAAATATACGTTTTAAGCGAGCTCAGCTTGAAATGTCATTAATTTCTTTAATAAAGACCAATTAGGCCAGTGTAGTTGTTCGCTAATTACTAAATGGATTGAACATGATTTCGGACATTTTAGTAAGCACACCCGTTATGTTGACGTTTTCTGTAGATAAATATTATATACGGAGAAATATAGATAGAGATAGAGAGGTATATAGTATATTGTATTTGAACGTACCTATAATGCCAATTGTGTATAGTGACTGTGCTTCTGAAATTATAGTCCAAAATTTAGTGGTTTAAGACAATCTAAAACATATAATATAAACCTTTTTTAATATTATTCAACAATTGAATATACTTAAATATACAACACTAATAAAGCTTAGAACGTTTGGAGTTAAATGTACAATAATTTTATACGAAATTATGTACGGTTAAATACGGTACATAATAATGATCATAATGAATACCGATTAAGTGCCGAATAGTATTGGTGTAGCACTGTAGCCGTATAGGTAAAATAAACTATAATAAAAACGATCAAATATTGACTCTTGTACGCATTTATAATATAATATTGTATTAATTGAATATAGAGCTGATAAACTAACAATTTATTTTAACAATTAATATATTCAAAATAAATGTTATATGGTATGAAATATGAATAAAAAATGCAAGAGTTATTATTATGTTATCCATGACTTTATCACACTATATATTTTATTGTACACATAATATAACTTTATGTCCAATGTTCATAATACAATATATTTTAGTATTTTACGAACGATTGTTGAATTTTCGATAATCGGTTTTAATTAGTAATGTACTATGCAGTTAACCGTTTGAATTTTACATAAATCTTACATAATATTGTATTGTATACGCACAATAAACCGATATATTATATATACCTAATGATAGAATAATTACTCTACAATTTATCTAATTTCGCACCACAGCACATATGCACAGTAATAAATTTAATATATTTCATGAAAATTATCGCAATTATTATAACATCGTCCACGGTAATGCAGACTGAAATCAAATTTTTATATTGTACGATTATATGTTTCGCCAAAACAAAGCATTACGCTTTTACGTTATTTTTTTTTTCATCACCGATGATTCTGTACTTTGCACAGTGTTAGGCCTTCTGGCATACTGCAGTATAGGTATTCGTGCAGTAAATATATTTCATCCTTTCTAAAATACCCATGTGTGTCTCACGAAATCTGTTAGGGGATGAGCATCGGAACTCGGCAGTATATTATAATACATCTATACTAGAGTCACTCACACATGCACACACACATACAAAGAACATTCACACACACACACACACACGCGCATACAAAGAACATTTATACACACACATACTTATACATATACATAAGAAAATCGTCCGTAGGGTCGACCGAACGGGGTTTACTCGGAACCTCGGGAAACACAACATACACACACACACATATATATATATTATATTATTATAATGGTTATATGTTGGTGACGGTCTCCGAACCGAATATATATATATGTGTGTACTCACACAAACCATATGGGCAAATATATATAATAAGATGGGAGCGCCGTAAAATCAGAGGCCCACGCAGACGGCTGTAAGTCGCTCTCCGTCCGAAACCCACACGTTTTGCACACGCGATATTATATACATATACGAGTATATTTCGTACGAATCTCGAACACATTATTTTCATTAAAGTAATTGTTAAGCTTACATGATTTTAAGTATCCAGAAAACCTCCCAACTCCTGTGGGGATGGATACGTCGTCACCGGAGTCGGACAAATGTATAGAATTTTTTTTCTCTTACGCGTAATGGGTATACATATGTTACATCATATATCGCGTGTGTGGTTGTAGATCGTGGACAAAGGTCGCACACAGCTGGGAGTCGTTAAGGCGGTGGCGGCGGAAATGTTAAGCGCATTGGTCATACATATTTCGGGAGAAAAAAAGAAAACAAGACGTTATAATAATAATTATACCGTTTTTTAATAGTCTGTAAAAACGATAAAATATGGCCAAACGACATGATATACGTTTGTCGTTGGTGACGTATTTTATTCGTTACAAATAATATTAATATTGTACGGATTTGTAAAATTTAGTTGAATTTTTAAGGTCTTCCAACACTATAACAACAATACATTATTTAAGTTTAAGAATTCAAAGTTAGCCTGCGGTTTTTATTATGGCTACACTACCTGTCTACCTATAACCACTCTGTAATCGACGGGTGATGAAATTATATATTAAATTTATATTTATATTTTGACCAAACGTCTGCACTGTATATTATAGTTCTAGAATTATATATTAACGTAGGTATTAAATGAAATTATAATACAAATATTCTGTCATTACGGCTACATAGTACTCACGGTACATCATAATATAATAAATATTACATAAAATAAGCAAATGGCAATTATTCAAGGGTTGTATTATTTGTATTGTTGTATTATCATATTGGATTTAGGTCGGGAAAAATGCATATCGTTTTCACACTATTGATTCGCGATTTTATATAATATATTATAAAGAATAAACTGGTTCCAATACAGTTAATAGTTATACCCTCCGCCATTATATCTTTTCATTGTGATACGATTGTGATCAGAAATTATATTCCTTCTACAATTAACGCCTGAAGTATCACGTGGGCGAGATGGGATGACCCTGACCCCGAGGTATTGAGTTTTTTTTCAAATCACTTATATACAGTCTTGATATTCAATTAATAGGTGTAAATATCAGTGTATGTAATTATATATTTTCATCCATATGGATATGAGTATCGAGTGAAACTCATCAAAATTATTGGTTTATAAATCATGTATAAAAATTAAATAACTAGATTGTTGTATACATATTACTTTAAACCCGTTTTAAACCCCATTGTTAAAATGTTTAGGGATAATCAATATAAAATAATTGTTTTACCTAATGAAGCATTTAATTTACTTTTATAGTGACGGTATTCCATAAAAATTATACAAACTGAACGTATTAAATATGTTAAATTTAAATTAGGCATACACACAAAGAAATGTATTTGGATATATTTTCTTCTAAATATTTTATCGTATACACCAGAAAATGTCAATATACATCACAAATTATATATTATGTGTTATATATATTTATATGTATAATATTTTAATATAGGTATTACAAATGTTTAATAAATTATTTATAGTTTATACATACACGCATTACTAAAAGTATTTTTATTTTCTTTCAAGAGTAAAAAAAAAAAATTTTTTTTTTTTTTCATAATAATTGTGTTAGAAAAATAATAATCTTACAAGGTTCGTTGAAATATAGACACCCTTATAGTATTCAAAATCGACTAATTTATTGTCTGTGACCACCCAGAAGTCGTACATTTAGACTTCTATAATATATATATATATTATGTAACGGATTGAGGTGATTGTTAAAATTGTTTTTAATTTGAATTTCCCAAATTTATGAGCTTTCAAAATAAATATTCCTGTAGCCAAAATTATTGAGACACGTTATAGGTAGGCTTAATATTTACAATCTTTTGTTGTGTTGTTTTAGTACTTGTTTAAGCTTTTAAACACTCTGTTGTATTAAAATGATATATAATATAGTTTATTAGGTCGGGGACGCGTCAAGCGAATATTTACCAAAAAACTATGCGGTTGATTGATTTTTTAAAAGAAGAAATGAAAACATTCAGTTTTCCTATTTATGGACATCTTATACAAATGGGTACACAGTATTAAAGGTTACTTGGTCAATTATTAGGTAGGTATATATAATATGTATATACCTATATTGCATAATACATACATCCTTTAAAGTTTGCATATCAGCCATAAAGACTAACCTCGATAAAAATCCAACAGCTGTTATTGTTGACGTTTACTCAATGACAAAAATAAAAATCATTAGTTAAATGAATGCATTGATAGATTGAGTAAAATCGTGATAAGTTAGATATTCAACTTCGGCACAACCAGTGATTTTATTTTGCAGTCTCTATAACATGAATAGCTAGGAAATTTAATGAAAAATATATCGACGGTACATGATGTACCTAACTATAAATTGTAATATATAATATTTTCTTTCTTTTAATTTAGTAAAAAAAAGCTTTAAATTAACATACTATATATAGCCTGGCGTATAGGTAGTAAGTACCTATAAAATATTTATAATTTATATATGTATTATAAAGCGTCTATTTTTTAAATGTATTTACTATTTACGTATTATAAAGATAATGAATTTAAGCGGATTGTTGGAAATTATTTTAGCATAATTTCTACGATAAGATAGTATAAAATTAACTGCATATCCGGCGTAATATAATTTTTACTTATCTTAAATTGCAATTAAACACATAGTTTTGATTTTTATTCATAAACATATTTTTAAACAATTGATTTATTTTTTTTTCAAATTAATATTTGCTATCTATATGACTATATGTATATCAATTATTTGTACGACAATATTAAATTTTATATATTATGTATTTTTTAGTAAAATTGGTGTATAAATATTGTAAAATATCTGAATTTTATAGTGTATACAAATATACAACACAATATTTGTTGATTCAAAATTCAAATATACCTACTACTGATGTACCTGAGGTACAGACTACAGTAAGGAGACAAAAACAATTTTGCTATTTATGCTATTAACCTTACATAATATGTATAAAGTAATTCATAGAATTTGATCGTTATTCTAAATTTGCAACAACAGCAAGTATTTCTTCGAAATAGTGTAGAAAGTTTTAGTTGTTCATTCATGTTTGGCTTATGTAAGTGGGTGTCTGGCGAAGGTCGGACGGGGGCCACATGGAGCACTCCATATAAGGTTAAGGTGTAGGTAAAATAGGCCTCGCCCTTCACTTTACTTATTAGCTCATTTTTGTAATTTTGTTGCTGACACTGTCGTGTTATTACTTATTGCAGTAAATTGACAAATATGCAGTAAGCGTACGTCTGTATGACTGTATCGATTGAGGTTAGTGTGTATCGTCTTTGTTCATTAAACATCAATTACTAGGTAATTATGTGTTAATGTGGCCTAACCTTATGCCTTTTTCCAAACTTCATTCAGCTCTACCCAACAAAATCCATTTAAAGACTAAAATAATATAGGTACTTTGGTTATACAAATTTAAATCTTTAGTTTTATAATATATTTTATACACACCGGTGTTCACTATACGTTCTGACTTCTGTTACTACATATATTTTTTCGATTAATTTAAATACAATACAATACACGTTTTTTTTTCTTACAAACGAATTAATATATTTGTTTGAACGTTTTTTATTTACAACCTATGCAGTGCACATACTATACGCATACTATAGTGGATAGTACAATAAGTAAAAGTAATCAATGAAAAAAAAATTGACAAATAAGGAAAGACGAGAGATAAAAAGCAGTAACCACAGAGTAAGACAAGTTTTGAGGAGAGAGTATATAATATATGTATATCGGTTACTTTTCGAGCGTCTGGGCCGATTCCCTGGATTTTTGTCCACTTAACAGATAGATCCATATACATGAAATTTTCTTTGCAGTATGGATAAGCAATAGCTTTAGCAATAATTTTAGTGCATGAATAGTCATGAATAATCAGTAGAGTTATTAAGTGATCCGTTAGGCGAGGCTAATTTCGTAGGAAAAAGATATTTTGACATATTGCAACAGTTTGCAAATTATTGCAATAGTCTAAATTATTTATACAGGACAATTATCGTTTTTTATTTGAACTTTCAATTTGTAGTATTTAATTGTTAATTAGGCATTTGTTGACTATTTGTACCTAATCGTAATCTATAGTATATAATTTGTGGAATAAAATACAAACGTCTAATTATTTTATTCCAATTAGTATATTTTTTAAGAAAAAGCCATGCGCACTGGTACACCTACATCCATCGGTGCTATACGCTTTATCACAAACTTTGATTTAAAGTATATTATGTTAGGCCCATTTTTCTGCAGATAGAGTGTACGATAATTCACGTGGATCTGCGAACAATACGGAAAACCAGTATACCGTGTACCGATTACTGGCCAATGGCCAGTGGCCACGAACGTAGCTTATTCCATCATACAATCGTGGTACGTAGGTAGCCAGGTATGTACCGTCCTGCAGCATGTATTTAATTTGATTTCATACTACCACTTAATTAAACGATTGCGCTCAGTGCGGTCTGAAATATAATTTCGTTCGGACTAAGTATATTTTTTATAGTACCTATTTGAAATTAGAAAATAATTCATCATTGTCGACAACCCAAATAATATAAAAATATAGCACCCAATGGGTGTAGTAATTAAAAGTTAAAACGGTTATCAAAGTGCAATAGTAAAATAATCACGTACAGTTACGTATGCATATAATAATATATTATAGGAATAAAGCACATCCAGAACATCCGACTAAATAATTTAAACCAATTCAAACCAAACCAAACCAAATTAGAACTAAATTAGTATAATTATCTATAACGGCTATAACCTGTATTATATTTAACGAATTTCTCTATGATAAGATTTTTTTTGCCATGAGACTTCGTAATATGGAAGTTTCACTGTATGTACACTCAAAATGTCGAATTTGTATGTATAGTTTCAGTGCTGAGTGTACAGATAATATAGATAATATATAACTATAATACGTATTACGTACTATACGTAATGCAGTCTAAATTGTAAGCTTTGATTTTAAGAAAATTAAAAACGAAGCTGCAGGATAAAATAAGCGACGTTGTAAACTGAGTGTTACAGCTGTCCACAGGATAAAAATAATTGATGCTTACAACAAGTGGTTTGAACTTTACGGAGATACTTGAATGTGATCTACAAACATATTATAGCAAGAATCGTAGCAGTGCAATCGTTTGCAAATGTTTCTTCACATAGCGCGTTATGTGTTAGGTGCATACTTTATAGACATATAATATATACTTCAATAGTTACAGACTCACAATGCAAAGTGCATGAGAAATTACAGGATTATATTGTAATCGATCTGTATAAAGTGGAAAAGGTTGGTATCTAATAACCAAGTGATAAGATTTTTTCTCTTTTAATTATTGTACATCATATGGATGGGATGTATTTTTCTTTAAACCATTTAATCTATTATTTCGCACCCGGTTGCTAATTTTTTTGCATAATTTAAATTTATAAATTAAATAAGAAAAATAAAGAAATGCTAGTGGAACAAGGAACATGATCAAGGTTTCAGGGTACATAATAAAAAGGGATTAATAAAACGAGATAAATAAAAAAAGTTTTTTGTCAAATATATTGTTTTTTTACGACATTTAAATTCTTAGCGGTCTCGTGACTTTTTTTTAATGTTTTATTTGGATTTCACACATTACATTATTTTGAACTATATATTTAAATAATGATCGTATAGCCCCATATTCATCATCCTATATACGAAGAACCTGTGAATATAAACAGACATACCTAGGTGGTATCGTACATCTGTGCGTTTTACTTTTATGCACCGCCCTCAAATCGTAGTTCTCTGGAAAAGGGTGACGCGTTTCATTAGACCGGAAGTGACCCTGATGCTTTTAAATTTACGAATGTATAGAGACCCGAGTATACAGCACTTCACTTACTCGTAATTTGCGAACGGCAACTCGAAGTTTGTTCGAGAATTTTTAAGAATTAGACAGTGCTGCGGTCAGCTGCCGGAAGCTACTAATACATTAATAATATGTTCCCATTAATTCAAATTCCGTGCTTTGATAATTTACCTCATAATAAGAATTGAACGACAAATAACGAGTTTGCAGGGTTTCTATACTCGAAGAATCTTTTTCGGCCAATCGAGTTATTGAAAATATTTAAAGTGTTAGAGCCGTTAGAGGTAGGTAAATTTAAAACATATATGTATAAGATCACTACAAAATCATGTGTCTGCCGATATGGCTGCATAATGGGCTGTATGCGAATTAATAATAAAATAATTATCCTCGGTCCATGACTTGTGAATAAATTATTAAACCGATAAAATAATCAGAATGGCATATTTACTAAAAGCCTCAATCATTAAAATGGTATAATAAAAAAAATGTATATATATTTTAACATCAATAAAAATCAAAATTATACCAATAATGATTATACATGTTTACAAATAATATTAAATTTTGTTATTATCAGCAATAAATGATAATTAACATAATTATATTATTAATGTATTGACCCCTGCTATTCGAAACGTTTATCATTTCGGCGATTCGTAATAAACTGCATATCGCGTGCATTCCACTCGTACACTCTCTCGACTGTAATAATCTAAATTTGAAAACAATATTTAAATTTAATTCAGCGAGACGGTATTTATTTTGTTTGCTTCGCGGCGACGACGGAACCTTTAATTATTATTGTAGGTAGGTACGGCAAGCCCTCGCAGTTTTCACCGGTAACGGTCGCATTCGAGGTTCGTGCGTGCATGGCGCTAAGTTTGGACTTGGCGACCGCGCGTGTACGTCTGCGACGGAAATAGCCGCCCGCACGATTACCGACGACGCTGCAGTCACCGCGTTTGCCGCTCTCAGAATGATTTAGCGCTTCGACTGTATTATATTTTTGTACGCAACGGCGTCGCTGCAACAGTGTTGGTCGAAACGATTTTCGAGACGTCTACACTTTTTTTTTTCAAAACAACAACCGACGAAATAATACCTACGCGCTCGATCATATTGAATTCATGTACCTATAAATGTGTTCGAAAAAAAAAACAAAGATTCCGTTTCGTGAATGATATAATATTATGAAATGAACCGACGAATCGGGGGCGGACGATATTATTAGCATAATATTGTATAATATATTATATATTACACATACCTGTTATAGTACCGAATGGTATGGCAAAAGTGGCAACGTGTGGATAGGCGCCCATATCCGAGGTGGGCTGTACATATTGCGTATGTATACTGGACTCACCCAGAAAAAATTAATTGACTTGGAGGTTGATGTCATGAGAGTACGAGGCAAACAAATTAAGAAACGACCTAAGCGCACGGAACGATTTTGAATGAAAAAAATGAATCGTCTATTCTCCCGATGGTCGTGTCGTTATCAAACGCTTTTGACTTATGAGAGAAAAATCCAAAACTATAGTTGTTGCAATAGATTGTATTTTTTAAAACCGCATGCTTTTGAGCCCTTAAGGGCGACCGTGGGACTGTCAAAAGTAGTATATAATTTATTATTTTACACAGTATACGGACAAGTTCGATTTTTTCAATACAATTGTTATATATTATGTATTATTATTATACATTTTTTATTAGTTATTACATTATGGTTTAATTCGTTGAATGCAGTTTGCATAATATAATAATTAATAATATTATATTGTGTAACATTGCATTATATTTTCAACGGAAGGACGTTTTGATAATTATTAAAAAAATGTTAGTCTCAGACTCATAGTATCTAAGATTAAATCTCAAGTGGAGATGTAAGCATTTGGGTTAGTTAAGAATTTATGTATATAATATATAAAACATTATCTTCAATGCTTCTTTATTTTTTACGCTGACATTTGTAATATATGTGTGTGGGTTCTTCCGCCCATCAAACTGAACGTACAATTTAATTTAATAATGTAAAAATAAAACTTAATTTTTATACGAGTATTTATATATAGGCACGTGCAATATTAATAATTTGTTGCCCCAAAGCGTTTCAACTAATACTCACCTCGACTAGTAGCCGTGGTTCCGCCTCTAATAATATACTCATATACGGTTGTATGGAACGCTGTGCCACCGCTGTTGAGCCAACTTTAAACACATGGTGTAATTAGTGTATATCTCTTGGACCATTTCTCACCCCTATGTACTGAACATTTTGAACCGTGTTAGAAACTAACTGACACGAAGTTGTGTTGTACTAATACGTTATAACATGGTCCTCAATTAATTTGTTCAAGACGTAACCGTCGTGTTACGACGAATTGTTTTATGTTCGATTTATTTTTAATATACCTGTATACCTGCCTACTGGCTACAACAGTATAGAAATAAAAAATAGATCGTATCTATAAGTTGTCTTTACTTCCTATACTTTAAATCACAAAATAAAAATCATATTCGTTAGTATTATAATTTATTTTGTAATACTGAAATATGTTGTGTATTTTCAGTAGCACTATTCAAAGAACAACATTATGGCTACTTTTTCACATTTATATAAGCGTGGGTTGCAGGAGACTACGGTATACTTGAAATTAAAAACCAGGTTAGAAACCTGATATTTAAGACCCACTGGGTGGTTTGGCGGCGAAATAGGACACCTAAATTATGAGACTGCTGTCAAATATCTATGACACTGTACAAGGCTCACTATCTATAGACGTATAATAATATCATTATTCATTAATCAATAATAACACATTTTGTATGAAATTCGTGTACACAAAATATGATTCTTTTTGTCTTTTCTATTTAAAAACAAATGGAAATATACATCAGTTAAAAATAACGAAAAACATCAATTTGGATTATTACGTTGTTCTATGTTTGTCTCCTAGGAACAAGACCGTAAAGTGTGATTTTATTTGAGTCAATTATGTATATAATCATCATCAGTAACTATATTCGAGTATATTAGTCTAATATTTACCATGCTATTATATATTTAATTCAGATCACATGCTGACTATTATAGGGATGGGTAGGCCAGAAGTCCGGACTAACATTAGGAGCTGTAAGAACCTGAAAAATGTGTGCGCTAGTATTTTCAGCTATATCAGTCAAAAAATTCACAGTATAACATTGCATCAACAATATGACAATCATAAGTTATTTAATAACGATTAAAATTATTTAAAAATACTAATAATATTCCTAGTTAGGTATATTATATATTCCTAGTGAAATTAAGATTTATGATAGAAAATGACAATATAAGGGCACCAAAACCCTTAATCTGGACTTGGAGATGGATTTAATAATTTTTATTAAAACAGATTATATATTTGATAAACAAACAATTAATAAGTATTACTATTAACAGTCCACTGGAAGAACTATATAGAGTAAAATTTGTCTGCGCTTCTCACTCATTAAGACGTATCCGATACATAATGTTTTGATATTTTTAAGCATATAAACGTAGGTATACAAGATTAATTTCCATATATACTATTTACGCATATATTGAAACGAAAGTAAGGAAAAAGGAGTTTTATGAAATTTTGAAATTCCCATGTACCCACGGATGTACCTATGCCTATAAGCTACATTGTATAATTACTAGTACAATCGATAGAAAAAAATACAAGCTATTAATTATTACCATTTACGTCGAGTGTCTGTTGCAGTTTACCCGTGGAAAAGTTGTTTATTTCCTATTAAATGCGTTTTATGTCTTTAGACAAAGGAGCAATAAAAATACCCAGAAGAAAAATATGGAGCATGGTAGTCACTGGACGATGCATCTTATTATATTCCGTAACGAAAGAAAGCTATTAGAGTTTTCAAACCCGCAATCTTTCCAAGATCTAAATAATTGTCACAGTCATTCACGTGGGTTTTTTTAGATAAATACATGCACTGTTGTGTAATTTCTCAATTATATTAATTAATATGAACTCAACGATATCTTTAGTTTTCTAATACGCATGTATTTAAAATAAACAAAATTATATACAAATGAGAATACCTAGTTATTTTATTTTCCAAAATTCCACTACCGAGAGCATAACTCCATAATATTCACATGATTTGACTTGTAATTAATTATAATATAAAATATTTAATGGGTAAAAATTTACCATTCAAGTGTCACCTATATGATATTAGTTGTTACTTGTTACAGCACATTTTGTTCTCTTATTATTTTCACGTAATAGGTACACGTTGCCTCAATATAATTACTATAATAATTAATAATTATTGTATACGGCAATTTTAAAAATTGTGTTATTCTACAAAATCCGGCATTCTGTAAATATCGATTAAAATTAGAAATACTAAAAATACATGCATCTTATTTTTGAAATAAAAATGTCAAAAACCTGGCACAATAGATATACACTTTATTGATGTTAATGTATTAAGTAGGTACCTACCTTTATAATAGGTATTGACGGATTGTATTCAAAAACATCTACGATTTAGAATGAGAAAAATGTCAATACTGATTAAAATCGATTAGATTCTATCTCAGGCCCTGCTATGGCCTATATCTTAACAATTTCAATATAAGTGCCACATAATATATAAAATGTCAACAGACGACTATAATAATATATTGTATACAAAAGATAAACGACAGATTCAATATTTTCAATAAAAACGCTGTTATACAATATATGTGTTACAGGGTCAAGGTTTACGTGTATTTATTATATTTATATATATATATATAATAGAGTATTATTCAAACAAGGCCATATTATATGTTAAGTTTTTTTTTTAAAGATATTTTATATTTAATCTTTTATGTCTATATAAACACCAACCATCGCATATTAGCCGTTAATATAACAATCGAATAACATCTGCAAGCGTTTGAAAGACACATATTACCCGCGATTATATTAGCTTTGTAACCATTCATCACAATACTAACATTCTGCACCACGCATAGAGTATTAATGATAAATTATGTAGTTATAATATATCGACGCGACTTGAAATTAAATAGTATAAGCAACCTACCTAAGCAACGCGAAAATAAATTACTATTTAATTGTACGACCTGATGCAGAGATTTAATATCGGCGGAGCATATACATTTTATCGTATATCATTTGAAAACACTAGTGATTACACAATTAAAAACAGATGGTACCTCGTCGACTACCGTGGTTTTCATACGTGCAAAACATAACAATGCACTGTCAAACACAAATTTAACATGGTGCAGTAGCAATGACTATATTATATCAATGACCTTTATTATAGTTTGTATACAATATACATATATAGTATTATAGTGTATTATATATAGACAATTCGGTGTTTAGAACATATACTTAAACATAACTTTAAGTGTCCACCAATGCGCCGTGGATTACATATAATAGACTTATCTAAAACAGTAAAAACAATAACGCTATAGAAACAATTGTTTGTAAAAATACGAAAAAATCATAAGACAAATTACCATAAGATTACAATAGGGTCCTCTAAAGTCTATTAAATTTCGATTAATAATTAGTAATAACGGTTAAGTAAAACAATAAACAATACCTCAAACGCATATACACATATTTGTATCAATGAGATTGTAGTATTAACCAACATTTATTTTCATAATCATACACGCAGAAGTTGACGTTTAAATTGTAACGATTGTGCGTGCAACAAATTTAATTTGATAGCTGTGTATAGGTTCGATCAAAATTCTCGACTTAAAATGTACATTAGTAATAAATAATTTTAAACGATTCCAAGATTATTATTAGTTTATAATGTATAAAAAAAATTATCAAGTTACTCAATATTTCTTTTTCGTTTAGGTATTCATTTTAGAATAGTCACATTTTTAATTAAAAAAAATAGTATAACTTTTTGTATCAAATTAATATTTATTTTATGGTTTTGTTTTGCTCGAGAGTCAAGACAGTTTTTTTTTCATTAATTTTCCCACTTTTAAAAGTGGGTAAAGGTCACATAATATATCGAATTAAACACGCATATCGTACGAAAATAATAAACTAAAAAACAAAAAAAATTTTATCAATAGCATGTACACCCGCAGGGCCGCAGAGCTTATGTATCTGATATTGAATTATATATAACTATTCACTTATTATATAAGAAAATTAGGTGATTCAGTGATTGTATTTGTGCAATATTGTATGTTTATTGTGTTAACCATAAACTTGTTGAAACGATGTAGGGTTATAACCCTAGTGTCTAACCGTGCGCGTTATGGTCGGGGAATAACGAAAAGTTAATACCTATAATAACATATTATGTATTAAACCCGCTCTACATCATCGTCATCATAATCGATTCGGAAAACATTTTATTAAGTATCGAAAACATCGTGAACGCTTTATATATATACATAACAATAAAGGGTTCCTTTTGAAACGCAACGCCCTGAATTATATACACAAACATCAGGGTGTGGCTTCTTTGACCTCTCCGCGGTGAATATTCTAAGCACGGGATTTTATCACTCTTAGAACATTCGATCGGTATTACTTTGTTTCTGTTCCCCACTCTATTAATTTATTACCTCTATATAGACCCAGTGATCCATTTTTTGTTCGATTTTTTTTTATTTTAACCACAGGAAACCGGGTCACGAGTCATTAAATACGGCCGGAAGGGTCCTTTGTCTTTGGTTACCGGTGTTTGCTAAATTATTGAAATTCCGGGGTGGTCTGAAAATAAACTATAGTTGTAAATTGTGTGTGATTTTAAAATAAATTTTATTTAACTCACAATCGGACAACAATATTATGTTCAACAATACACATAACTTTATAATAATTACATTTTTATATTTATACATAATATAGGTACCTACCCGAGAAGATATTTTCTTTTAAATAGTAGCTTTACTATCTGAAGTTGTATTGTTGTTATAATTTATAATATAATATGTAATTGATAAATTGATAATATACTTTATTTTAACAGTTATTTCATTAAAGTTTAAAGTGATAAGTTTTTATTTTCTACGATTTTAGGTAGTGGATACATATATATGTGATATGTACAAATATAGTAAGAAAAAAAGATTAATTGATAATTTTTCTCAGACGATAAAAAAACCCCAGATTATATCCAATCCGCCGTAGGTTGGATTAAGTAAAAACGACAAAGTTGGAATAACTTGATACTTTAGAGTGAAATTATACATTTACTTGCGCACCTCACGGGTCCTTAATATATACTACTCGCATAATCACAAGCGGAATCTCAAGGGTAACGCCCGGCGGGATTGCTATAAATTAAAATAATTTTAATAATAAGATTTACACTTAAAAGACATTGCTTCAACACCAAGTTACAAGAAATTGAACAATCACAATTTTTTCCTGGCAACGTTGGGTAATTCAGCTTTAGGTATATAGCTATATATAATATATATATATATTATATAATATACAGTCCACTAACATAGGTATTACATACTGCGCAAAAGCAATTTTATTTAACAACTTACTAAAAGTTTCGTTTGTTCAAAGAGAGACTATATTATAGTAATAACTAATAATGATTATAATTTTTTTACCTACGTCTTATTAATGGGCAGTTGTTATGACTTAGGCGCCGGTCGTGCCGCACCGATTAAAGTGCACATAGGTAGGTTATAACTGTATAAGAAATATTTATCATATATTTTTAGTAAAACCATATCGCGTTAAGTGTTTAACAGTGTACGATTTGACGATATAATTTTGGAAAAATAATCAACAGTTATACAGATTAAATTTATTGTTGACGTAGAGTGGAATAACAAAAACAACAGTACAAATTGTGTTTGTTAAATAATGGACATTGCATGGACGGCTATACTACGTAGTAAATATATATATTTGTATATATATATATGGTATCTATGTCATTTTCTCAGTTAAGTTTTAAATAAACATAATATTATTATTTATTATGCAGATTAATATGATATATTTCATGGTTGGATTTTCATAAAAATAAACTCACGTCGATGAAAACCCAACCACGAAACATAACGTGTGTCAATTTAATTTACTTTTGCAGTAGCTGGTGTCATTGTTATAATTTATAACTAATATACCTCTCTATACGTGAAGAAATGTATGATTTTCGGATCTAAATATTCGCATGTAGGTTTATAGATATACGTATTTGAAGAGTTAATTAAATTTAATATTTTTATTGTTGTTACTTAAATGGAAATGACATGATGAACTATGTATTTTATATACATATATACTTTAAAAGAATTCTATAGCGATCATATAATGTATTATAATTTATAATACATATTATATACACTGCAGCAGTTGCTAAAAATGTTACATGTACCAAAGTCCTGATAACCTCTACTCCCTAGGTTCTAATACACGTGTAAGTATATAATTTAGTATGTGCCCGTAAATGGAAATGTGCAACGTATTTATATATACTTATACATATATGTTATAGTACATTAATATTTTAGAAGCTTTATCGAGCAACACACACTAAAATTCGTAAAGTATAACTACTGTAGTCTGTAGCACATTATTAATAAGCAGGTACCTATACCCATATACAAGACGCATAATAGGTTGTACCAGGTAAATACACAACTCGTATATGTTGGTAATTCGATCACGATTTTCCATTAGAATCCCGTAACTTTATAGAAATTTTCTATTACATAATATGCCTACATCGTCGGGTCGTTGCAGTGTTTAAACGAGGCGTTGAAAACGAGATCCGATATATACATATATAATATGCGTGAGTAATATCATACTGTCGTATATTGTGTACGCGTTTTATAAATTCATTCGATAATCGTTTAGCAGCTTTAATAGGCCGACAAAACCACTTACCGCATTGAAGCTATTAGCACCCAGGCATATCTTCTCCTCAGCGAGCACGCGATTTTGCACACACACACACACACACATTTAATGCGAAGTATATAGGTACACATTACGCGTGTCCCAGCGTCGCATTAATTAACGACTGTCGTGCGAGTTTAAATGTATAATATCATATAATATGTGCCTGTACGAAGACGCCAACTGAATACAGTGTTATCGTGATTTTACTCTTCTTCTTCTTTCTACATTGGTTATGCACTCATATTATAATCGCCATCTCCCACACAATTATAATTTACGCGGTTTTCCGGCCTAACGGCAATATTATGATATAAACACGTTTTAAGCATTTTTTTGTTCCAGTAATCGATCGACGAGTACTATTATGATGTTGACCCGCGTTATGTGCTTTGTTTATTCTTTATAGTCATACGATATTGTATTTATTATAATTATAACAATACTTCGTGTAATCCGCAGCCTTATAAAACGTAGTCCTTTTTATATGCTGTAAAAAATAATAATAATTCGTATTATCCAGCGATCATAACATATACATATTACATATATAAGCAAGAAAAAAATTTTTATAAAAAAAAAAACGTATGATGTTTACATACGCAATGTTATATGTTTACTCTTATAATCACGAGTATATAGGACATATATTTTAAGTACCGGTATCAGAACTCGTGTTTGCTTACAATAAAAAAAAAATTGTTTTGAAGCTTTAATTTTTTTTTTCTATAATTGGCTTCACTAATTCTATAAGTTAATTTTGGTAATTTTAAAAGAAAAAAAAAGGTTTTATTTCAGAAGCTACTTTAATTCAAAATATATTGATGTATTGATATTGAATAGGTACCTAAATAGTTTTTTTTATTATTAATATGAACAGAGTTTAGATGGATAAGTGGACCATGGCATTTTTAGGGGTATATCCTTTTTCATTCTATACTACTCCCATATAAACTTAAATTTATATAAAAAAAATATTTATTTATATTTTTAAGCAACATTCGATATTCATACATCAAAATTGTAAAAATATATTCTGCTTCTGATAGCGGTATTAAAGATATAGATAGTAAGATGATGTATTTTTTCAAACCACTAATACCTACAATAAAAAAAAAAAATTTGAAATATTATTGGATGACTTTATAAAATGTAATGGACTATAAAAATATGTTTTTTCAAAATCTCAAAAATAGATTTGGAAAATGAGTGTAGCTATTTTAAAGAATCGCCCGGTAGCTAATGTCTGTACGGTAACGTTTCAATTTCAATAATACTCGCTGTAACGACGAACGTGCGATCCTTGGCTTGTTATTCTATTATTATTATAGGTAGATATATAATATTATAATATTATATGCGTTTCGTCGTAAGTGTAATATGTATGTATACAGTGACGTTTCGAGTTACGGTTCGATGCTCATCTTATATATCTCCAATATAGAAGTCTAACGTCAGTATGATGTGTGTGTGTGTATATATATATACGTGACTCGTGCTTGATGGCAATTTACAATGCTTCCTGCCTGCACCCGAATTTTAGCCCAAAGCGTACACACATATATATATAATAGAACTGACGAAATGCTATACAATAAATGAAACGTGTAATCATATATTATAATACTATACGCGCGTATATATTATATGCGTTTAAATGTATTAGGTTGCTGCTGATGTACGCGAGCGTTATACTCAAAAAGCGATAGTTTTTTTCGGATTGAGCAATTTTCTCGTTTTTTTACCATAAAGTACCCCCCCCCCCTTCCCCCTAAAACTGCATACGATAATAACGCAGACAGTTCCGTGATAATAGAATTCAATTATACCATAATATCATATTATATGTTCTGTGCACACGTAATAAGTAATAACGAATGACATTCGTGTACGGTTTTCCAGGTTGCTGATCGGAGCACCGGAGGCGCAGACGGCACAGCCGGGCGTCGAAAAGGGCGGCGCCGTGTTCAGATGCGGCACGGCCAGGGAGGACGATTGCGAGGAGATACCGTTCGACACGAGAGGTGAGTTTTCTCACGCCGGCCAGCAGCGTTTTTAATATTATATACAGGCATACAGCGAACCGATGGACGGACGGACAGACCGCGACCGGCAGACCGATCTGTTGTGAAAAGCGCCGCGGCCGTTATTATTGGACACGGCCCTCGTATAATTTACGACTCGTGTTGTTCATAATATACGAGTCGCGACCGTATATGAAGACATTAAACAAATGTATAAATTATAATATAATATACTTACTACATAATATATATAGGTATACGCAGTCGTGTATTGCTATGCAGTTATATAATAATATGTATATAGCCTATATAGGTACTGCGCGCCGTGTTACCCGAGTTGAAGGCATATATACAGAGTGATTCTTTATATTATGCACTCTTCCCCCTTTTTTACTTTAATAATGCATTTATTCAAACTCAAATTTTCGGAACTTTTAATTATAGGATGAATAAAACATCATATTTTCAATTAATTACATTTTTAAACTTTTGTTTTCCAAGTAAGAACTACCCTTTTACTATAAACTATTTATCGAATGATTTTTTTAGAGATTGTTATGTATTGAAATTGAAATTCGAACGAGTAGTTTCTGTGTTAAGCTAAACATTATAGCTTATAGGTTTATATATAGGTGTACTGAGGATGATAAGTTTAAAGGTATATGGAATTTAATGATATGAAAATTGTAGTAATTACTAAATTACCTAATAATAATTACTAATAGCATACTAAATACTTCAGTGGCTAAGTATACTTTAAAATTCAAAAAATCAGAATTTGAATAATGCATTAATAAAGGAAAAAAGGGGGTAAATATGGATGGAGAATCACCTTGTATATATATTTATTATAATATTTGAGATGTGTATGTATCATATAACCGGCATAACCATATAAATTATTCCGGACAATTTTTAAACACTGCTGTAGCGCAGCCGAACGCAATTCCTCACTGTCCCAGTCGATTTTCCCATCTTTGAACACAACCGTTTAATATAATAATTGTATTATATTCAATATAAAACACATTATTAAAATAAATTCCAAATACCTACTAGTATACCTACTAAACCTAGTACACCTAACACTATAAATCTGTAAAATTGGTATTTTTTTCTATTTTTTTTATTTCTAATATTGCATTGTATTGTGAAGTAAAATAGTTTCGTGAAATACTTTACGTAGATACAAAGTAAAAGTTTTATTTTATTGGATCAATGTGGTTTTCTTTTGTATAACTTATTTATAATATATAGGTAATCATGGCTATATTATAATTATGAATTTATGAGACTAAAAATAATACATTAAAAACTAAAAAAAAAAAAAATCCTAAATCATTTGATTTCATATTCGATCAATGTCTGTGTTGCAAACAAATATACAATATTTAAAAAAAGGGTAGGTATGATATTCTAATCGTAAAATTTTTTGTTTCTAAAATATAAAAAGTATTCTTTAAATGGGGCAATGTATTAACAAAATTGTCTTGTAGAAAATTATATATATAAACTGAAATAAACTTAAAAATAAAAGTTATAAACTATATTTTATCCGTATGATAAATGATTGGGGCACTTAATGTTAAAAATAGCTATGCTTTACATCCAACATAAAAATTGAATTTGCTATATATCACATACGTATTTATAATAATTTAAATAGCAGATGATTATATGAGATAGGTGTGAAAATGCAATGCAGCAACATACAAAATATGTAATAAACATTATAAATGTACTAATATAAACTTAAAAATATTGATTATAATTTTAAAAAATAGTTAAAAAGTTAGATATAGTTTTATAATTAGTATTCCTTAGGGCCTAAGATCACATTTATGAAAGGTTAATTTTCGAGATAATACAATTGCCTAACGGATTGAGATAAGGCTTGTTCTGTGCTAAAATAATCACGCACTTGATTACCATGTACCAATTTAAAATTGTATAGCTAATAGCTAGCTATATTCAATTATAGGTAGATTTGCAGTCGTCTATCGGTTATACATATTGTAATATAATATGTGCTGTTTTTGAGGTGCTCGCCGGGCGTGTTATGAAATTGAACGCCTCTTTGGACGCCGCTCGGTTGGGTTGGGCGTCAGGAGGTGCGGTAAATAATTCGCGCAGAATCGTCGAGTGCGAACAGAAGAAATGACACGACTTATGGTGCTATATTATACATTTATTATTTATTATTCTATATCATACACATCTGTGTGCGTGTGTATATGGTCCGCATGTATGTGCATTTAATATAATATATTGTACATTTATAATATACGATTGAACAGATGGCCGCGGAATGTGCCACGGTATATACATCGCGAGGCCGGAGGCCAAAACGAAGTGAAATTTATTATTATTATTATTATTGTTTTTATTACTATTATAGTATTATTATTATATTACGTGGAAGCTTGTAAGCGGTAACAAATAAAAGGTTGCGGTCAAGAAAACTGAGACAGATTAAATAGAAAGACAAAATAAAGAGAGAAAAAAGTGCACCGATAGTCTGGTTTTTATGATTGTTGCTATATATGTGGATCACGAGTTAATGGACCCGATGGAGAACGAGCGTGAAAGCGACGCTGAAGGAGAGGAACAAAAATATAATCTCAGTTCTAATGCAGTAATGCGTATATGCGTATAGGTACTAATGTACTATGATAATATTCGTATCTCTGTGTTACTAAATTAAATAGAGTCGTTGGAGGCAATACCTATACGTATTACGTATATAATGTAATAATATTATTATAGTCTTTTTTATATATAATTTCGTAATTAATGACGTTTTATAAGGATTCTTTAGATTACTACCGCAGTTCACCGTCTATATATAGTCGTACACTTATGTATAAAAGTATATATATATTCATAGGTGTCTGTTTGAGCTGGTGGAGTGCTAACCTCTTTAATGATAAATGCTATATTTCCAAACTGACCATTATTATTACCTATGTTCCTAATGGTGGGAGTGGCATTATAATAGGTAATATGAGTTTCACTAATGCGAATGAAAGAGCTTCTCTAACTAATAACTATATATTGTTATGCATTTTTATTTTCATTCAAACTTTATAGGACCATATTTAGGCAAGCAATATCACTCTATTAAAATATAATCGTAAGAAAAATCGAATAAAAATATTACAACTAAAAAATGTGATAACATTTGGTATTCAAATTGTGTTTTTCCTAATTCATGCAAAGAATTTATCAAAATAATATTATTTTTATCGTGTTCAAATTGATTATTCTAAATAATAATATTTTTTAATGGCTTACAAACATAATAGAATTTCAATGAAATATTGTATACTTTTATTAGAAATAGGTTTTTTTATTATCACATTGTTCTGTCTAAGAAAAGACGATGCCTAATAGGCAATAGCCCAGCTTATAATCTAAAGGTAATAGAAAATTCAAACGCGCACACATATTTACTTTTTATAGGTGCCAGGTGGATAACAGTAAACGATGTAAACATATAAAAGTCATGCATTTTATCCCGCATTATACATTTATACAATACAATTTTATGGAAATTATATAATATAATATTATTATAAGGCGAGTTTTGTGCTATAAAAATACCCAAAGACGATCACTCCCCGAGTAAGTTCATAAAAATTTAAAGGATAGCCTGCAACTTGCGTCTAAAAGAAGACACTTCTTGAACCCATTATAATCTAAACTCACGTAATTAGGCGTATATATTAAATTTTAAATAGTCAAAATGGATGACGGTGACTTAACTTAATTCTTTACACATATCGTAGCAGACAGCAGTGTATTTACTATTTCTATTTGTACAAGTCTTTATTGTTGTTGTTGCCTTATACATCTGTCGTACGTTATAGACTTGAAGAGTTCAGAGTTAAGCCCACTTTGCATTCCATCTTGCATAAAGGCCTAAACTTCAAGTTTTCTATTTGGTACGTAATCTGGAATACATGTATGTATATCATAGTTAGTTTAGGTACGTAAGGTTAGGGTAGTATATCATAACGTATAAATAGCATCAATTAAACGTATTTACGATACATATTTTAGCCTTTCAATTTAATAATAATATTAATGTTAAAAACAATTTGGACTGATATGTAATTTTAATTTCAATTTTTGAGTTTTTTTTTCATATAATTTAACATTTTATTTTACATATTATTTTGATTTTTTATGTGCATATTAACAAGTATATGACGTGTATCTTATCGTCAATGGTTTTAACTTCTATAACGTCCAAGCACTGATCATTAGTGTGCGTACCATGAGATAGAAGTAACTTCCGTAAGCACATACACATGTGTCACTATGTCGCACGCAACAGAACATTTTTTGTATCTATAAGTATGTACCATCACATTGATGGTAATCATCATACTTCTAAAAATAGATTTGATTTAATTATTAATTATACTCTAAAAATTTTTTTAGTTTATTTATTTTATTTCCCTATTAACTCTATAACTCCACTTCGCACGGAGAAAATGAATAAATATAATAAATTGGTCGCTATATCAGTGTATTTCGATGTTAGTGTTCTCGGTTCACGGGCCAGTCGGCGTCTGTGTACCTCGCTTTGTGAACTAATTCGACCGAGATTGGCAATCTGCCTGTATCAGATTGAATACAACATATTTTGGTATATTTTCGAAGGGGATCTAAGCTATTTAGCTATACTTTAAATTATCATGATATATGTCTAGAAAATAATCGATGCAATTTTCGTCAAAATCGTTAAAGTAATTGTTGAGCCTATAACCTACATATATACAAACACCGTGCTTTATTACTCTCTGTCTCACCCACTTTTGCTCGTGCCAAATATTTGTAAAAATAAGTGTATACCATACTTCTACTAATTATAATCGTAATATAATATGTAATCAATGGTATAACCATTTAAAATAAACAAAAAAATATATTCATTTTTCGTGAGATAAAAAAACTGCATGTTCGAGTTACCTTTTAAGTATATCTATAGAGGATAAAAAAACATGCTAAAAATCCCCTCTGAGTTTTGAGGAATTTATTGATATACTTTTATAGAAAACGTTCTAGTAGTTTTTGAGTCTCTATAGCTAACAGACAAACAAATATCCATTTTTATATACATAGATTGAAAATTCTCCTTTTTTTGAATTTCGTAGAAACACATTGTGGGTCAGCTGGTCGTTGACAACTTTTTTTAAAATGTTTTCTTTCAATGGCAACCTTAAATTATTTCTAAACCAAAATGCCAAAATAATTCAATTTATGTGAGCCAAAACGAAATCCATGTGTCAGTCATCCTATAGAAACACAATTAAGGATTGAAAACGAATCTATAAAAGCATAAACGCTCCATGAGTCTCAAGGTGAATATGTGTACAATATTTGGTACCAATTGATGCTGTAGTTTCGAGGTCTATTCTCTATATAATATGCCTCATATTACAAACGTTAATTTATTTATACATATTATAGAAGATATAGGTAGGTATATAAATATATAATACATTTTATAAATTTCTTAAATCTTAAGATCTCACAATCAAATTTAATGGGAGTAATTTTGAAATGAAAAAAAGTGAGAAAATGTATCCCAATTAAACGTTATTTTAAAAAATATTTTCATAAATAGTACTTGTTTTAGTAAATGTATAGGTAGTTTGAGGATATATGTTTTGGTACAACATAATTTCATAAATTAATTGTTTTTTTTTTATACACAGATTCCTTTATTTTAAAATAAAATATTAACAGACATTATATAGGCACATATAATTATTTTTAATGTATCATCATACCTGATATATGTATGTATACTGTGCATATTATAATCGACCAGCACTTCCCGTCTTTCTCGGGCATTTGTCAAACGGGACTCTGCGGCTGGCTGCAAAAACATCGTCACCGGGCCCCGACTATAAATAATATACATATATTATATGAAATGCGTTTGCCGCTCCGATCTTGATAACATATATTATATTATGCATATATATAGGTATACCTGGTACCTAAACGTATATATATATAAAATATACTCTGATGTACCTATACAGCTAGTGCGTATGGTAGCTGCTGCAGTATACCTATTATATGTTATATTATAAACATTATATACACACATCGAAAGTCCGAAAGACAAATAATGCGTACATATAATAATATAATACGAGTCATCTGTATTCAGCGCGCGCGCGGTATAAACGTCCGTCGTCGTGGACCCGCGGACGTTTCCCGGTCCTATATTTATATACACATAAATATATTATAATTTATAATAATAAAATATACGCATCAGCCGGAGCCGGCACACGCATTGATATGCACACCGTTTATCCCCCGTTGCAGTGTACACACATAAATTTATGGTGTCGGCAGTATACCCGGTATCTGCGGAATATCTCTCGACACCCCGTCATAATGCACCCTTGTTTATGTAAACAGTACAGGGGGAATCTTTTTTTTTATCCCCGTGCAATTTTACGTCTTTCAGAAACAATTAAATGTATTTTTCTATAATTTAAAATAACTACGGATAATAAATATGTGGTTTATACTTAATTTCTTCAAAAAATAAACATTTTTAACACGACGATTTCTTTTGGTTTTCAGCTCTGTTTTTTTTTATTACGATTCTCATATGTTTCACTTAATAATGAACAAAATGTGAACATTTCAGAATACATTGAACTAATAATTTTTTTATTCCAATAAGAGGCGTAAAGTTACTGCAGAGGATATACCTAATTAGTATTAGGTATTTTTTTTTTTTCAAACGCACAAAAATCTACAATCATATAACAACTAACAAGTTCTTAAGTTCGGTTGGTTTCAAAAGACTCATCCTGTAAAATATAATTTTATGTGATTTTTTCCGCTCAAGAATCGTCGTTATAACACATACGTATACATATGGCACATAAAATGTTCGTTGAAGTCTCCGCGTTGTTTTACACAATTATATATTAATTAAATTGCCGCTCGCGCACATATTATTTTAACAATATGGATACACGTACATCGTATATACGTCATAATCAACTGGAATGTCTTAAACAAAAAATATTCTGGACGTTGATTAACGCTGAGATCGTCGTCATCATAAATCTATTATGTATAATATGTATTAATCATACCGATACATGATTGTCTCTTCGTTTGTCCTCTATATAGACTCTAAAACTACGACTGGATAGTTTTCAATAAAAGGTATATCAATAGAGTTCTTGAGACTCGGAGCGTGTTTATAGCCTATTTTGTAAACCCTTATATAAGTATTAATAGTGGATATAGAGTGGATATAGAGTGGCTTATACATGCATCTAGTTTTGGCTCACGAAAATCTAATATTTTTTGGTTTATTTAAATGGTTAACATTAGTAACAGATTACCATTAGAAATATTAGAAATATGTAAAGTAAAAATGTTTAAAAATGTTTTAACAAATATATTTTTTTTTTAACAAATCTTAAAATTAAATATGTATGAATATAATTATAATGATTACTTTTATGGTTTGCTTTCTTAATTCTGGACTATTTCTTATGTTAACATATAAAAACAAATATTAACCTTTAACTGTATTGGGTTTAAATCAGCTATTAAGCATTCGTTGTCTCCAGTTTTTTGTGTTAACATAAAAAATATATCCAGAATTATTAAGAACTGGAAAATCATAAAATGGATCATACTGTATTATTGTGTTTGACGTTTGTATTATATAAATTTCTACAGAAGCAAAACGGAAAACGATAGAAATATAGATTAATTTTAAACCGAACGACGTCGGGTAATAGGTACAGCTATTATAAAATATTATATTTATTTATATAATGTAATAGAAACTAAACTAATAATATTGTAGGTATATTCGTATTTCGTATGTAATAACGAGATATCGTTCCCGACAGTCCCCTTGTCGAATTGCAACGTTAACCTACGGCGGCGATGCTTTATCGCTTTTCTGAGGATTATGGAGGTACATTTTAATTAATCATATAGGTACATATCAGTATAGTATCGGTATATTGCGATACTCGGTGACATGGTTACGACAAAATCGCTGTCCGTTGATCTTAATTTATGTCAGCCGTAATTGTTCGCTGGTATAAATCGTTCAACTAAAGCAGGTAACTATATAATATAATACCTATAGGTATACGATTTGAAAATCGAAAGACGCACACATATTTATAAACGAAACATATATTTATACATACATATATATAATGTATTAATGTAAATAAAATACATTTATATTCTGTATCGCTGCAAGTTCTGGTTCTGAGTAATATTATTGGATAAAAAAATTGGATAAAAGGTCAACACTCAACCATACATATATAACCTATTTGTTCTATGTATACTATATCTATAACTTAGTATATATACCAATATATAATTGCAGTTAACTTAAATACAATATCTTATTATTTATCAATATGTCAATCTAAATCTAATAAAATATAATATATTATGTAGGTACCTCTATGTATATTTAGAAAATGAATTCTAATTGATAACCTGCAAGTTGCAACAGGGTAAATTATTAAGAAAAATATAAAATAAATATAACATAAAGAGTGCATATTTGTAAGTGGACTATTTACAGCGATCCAGCAACTATTCTTCATTAATTATATTTTAATATAGTTTTAAATCGTTTTTACTTCATTGTTAAAAATTAAAATATTGGAGGAATATAGTTATATGCGTATTTTATTTTTGTATTCTCATATTAAAATCAAATTAAATAGCAATCATAATTAAAATTACTAATTATTACTTAAACTATTGATATAAAACTATTTAAATTTTGAATAGGGTCTATTCAACTATTTAATCGTTTATTATCTATATAGTTAATAATACTTAATATGTATATAATGTATGGGAAAAATTTAGCTTTTGTAAACGATATATGATTAGGAGTTATATATTTTTTCAACGAATAACTATTATTACGAAAATTCGAAATTGATTCTTGGTTGAAAGACCTATTGAATTTAGGTTTAGTTGGTTAAACTTAGAATAAATTAAACTATTGAATTCAACAATCGGTAGATAATAATAATATTTATTGCGTTTGAAGAAACATATTACACAAATAAAATTTATATAAATTATACAAATGATTGTCTCCAAAAGCCTAAGCTTGTAGAAGAGACAAACAGTTCTTATTATTTATAAAGTTAGATTAAATAAATTTAAGATAATTACATTAATATATCCTTATTTAATCAAATAACTAAATACAAATAATAAACAACTAATAAATAATGATAGATTTAATATCTGATAAATTCGATTTGACAAATTCAGATCCTGACATCTTGACGTATTGGAATAATTTCCACGGCAATAAGTATTAAATTCGTTAAGGAAAAAAATGCATCCATTTATAGATAAGTATTTGTCTGCAATGTGCCTATATTATTTATACGTCGATTATCATGAGGTTGGGTTATATTTATATACATGAACGTCTAAAAAGCCTTCAATGTCGGTACGTATATACATCGATAATCGCATGTCACATATTATCGTAGGTAGCTGGGATATAATAATAATATGGTCTGGGAAAAAATATCTTTCGGCGTACAACAGAGGGCAATCGCGTATAATAATAATAATAAAAAAAATTTAGCAAAACGCGAAACGGCACTTGCTTCGAGGCAAAAACGGATCGGCATTCAACTGTCGTCGGGCTACCGCGCCGAACGTATATCAAACGGAATGCGATATTTTTTTTTATTTATTTTTTTTATCAAACCTCCCGAGATTTTCTTTTTGTTTGTAATTCTTTTTCAATGTAAATTTTGCCGATGAACAGAATATGTGGGGCAAAGGAGACGCGAACGGCGAGGCGGCGTGACGAGGGGATAAATAAGAAAAAACAAGGAAAAAAGCCCGGATCGTCGATATACCTATACATAATGTAATATATATACAGGATGATTCACCAAGTATGCTTACTCTCTTTTTATTCAACAATGCAGTTGTTCATAATTTTAATTTTGTAAATACTTAAAGTCCATATTTATAAGTTCTAGAGATTTTTTGATTTTTGAACCTACTACATAAGGATTGTCTTGTGGTAATACAAACTTTTTTTTTTAAAAAGAGAACCCTCCTTTTCTACTGTAAATTATTAAGAAATAGTTTTTTTGAAAATGTTGATGTACCCTATTTAAAATTCCAACGAGTTGTTTCTCAGTTATTAAAACTTATATAATAATGATTATAATAGTCCTTAAAAATGGTTTTACAAAAATATAAATTAGATATGACATTTAGGTTATATTAAGTCTAGTAGGTATTTATTATGCTTATGCTTAGACAATTTTTCCAAATTATAAATGTTGATAGTTTAATATTAAGTACTAATATTTTCAAATCTCCATAGACCCCATATATTCCAAACCCATTATCATAATATCTTAGTCTTAACCTATATAATTATTTTCAGTACAAAAAGTTAAATAACTCTTAAAATTTTGATTCTGATACGCAACATTTCCAAAAAAAACTTTCCGCTATATAGTTCATAGTAGAAAAGAGTGGTTCTCATTTGAAAAAATATATAGTTTTGTATCTCAACAGGACACTCTTTAAGACCTTAAATAGTACACTGCAAAATCTCAAGAATTTCAAAATATGGTCTATAGATATATTTAAACATTTCAAAAATCAAATTTTGAACTGCTGCATTATTGAAGAAAAAAAGGGGTGAGTATACTTTGTGAATCACACTGTATATATATATAAAAACCCGTTTTTGTCTCTGTCACCGTCGATGCTGCTGTTGCCGTTGCTGCCGCGTGACGATACAATACATCGTACGGTGGTGGAGCATGTCCGTTTTTTTCTCGAAATGGCTACACGTAAAAAATATCACGTCCCAGACGCAAACACGGAATTGATTCCGTTGGCCGATAGATCAAGCACGAGACAAATTACAAATTGGTTTCTATACAGAATATAGTTCGTACCTATATATACATTATATTATGTGTATAATATGCGCACAGGGGACGACTGCAATACAAATGTGTGAGTGTGTGTTTTTCTTTTCTTATTTTTTTTCTCTCGTTCAAATACACATAGGCAGGTACGAGATCACCGTTTTTGCGGTCTATATTTCAAGGCCCCGCAGTTTTTGCACGCTATCACGTGATGGAGTAGTGGAACACTTTTGAACGGGTCTCAAAAAAAAAACATTCTGATTTAATAGGGCAACGTTAAATGCGTTGTAATATTATAGTAATATAATTATATTATATAGCGTATGACATTCAAACTGTGAACTATATGTACAACATATATACATGTTACATATATTTGTTTTGCGATCTGTATTATTTGATTTGAACCAACTTAATTATACATTTGAGTATTTGACAAATACGAACGAATTATTAAAAAACTTAACCCCGTGATATTTATTAAAGTATATTTATAGGTATAATGTAACTAGGAACCTATTATTAGGTGTAATACATTATTCGTTTTGTATACAAATAAACCAGTTGAAGCCATAACTTCCTCAATAATATTATATTTTAAGATTAAACATATAAAAAATAATGCATAACAAGACGATGACTTAGAATTATTTAATTTACTTTACAATCCTCTATTATACTTACAAATCACGCATTGCGTTACATTGAATTTAAAGTAAATAAACCATCAACAAGTACATCGTGAATGGTGAGTTAATATTCAATTGTAAGTACTATTAAGTAGTAAATAAGTTGTATTGTTATAAATTCATAAATGAGAAATCATTGTAATCTTTTTTTTATATAATGTATATTATAGTTATTTATTCAACTCTGGTGTACTTGTACGGTATACACCAATACACCACTATATAATTGTAGACCGTAATAATTATACCTAGTCTATTTCTAATATACGAAAAACAAACTATAACAAGATTCTTTTAAGAATATTAAAATATAAGACGTTTATTATTCACACACAATATTAAAATTGAAATGTTCTGTAAAAATGGAACAAAACAATTACATTGAAAATTGAAATTAAAATAAATAAAATATAATAATAAATTAATGTTTCCTAATTTATCGATTGGAAGATATAAAAAGAGCAGCATATTTTATCCTTTACAAAAAAAATTTGGAAAGTTCATGATAAATGTCTAACACTTGTTATAGTTGTTTCTTAGTTCTAAATCGGTTCGAAGTAATTTATATCCCTCGTTCAGTTCACTTTAAGTTTTGAAATATTAAAATTTTTATTAATTTGTTCTTTTTCACCTTATATAATACATATGTGCACCAATTTCAAATGTTTTACAATAAAGTCAAGGTTTTATGGTGCTAAATGTACATAAATAAGCATGTATTTTAATACAATCCAATATATACGAACATAAAAACAATTAGGACCGTAGAATAAATTTTAACTTTGTGAGTTTAATCATACTATATAAATATACTTTATACATTTGGCAATTTTATTTTTCATCACCTACTTTTCCTTATTTCTACGTTTGGTTTTTTGAATTAAACACACATTATTTACGAAGACATTTAATCACACTCCGTGAGAAAAGTTATCCCTATTTTTATAAAAACCCCCTAGACTTTAAATTAGTTTTAGTGCAACTATATTCCCTATACCTACTACGCTTTTTAATATGATATCCTTCTTGTTGACAGCTGAAAATGAATGAAGGGTTTTTTTATGTTCCAATGATTGAACACATTGTATTGAATTGTATCTCGCGTGAATTCAATCAAACGGTAATAATACAATAGTCATTCAGTAGGTGCATTATAGCTATATTTCAAGACCTTTAACGAACACACGCACGGAACGTTGGTTCAATAAACATTAACTTAATACATTTTTGGCGAAGAATACCCCTTTTATACCTATACTAAACTGCACGTACCTACTGCAAACACATTACAAATAACAAGAAACATCGTAATGGTTTATTGTTTAATATTTATTAATTTCCACTTATAGGCCGGGGTGTTAATATCGCTACCATCATGACAATAGCTCTTATTTCATGTTTTTAAAATTGTTCAGAAAGCGCAATAAACTAAATAAATAGCTTAATGACTAATGTAATATTTGATACAAACTTTTACAGCATTAAGTTTATATGAAATTATAATATCATATTAAAGTATATTATATACTTACCTACCTATTATTATTGTTATGCTAAAAGTGGAGTATTACTGACATAATAATATTTGCATTATATTATGCCACATTATATAGGTCGGGTAGATTTATTTAATGTGACGATGATTAGTACATTTTATAGTGAACTTGGAAGCGCGCGAGGTTCGTTAACCTCGACGAGAAAAGGGTACTCTATACTCTATAGGAGGATAGAACAACAACAGTATATGTGGAGTGATTGAAAATAATAATAATAATAAGAAGAAGAAGAAAAAACATATTATATATAGACACTCGCCGGTAACGGATCTGCAGCAGCGGTCGTATAACATTATCATCCGGATGGTCGTTTGACGTCTGTACGCAAACAAAACTCTTTTTATTTATTCTGCGTACGTAATACAACTAGTCGTCCGGTTAAGGAAAAGCGCGTTCCGAGAAGATGAAAAAATAAAATAAAATGTCATACACCGCCGTCGACCGTGCATAAGTGGTCCGGACGATGATGATGCTGCAGCTATATAGTGCGCGGGGCTCTGCAATATATATATATTATGTATATATAGAGAGAGAAGGTCGTCCGAGTTCTTCGGTGTTAAAAAACACACACCACCACATACTTATATATATATATAATATATTCGTCTCTTCTTGTATATTTTATATAGTGGCTTGACTATATTTAGGTATTGTTTTTTCAATATACACAAACCGTCCGCTCCGCAAGTCCATATCTGACCCACTATTATAGCTGCAGCAGCTAATGCGCGGCGGCATTCGATTATTATTAATTTTGTCGCCACCGGTATAATAATATATTATAAGTTATAACTATACAATACGCTGCAGGCCGTGGCAGCGCAGACGGATATGTACTCGCCGCGGTGCATAATATAGGTATAATAATAATTGTTGCATGGTAGCTGTTATTCTATATAGTAAGCCTATATTACCTACCTCCTATATACTGCAGAGTGTATGGCCATATGGTCGGGGCCTATTGTTTAGAAAATTGTTATTGTTGTAGATCTCAGTGTATGCAGAGCTTTGGCTTTTGAGATCAACACCTATGACCTGCTATATTATACGCGAACTAGCCCTATTTAGAGCGAATTCGGGGTGGGCAATTGTCTTTGTTGTTTGGGATGGTATTTTTTATGGTGGTTGGAGGTAGATATCTACTGCACGGGACCACCTATCTAGTCTTGGAGGGATGATGCTGCAGATTGTAGATGATCGAGATCGCGGTCGATGGTGTTTTTTCAACAACTATATAAGATTCACTATATACCTAGTAAATTACGTATAATATAATACACGGTCGCATTTAATGAATATTTTTTGAATGTTTATAATAGCTATAGGTACCGGAAGATTTATTTAACGTGAGACCCTCATTATTAAAAAAAAACTATTAGAATATTTAAAATAAAGTTTTACACAATTTTAAGTCGTTGAAAACATAATTTTTCTAAAAAAATTATTCATACCTTTTTTATTTATTTAATGACAATACATACATTTTTAATTTCTCAAAACAGAATATTTTTCATAGTAGTATATGAGTAATACATTTTTAAAGTATTTAAAGTCAAGTTAAGCGGAGTGGAGTGGTACAGGTGCCCCCGAAAAATGTTGATTTACTACTCCACTCACCTTAACACTTAAAAATAGGTATGTGCCTATAATAAACTATGATGGTTCTAAATTTGATTTATATTGATCAAATAATCTGCTTCGAAATATACAATTAAAAATTTAGTAAAAAAATTATGATATTAAAAAAAATATATACATAAAAAAAATATTTTCAAAGACGTAGATATTTTCTGAAATAATGAGTGTCTTCCGTTAAATTGATCACTCCGTACAAATATTGTAGGAATACGTAGGCGTCTATCATAATTCTTAGGTAGGTATCTATAAAGTGTATTATTAATTTATTAAAATATATCACAGCCGGAAAACAATTTAAAAAAAAACCAATTAATAATAATCTGAGATAAAATATTATAATTAATTTTAAAAGTTTCTAATATTTCAACATACCAACTCGATTTTAATTTTTAATCATATTTAAAAATTGTATAATAAACCAATCAGTATATTACAATTAATTTATATTTACAAACAAATATAATATTACTATAATAATATGAAATGAAGAAATCATAATATAAAAGTCAAACATTGAACGGAAAACAATTTTTATTGTTTATACTTTGTAATAATATTATATTATAAATTATAATATAAAACTTATATTTGTACGAATCAGTTTTTTTTTAATAAAATAGAGCGTTAATTTATGGGGTTTACACTCTGCTAAACACATTATAAAAGTCTGAAGTGCGAGTAATTTGTAATTAAACAATTCATTGAAAATGCTTTGTATATTTGTTATCAAACTTTTAAACAATCATAATTAAAACACTTTTTTTTTAAACAGGAAACAACAATTCCTCCAAATGGATTCAAATAGATAGTAAGTCACGTCAATGGTTCGGCGCCACCGTGAGGAGCTCCGGAGACAATGGAGTAATTTTGGTAAATATTAAACATTCGTGACTATTAAACAGTTTAACTGCCTACTTAATATACTCAAAGGGTTTGTACAGCGTTTTATTAGTCGATTGTTTCTCATTAGTTAATTCAATTGTTTACTCAGTATTATTCGATTAAGTTCAATTTACTTTTCATACCAATTACCGGTATTTAGATCAGCTTAATGCTTTCACTTAATGCCATCACATTCACATATCCATTCAAACAACAATAACCGAATATTGTCCACTACTTCAATTATCTTTAGTTATTTTGTTATAATTTATTATGATAATTATTTCAAATCTGGCGTCTTTATAATGTAAATGCATATAATAATGTATATACATGGCTTATTTGTATACTTTCAGCGTATTAACAATATTATTTCGATTTACTTGATACGCACATTATTAGGTACATATTAATATGTTTATTTTTTTTAGTGAAACCATTTACTGGGCTTATACATAGATTCCGATAAATATCGAAATGTGACATCCGTCGACCACTTTTTTTTCTCTTGAACGTTTATACTAACTTGTGGCTATTATATAGCGCTATAAAACATTAGGTTGCTTTTCGTATCGCACAAAGGATGTAGGTACGTATTATATATTATATACATACAATCAAATTCCGTCACGCATAAACATGATATATCAGTCTTTGTTGAACTCGTATACATTTTACGAACCCCCGCACCGTCGAATTGTGAACGCATGTGGAAGCAGTATTTCCTTTCGATTTCTGTAATAATCACTCTGTAAAATTTCTACTTCAATTTTAATAAAATATAAACCCTAGACCTATAAAGGCATATAGCCCTGTACCTACTAAAATAACCATTAATTGTTTACCGAACAAAAGCGATCTCTAACTACTCTTTTACGAGGAAACATTTTACATAAATACCCACCCATGGAGATTGACGAACACGCATTTCAACAGCATATTAATATTTTGGCGTGTTTGAACGAGAAGTTCATTTTGTACAAATGCACCGCCACTCATCATTATTTGTCATCGGTGGATTTTATAAAGGCCATGGAATGCTAATGACTCATTAATATTTATAATACCGCGCTGTAGGTATAAGTGATTTATTACGAAATTTGTCATGAGTTCGGGAGGTTTCTTTCTTGCAGCAGTCAACAGTCGTACGTACATAGGTATATATATATTATATTTACTACCCGTTGGCTACTGCAATCAATCAACATCGATTTGCCATCCGAATAATTATTAATGTTTTACTCTCCTCGGCATAACGAAATTATAATTAAACTCTACCTTATATTATTATTATACACGCATCTAAATAAAATATCGTTTCTATTTTCATTTTTAATTAAGTATAGGCTGCACGAATTCAATTTGTCTACTTATCGGCGTGGATGGAGAATCCCAGGAGGTCTATAATACTAATTTTCTTCGCTAATTGAGTTGCTGCTGCAGTTAAGTTAGCATCACGCGTTACATGCTTTCATTACCAAGTTATGAACTGTATAAATTATATTTTGTTGACATTGTACAACTAAATACATTATATTGTGTTTTATGTTATATTACAATATTACATACACGTCCGTTATAAACATTTATAATATTTATAGATGTAGTGAATTTAGTTACACAAAACTCACATTGAAGAGAAATAGATATACATTTTGTATTGTGCCTACCTATATAATATAAATATTAAATTAAATATATAAATCTGAACTCAACAAAAATCATTAAACTTTATTATTTAGAAACTCGTAGGTATCATAGTATGATCGATTTATGATAAGCCTTCAATGTTTCTTCGTGTTTTAAAATGTAATCACTTCAATATTACCCACATAATATTTCCAAATAATTATAACTATAATGGATTCATGATTACATAAGTTGACTCATATTTTGTATTTCTGTTATTTACTGATATATTTTAAACTGGTTTTCCTTCCACTTTACTTCAAAACAAGAATTTTCTATAGAAATATACAATTAATTTAAATTATATTATTATTATCGATATAATAATATATATACGTCTATTTACACAAAAAGCAAATATCGCACCATTCTACTAATCGCCCCATAATGGGATTCTAAAAAATTTCACACGGAAAACCTTTTGTAGTAATAGTGTAATATTAACTAAGAATATAATGTCTTTTTGCTCCCGTCGTTTCCGTTAAACCGACGTTATACCGATCGTATTCTTATTATTTTATATGGTTAAAATATAATTATTTATTGATAAGCTTAATAAATATTAATTAACTGAATAAATAGACGTATTATATTCGTGGCAGACTATGACATGTACAAGATATTTTACCACTCAATGATTATTATATTGTTTCATTTATGTAGGTACCTTCGTGATTGTTTTGTTATTATTATGAAAACTATCAAACTGAATTAATTTGGAATTTTGAAAAATTTTAAAAATCGTACGACTTTTAAAAACCATATAAAGTATATTCGATAATCTATTTGTCACTTACACAAGTAAAAGAAATGAACATACTTCAAATATCACATTTACGTAGGTCACTTATTGGTTGGATCATAGGTGTATCTGATATGTGTTACGTATTCGACTTAAAGATAACTATCATAATCGAAATCTGAAAACCACTCACAACAGAGTCGTTTTTCAGCAATCGCAAATATCAAATATTCAATGGAATAGTACTATAATTATTGTTATAAGTAAAAATATAGTATTTTACCCTACCCAATAAAAAAATAGAATCTACTGAAAAATGTATTCAAGTACATATAAAAAAACAGTTTTTATGATTGGTTATTAATGTTATTTAAAAATTAATTGTAACAATATACAATATACATATTAAAAATATAAATAAAAATCGAACAATATCGGGGATATAATTATACAGGTACAACAATCAGTCATCGTATAATAAAATTAAAATTATTATATTAAATATTTATATATTTATATATAAGCTAGCAGTGTGCCTGTGTGCCTGTGTAATCTGAATTCACCCAGTAAAAAGGAATGTGCATCAAATATGGTGCTGTATCAGTGCTGCAGCTCAGTTTTAGTGTAGTCACTTCAATTTATGGGAAAATCGGCATCGGTGTACCTCATTTTGTGAACTAATTCAACCAAAATGGGCAATCAACCGTGGTGTTAGATTTGATAATATATCACTTGGTATATTTTCAAACGTGGTTTAAATTATTCTGTAAACTTTCTTAATATCTCTAAGAACAATCTTTGAAACTTTCGTAAAAATTGGTCAATCAATTTTTGAGTCTATATAAAATATAAGAAAACTAAAATAGCATTTAGCTGTACATTTGAATAACAAACAATTCATTAAATATAATTTATTTTATTTTATTTAAAAAAAATCCCATAGCAATGTATAGCAGGTCGGCTAGTTCATACCAATTTTATTAACATGTTCGCTGTCCGATGACAGCGATCACCCATAGGTGAACATGGTAAATTTATTCATTAGTCCTTATTGAAAATTTTGAAAGCTTTTGAAAGCTTTAGAAAGCTCATCATCTCACCAGTCCAACTGTGTTATCATGATTTTCATAGCCAGTCCAAACAAAAAAATGTACGGGGAAATAAATGGTCGAATGAACCACATGTGGACCATAGACCATACTTAATTAGGTTTAACGCGACCCAGACGTGGGTCATATACTGACATAGGACGAACAGTTTATGGTTTTATTTAACATATGAACAGCGAACGTGTTAAACCAATGACAACTCTATATTAAAACAAAAAAATTATTCATTTTTTTGTAGTCCAAAACGAAATTCATGAATGAGCCAAGTCTATATAAACAAATTCTAGGACCCCCCGGTACCGTCTCGTGTCAAATTAATAAATGTACAAATGATTAAGTTAATACCCTAATTAGTAATTAATATAATTTAATATATACAAAATACCCAGATCTAAATATTAAAAACTATTAAACAATAATATACAAATTACAAATGCAAATAGTATATATGTACTGTTTACAAGATTTTGTATTAAATAACTGTTAAATTAATAACCTGTATGAATATAATTCAATAATACTTTCACATAACTTTGGTTTATCAATTATTACCTATTTAATTGGGTATAATAACTAATAACTTCATAACGTGGATGATGATAGTCGATAGATGATCGTATGTTTCAGGTAAAACAAAAGAACCTATTAATATGTATAAAAAAAATATATATTAATTCAGTGGGGAAACATCCAGACCACTAAACTCAACGGGGAGAAAAGCACGGGGGGGGGACACGTCCAAATACCATATAAACCCCATACACAAATGTACATTAGTTTTTAGATTGATAGATATAATCTAAAGGACCTGCTCAAGGGGCTCGCTCGGACAATTAAAATAGAAAACATCCCTTGATTTGTTATGAAAATTCATTGTAAGCGTTGTACGTGTGCGTAAAACACCGAAAATCGTTAAGATTGTAAGACTGTACCATATAAACTAATGATTTCTGGTCATTCACTTTTTCAGAAAGTTTCATTTTCAAGTTCTTTGATAGAATATTGTTTATGAAAAGACATTTTTTAGGACTTTCAGAAAAAAATTAAACTTGCATTTAAATGCGCGCTCTGTTAATTTATTGTTGAGTTGTATAGGTACCAACATTTTATACTTATACTACCTATAGTCTATACGTATTGAATGTATATGAAACGTAACTCGAGATGGTATGGTGTGAATCCAGCTTTAAAAGTTGATAACAAATTTTTAAAAATGCAATTATTATAACAAATATTTTATAAAATATACTATACGTATATAAGTGATATAACATAATATGGAAATAGAAAAGTTGTCAAATCTTTGGGAGACTATTTTTCAATCAGGGCAGCTAAGTCGTACTCTATATTTGCACTTAAGTGTCTATACCGTCTACTGCAGAGCAAAGGTGCCAAAAGTGATTGAGGCACTGAAGTACGTATGATAATCAAATAATAAAATTATCTATATTATTATAATTAAAAGAATTTTGGCAATTAAGATGAATGTTATAAAAGTTTAAAAAAAATCGATTCACGTCGATATTCAACTATGATTAGTGAACAAATAATATAATGATTAAAATTACATTTCTTTAACGTTTAACTTTTACCATTTATTTACTCTATATATACCCATATACGTACGTATATCAGAGACATATCGTTATTCATATGCACTTATTTCGCAAACGATTTGTTGAAACTTGTGATATATAATATTATTATGGTACATAAAAAATGTAATTACATGTAAGCGTATTGGTACGTGAACTGTTTGTACAGTTTACAGCAAATCAGGTATTTTAGCGGTCTTATTGTACCAGCTAATTATTCATTAATAAGCCAAAGTGCATAACATGCTATATTACAAAATAAATATCTACCGGACATTATAATGTGTGTGCTCTTTGCACCGAGGAATTTACAATCGTTTAAAACAATTTATACTATGTGTCTTGTGCGCGTGTAACAGGATCGATAATTTCCCACCGTAGGCGTATAATATAACATATCATGTGCTATGTATGTTCTGTAGGTTAGGTAAAGGAGTATAGGTGCTTTCTTTCAAACGTGTGAAGTAATTAATACCTAACACCAGGTGGCATGGAAATTCACACGTATATTTGTCTTGAATTTTATTTTAATGCCATTTCGTATTTGTAAAGATAACTAATATTATATATATATATATATATGTATATAAGTACAGTATAAAAATCCTGAGGCTATTTAGCATTTACGACATAGACTTTGTACATAAATCAATTACGGGATGTACTTATATATGTATACCAACTATACAGTTTCATAAAACAAACGTAAAGGTAGGTACACATTCTGTTATTTTTATAGAGTTTTGTTTAATGATTTGAATGTACCTATAATGTTTATTCGTCGATTGTTTTCACGGGATAATATAATGATTATTACTTAGAATTGTCTTTTGTACCTACCTATGAAATCAGATTTCATTGCCATTCTATAGGCTTCTATGTTGGCTTATAGGTACTCCTAATCGGGAAATGTTTTTCAGTGATAATTTTATTTTATTTCATGATATTACGTAAACAACTGATGTTTTTAAATATATTCAGCTTGTTTTCCTGTTGTTTTGCCATTATTAAAATAGTCCGTAGTTGATTGTTGTAATGCTGTACGAAACAGAACTCGAAAACACTATTTTTTCTTATAATATACCATCAACGTTATATTTTTTGAAATGCGTTTGGATAAATAATTTCTGATAAGTCCAATATAGTATAATTCATCTGCCTGGAAAACTGCACTGTCAATAGTCACGTCGAATAAAATGTTATGGTCATGTCCAAGTCTAAACCAGTCTTTTATTTTTCAAAGAATTAGACGGTGTGCACAAGAATGCAGCAGCTAGTATAAATTTCCTACTGCGACACGCATCGATCTGTAGAAGGAAAAAATAGATAAGACTGATAGAAACACTACATGATCGAAACGTATACCTCTATATAAGGAGGATTAATGACTATGACGGTTTTCCATTTTTAAATATTTTAGCTGTAGATAAATCTAATATCCGTACCGCCCTACAATGTACAATATTGCTACATATTATTATGTATATAAATGTATAGTATTATATACATTATACACATCACTGTGTGTTGTCTAGGATAAATCTGTTGGGGTCTATCCACAGGTGGTTATTGTCAAAACCGAGGAGTACATGTTAAACACGTGATGGTTTGGAACAATCTCGATTGTCCCGAATTCAAGACACACAAAAGATTCCGAGCTCCTATAAGTCTCTTCTCTGGATCACCAATAAATATAATATGTATATAAATACACTCTCCATTCCAGATGAAAATTTCAAATTATTGTACTACCCAACAAAGCCGTGAACTACGAGTTAAACGTCTATTTACATTTCATCGGGTTTGTTTACAATATACTGCAACGGAAAAAGAAAGGGGGTGAACAACGGATACGAATCTGAGAGCATATACATCCAAATGATTGTTAACGGTTGTATTATGTATTATATTATAATAAAATCGTTAAAAATTATTTTAATTTCAATATTTCATTAATGTCGAAGCTATATAGGATGTATGCATTTTCGAACCGCTGATTAAGTGTATTTGACTTGTACATAGCTCTCTCTTACACACACACACACACCAACACACACGATATTACTGCGTCATCCGTTCGTGGCGAATAAACGATTATGAAACCCGACACTCTTGCACCGATGACCATAACATAACATAATATTATATTAACGTAGATATATAATGTCTCCGAGTACAAGAGCTACCTACATATTGTAATAATGTACACTATTTTTAACGATGGACGATGTGTGATCGAATATTCGATGTAATATAGCAGGTATAATATAATATGTACATATTATGTATAGTCACTATATACTCGTGTAATTTATACCCTAGGTCTTCTTGTGACAATTTATATTCTGCCGTTGTTGTATAATAAACGACGTATAGGTACATAATAGTATGCTTATATGTATAATAAAGTTTCATTCACCCCACAAATACCCAAAAATGTGTGGTCTGTTGACGGTTCTTGTTAAAAACACCTTTAACAAGTACGTTTACGAGTAATTATAGGTAAATATCAAATGGATACCTACATTTTTTTAAAACATAGATTATATGATTCGCTATTAATTTAGTTCCATATATTTTTGGGGGAACGAGTTTATAAATATTGTAAGTACGATAAAGTTTGAAAATCTATATATTAACGAAATAAAGTACATGTAATAATGCAGGTAGTATATACTATATATAAGTAGGTACTTGACAGATATATACAATTAATATAATAATATCGTTAGGTAGTACTTGATATAAATAAATTATCCCAATGGTCGCCTTTTAATTTTTATACATGTATATAAAAATTTAAAAAAGTATCTAATACCAATGTAAGTTTTGAAATTTGAAAATTTTTAATTTCTCACTCTTAGAATCTAAAAACTTTTTACAAATGCTTTCGAATTTTGAAGTGTAAAGTAAGATATTGGTCATATATTATGGATGAACTTACTATGAATGATAATTTTATATATTAATTATATGTAGCTGATAACGGGCGATAGTATAAGCGGATATGCGTTAATGCGTCGCATCAAAATCAAATTCATTTGCGTAGGTACTTAGGTTTTGTCACACAGCACACATACTGACCATACACACGCAGATGCACATACAGTACATACATACACATACGATGTATTACGCTGAATGAAACAGAACGACGGTCGCCACGCATCCGATCCGGTTTGCACGAGGTCAGAGTGGATTGTAAAACGAGCATGTCGCACGCCTAAAGCTCCTCCACGCGCGTGTATGACGTTAAGACGACGTAAAAGGCGATTTTTTTCCCCGTACACCGTTGTCCATTGTATTCGATACGTTTACTCACCCGCGGCGTAGTACAGAAAAATCCGTATTTAAATAATATAAAACGCAGCAAAAAAAATAATAATAAAATAAAATCCAATAAATATTACAACCGGTGTGTATATAATACTGCGCGCAGAATACCTTATGGCTCGCACGTATATAGATACCTGCATAACATAATATATAATATGTAAACGCAGTGGAATACGCCTCGCGGTCGTGTGCGGTTTGGAAAAAAAACAACATATATATACGAGACTCCTAGTGCGGCTTAAGTTGATAAGTCGTGGTTGTCGTGCAAACAATATCGCTAGGTATATAATAATATTATGACCCTCCATCCGCGGAGACGTGTCGTATTGTGTATATAGCTGCGGAACACTGCCTGCAGCAGTATATATATATTATGTATTATGCACATTTTCTTTTGCCGAGGACACGCTGCAGTCTTGTTGCAGAAGTCGGTCGGGGCGACAAATTGTCGCGGTCGATTTGATTACACGCCAATGAGAATCAACTTTACGGTGTATATAAAAATCACTTAAGTATACGGTACTCGCCTGGGATATATATATATAGGTACCAGCTATATCCATATATAGGTTTACCGTCAAGCTGCAGCATGCATAACAATCAGCCACAATATATGGTATACAACCTATAAAAATGCCCCTTTCGTGATCCCACAGAATAAGAATAAACTTCAGAAGCGTGGGAGGGCACAACAGTCCCCGCTAAAAGTTAAATATAACAATAATCCTGGAAATGTTGAAATTGATAAGAAAAATATTATGCAAAAGACTTTTGGAATATAATATAATACTTTAAACGATTAATCTACAGATAATTTGTATACCTACTTTGTATTTATAAACTTCTTTTTTGCAAATTAAAATCAACCTGTTTGGCTTGGGAGATATGGGTGTTATGAGCATTTTAAAATTATAGTAGGTATTTAATAATAATCTATTGACATATTATACTGCAAAAATGTTCTGAGTAGGTATGATAAGTACTATATTAAATGTTACATACATTTTATCATCCATGTAATATAAAAATGTATATACGTTTATATGGGACTGATCGACTTAAAAGCTCTACTACCACCGAGTCTATTGGCACCATATTTTACACACAATATACCTATTATGATTTGAGGAGTATACTTTGCTTCGTTTTTCAACTCTTATATTTTGCTTTAGGCCTTGGGGCTTAGGGTGACTCTACAGCCACACTCACACCTAAATTTCATTTTTGCTCACGAAAATTTAATGATTTTTGTTTATAGCATATAAATTTACCAATTTACCATAAGTTACAGATATAAAATTTAAATAAAAACTGTTATAGACAAGCCGACTCGCCTCTCGTATTTTTTTTTTTTTTTATTATTAAATAAAATTACCCTCGGTGACATAGGCCATTGGGATACAAATATACAATTTTTTTTTTACATTGAGATATTTTACTTATGATTCTTATAGTTAATACACATTTTATATTTATAAAAATTTTATAGTAGGTTTTGAAGATTTGATTTTCTTATGAATTTGATGGTGGCGGCGAGAGAGGTTCTGTTGGAGCCGAGTGATTCTGACAGGTGTTTCGGAAATTTTGAATATGATCTTGCTTCGGAGTATGAGTGGCATTCCCTCATCGTGTGTTTGACGGTTAGACTAGTGCCACATGATGAGCATATTGGAGGGTCATTCTTGCTCATCAAATAATATTTTATTGTTACCTAATCAAATTTACAAAAGGCAGTGTCATACATACAGTATATAGATTATAGACTTAACAACTACTCGATCAATTTTGAAGACATTTTCAGAGATTTTTCTTAGAAATGTCAGGGGAGTTTGAATTAGGTGCATATCGATCTTATGTTTCGTGAATACCTAAATATACAATTTATAAATTATTTTAATCTAGCAGCAAATCCCATGTATCATCTCGTTTTAATATTCTAAATCTATCCACAAACATTAATTTAAGCACTTAAACAGTTTGGTTTTTATTTTGGCGCTTTACCAAAGTCTAAGAAGTCGACCACTTTTCTAATGTTTGACTACGTGGTTACGTGGTTATAAGCTTACGACTTTTACTTACAATAAATGTGTCAAAGCTTTGTATTTACATTTTAATATTTTATTTTCAATTTCTTATGAGGTATAGACTGTAGTAAATCATTAGAGCAAGCTTAAACTGGAAATCCGATAATATTATATGAACTAATAATACATATGTATAAATATTAATAGGCTATAATATATTTAATAACTAATAATAATATAAATAAATAATAATAATAATAAATTATAAATGTTTATTATAATATAATATTTATATAAATTATTTAATAAGAAATAATAATATTCATTAGGATCCAAGAACTAATGTTTTACCAACTTAATTGATAACAATTTTATAATAATATATTTAATTATAATGTACAATCTTAAAAAATTAAATCATAACCTGCAACTTTTAACAAATTTCCATTGATTTCCTGGTCGGATAAAAAATAATTGCTGATTCAACACTGGCCCCCAGTTTTTTTTTTAAATACGGACGATTCATACATATAGGTATTAAGGACAGGATGAATGTTACTACAAAAACACCCACTCGGGTATATTGTATCGCGTGCACAGTTTTGTCGATGAAAAAAGGCAGAGATCCAAATTTAGAGATGCCTGGCTCATAAACGATTTAGTTACAAATAATGTTACAAATTTACAATATTATAATATGTTGTTGATCACGTGCGACCGGTTTATGCCATAAATTACCCTACGCGCGTATACTGTAAAAAATGCAAACTTAAATCGAATCATAAACGATAACATTATTATTATTATTATGTAATTTAGTAGGTATAAATGGTATACCTATACCATAATAATGGTAATATTATAGTGGGTTCCGATGATGTCTCGGTTGAAGTATGGACGAGTCACTAAAGAAAAACGATCTACAGGTATACCGGCTAAACTCTATACACCTGCAGGGCGGCTGGCTAACTTTACTTATAACTGCGCCGATATAAATCCTCTTGCACTAATTTAATATACCTATCTACCTACCTACCTATACCTATATAGGCACAGATGACTCGCGTGATGAATGACGCGCCTCTGCGCCGCCGAAGACGGGCAGCAGTTCGCCTACGCAAGAATAGTGTTTGTATTACATTACACATAAAAAATGGCATAAAATTAAATAAAAAACTAAAACAGTGGTCGGATCGCTTGCGTGGAAGTCGATATAGAATAATAACTTACTATTATATTGTTGTTTTTGTAACGTGGTCGGAGGAACCTTATATTATAGTACCTAGTTATCCCGGGAAGGATTTCTATTTCGCATATGGATAAGCTTTCCGCAGCTGGAGGTTTAAGCATACTTTGTGCAAGAGGTTTTTTGTCAATAAAAAGACACATTTGGTTTACAAATCTATAATAATTATTAGTATTTATTAAATATTACTTTTACTGTAGCTATATAACGGAAGATGGTTGTTAATAATTGTATATTTGAGTTCGTTCGTGTTGATGGCGATTGTCAAACTGACCTACGTGTGTATCAATTTAATATTATAAACAATAATTTGAATGGATATGAAAAATGTCGAGTGTGTAGTGTATAATTTTACATGTATATTATAGGAGGTAACAAATGTTACATTTTTTTTTATTATTATTTCTTTCGTCGTTATTGTATACCTATACTTGACACAGGACAATTTAAGAAAGAAAAACCTAGATGTACCTTTTTTGTTCGCGGGATAGCGAATACGACGACGTAGGTACCTATAACATTGTATCTATTCTTCGCCTATAATACTAATATAATATAATATATAACCATAGATTACGTTATAAAGAGCTGCTTTGAACGCACACGATTGTCTCGGTCACGAAGAGGTAGCACTGTTTTCCGAGGTATCATAATATATAGGTAATACGGTGCAGCTATATTAAATAATACGTGTGTGCATTATAATTACCATAATATTGTGTATCGTGTTCATAAAATAGTATTGCATATTAGGCTGTATATATTACCTAAATTATAAGTTATGACAATATTTTATTTTATTTCGTTAACGTGTTTTTTTTAATTGCCGTTGGCATAATTGCTAATTTGACGACGTCGGCATGTTGCGATCGCGAGTTAATATAAATAAAAATCTTATGTACATCACTATAAAACTATGAGATAGGTATAATGCGTTGTGTACAAAATTTTATAGTATTCAGAGTAAGATACTAACATTGATTAATATACATATATATGATATATTATGTGTATATTTAATCAATGGTACAATAAGGTAAATTGTATTTTTTATGCCTGTGATCATTATTTCGTGTAGGAGGAGTGAACCGATATCAGCACCTTAAGTACCTACCTCAAAAGCTCAACTGGTTATAAACTGGAATACCTGGAAATTACAAACAATTTTATTTTATTTTCAATATTGGTTATTTCATTATAGTTTTAAAAGTACCGACGTTATAGATGCTCAAAACTCTCATTTATTATTTATGATAACAATTGTATGGATACCATTTAATTTGAGCCTTTTTTTATAAGCTTGTTGTAGGTAAATTTATCTTGACCTTATTGTAAAATGTAACTAGTTGGGTACCTACTGACTTGGTGTAAATATTTAGATTTTAAATTGTAATCAACTGCCGTATATTAAGACACAAACCAAATAAAAATCGAAATAATAACAACGTAGAAACATAATTTCGATTGAAATTCACCTAACCTGAAGGAGAAATATATTTTGAATAGTACCTACGACTATATACGTATTCAAACGTATAAAGTATCGGTAAATGAAGCAATTTATGTGTCCGAGGAAGTCTTTATGTGACGTATACATAAATGTACTAAATAGGCAATAGCATTCGGGCATTATATTGTAATGGTTCATGAATAACAACCATAATATCTTTATTATCTGTATGACTCAATATTATTAATGGCTAAGTATACTCAAAATAAGAAATGCGCGTTAAATTATACTTAATCTATTATACATACGTATACACTGCATTAGCTGCATTTTCTTTTTAACGAAATATAATAATCTGAAAATAGTTACATCAGGAGGCATAATTGAGATAAAATAATTTTTGTAATAAATGGTCTTGTTCCGTATTTGTAACGGTCGATTAATCAATGTCTTCAAATCTAAGAGCTACTTGGAATGAAAAAAAAATACATATAACGAGACCATCATTGTTACACTCGTACATCACACGTTCGTCGTCTCTAGATATGTACTATACTAATTTGTCTGTCAGTTAAGTCACGACTGAATGGAATCAAAAGACCGCAATTATTTCCATAGTCATCGGCAAGAAACTGCGTGCGTGGTATAGATAAGATTATAGTCGTAAATGGAAACGGAGCGATGAAAAATTGAGTTTACAAAAAGAAATGCGTTTTAGTAGATACACCTGTTTTTTAAATTCATTTTAGATACGGAGCGGAGCGATGAATGTGTATTGATTTTACAATGTGCGTTTTTTTTTTGTGGAAATATAATCAAATATATATAGGTACTAACATTTTCTATACATGGTATGATGTTTAAAAATATTTTGACTCTTTGAACTATTTATAGACAAGTAAAATTTTATTCATTTTTTTTCAATAATATTGTCAATGAAAAAAAGTTTGCTAAAAGCTTGAAAATGTAAAAAAGGTCCTCATAAGATGATATTATGGGTATTTAAAATATTAAAAATACATATAGACATGATTTTTTTTTTATTAAATTTCATATTTTTAAAAATATCATCAAAACCACGAAAATATGCAAATAATTTATAAACTTGTTTTATTTGTACATCTAAAACTTAAGAATTTAATACAATGTTCCACTTGAATAGTTCATTCTGAAATCAAATAATCTAAATTATATTTATACACATTTTAACCTGACAGTCTTTACTCAGAATCGTTTTTCGTTTGCAATGATTTATCAGTATAAACTATATAGGGTATACATTCGACACCTATTTATTTTTGCATACCTTTATGGCTGCGTTTGGAATACGACAATATAATCTTTTATTTTTATGTTTCAGGCCTGCGCTCCGAGGTACGTTTATTTCACTAGCAATGGCAACAAAAGAGAACCCGTTGGTACGTGTTACGCCACCTCAGACTTCAATGATTTCTCCGAGTACTCGCCATGCCGAACGCGTAAGTGAATCAATAATGATATATCAATGATATAATTTAGAACTATTCTAATAATGCTATAAATTCATACTTAAAGTATATGATTTAGATTTTAGGTAATTGTATAGTTTAAATAAAATCAAAAAACCATTATAACAGTATAAGAAAGTCAATTTCAATTCTTATCATCTAGCGATAAAAAAAAATGAATATAATTATATCAATGCGATTAGCCATTATCACTTAAATGTATAAGATACAAGTACCTACCATAATAATTATGCAAAACAAATACAAACGTCCAAATGCAAATAAGCAATAATCTTCAGGGTAAACCCTCCCGGGTCATCTCATTACTGCGTACTACCTGGCGGACACATATTGTTAACTCCCGAGTCTATAATAACATTATGATTGTATCATTATAATTTAATGTTTATAATAATATGAACAAACTCATTTTTTTAAATTTAATTTAAATTTAAAAAAAGTAAATTATTATATGATAGACCACCATCCCCCGCCCGGGCATGGCAGAAACCTACGGGTGCCCAATCAGAATTCTGCCAAACATCCCACACGTGTAAAAACAACCTACCCAAATCAAAACCCTACCACAACCACAACAAAAAACCTACAAAATGCTAATGGCCACAGTTGCCGGGCTTAAAAAAGATCAATAAAAAAAAAAAAAAAATTATTATAGTCGCTATAATAAAAATAATAATAATTTTAATTAATATTTTAGTTGCGATATAATTTTAAAACCACTCGGAAGTAGTATGTAAACTTTCTTTTGGCTAATGTGCTAAACATAATGTTGACCCGGTAGAGTTTATCTACGACAGGTGATTTTACTACCACCCAATAGTTAATAGTAAATACTGTTCAAATATTCCTACTATGCAATAATACATATAAAAACCGTACGAAGTGTATGTACGTATACCAAATCTATATTTGCATAATGCCATAATGAAATGATAATTGAAAAGGCGGGTAAGTGCAACGGGGTGGAGTATGTCACCGGTTTTGGAAGTTTGCCCATCGTCCCTTTGGTCCTTGGACAGGAAAGTGTATTATTACCTATTAGATTTTAATGCAATGATAGTTTTACAAGTTTTTTTTAATCGCTTCAGTGGTGATAAACAAATTGTTAACAAATAATATTTTAGCGGTTTTTTTCGTTATTTTGGGTGGTTTTTCCAGTGGCGTTAAATAACTATTAAGAAAATTGAAAAATTATCTCTTTAAAGTACCAACAAGATTCACTTTTCTATCAGAAAAGATGCTGATCTCGGAGCATTTTTACTACCCAAAATGTTGGTAACAGACAGAAAATAAACACACATCTTAGTAAATCTGAAGTAGATATTTTACTTTTATGAAAGACAATATTGGATAGGCATAATATAACTTGCTATTTCCCGCGGTTTTGCTCGAATTTTAGTATAGTTTTGTATTATAAGTATAACTAAGCAAGCTAGTTTAAGCTACCTAATCGTGTCAAAGTCTATTAATTCTAAGTTACAAGTAAATTTTAAAACATAAAAATATTATTGCCCATACAAACTTTGCCACCCCTTAGGGGTTGAATTACTAAAAGCAACCTACTTACGATGTCTAAAATGTCCAAATTTAAAATTTCTATCCACACACAGTTGACTTTCAACCTAATAGATTAAAGAGTGGTTATTTAGTTTCACTACATTAGGTGTTCGTTTAAAAAAAATAAAAAAACAATACACTTTTTAGACTTTAAGTCATATAAATTACTATATCATTGATATGAATGCGTTCTATATCCTCACCATTCCCATAATAATAAAAGTTTGACAACAATCGTTAATTTACACATGAAAACAAAATACAATAATCGTAATAATTTGCGTCATTTATTTAGAATTTACATTACGAATATTTTGTAAATTATTATTATGAATGCTTGTAAATAATGATTTTTATAAAATATACAAGATTTACCATTATTTATTATCATAATATATTATTACACATAATTCGTGTGATGCACCGATACATTCTGAATTTATTGTGCACCGAGTTTACATATTATGTACCTACTCTCGGTTCTCAAATACAGATGAAATAACCATATCGTTTCCAACATATAGAACAGTACCTACTTATATAGTTAAAAATTAAAATAATATGTTATAGACTTACAATATAAAATGGGTCATCTATAATAATAACAAAAAAATATAACCGTCTCGTATTCGATCGCAGACAAACCACACACATACACATAATATAGTGATTTAGAGTAAAGTCAAGTATAATATGTATAGTAAATATTATGTATGTGTTGGCCTGTTTCAGGGAATTGGGGTCACCATAAACAGGGTACTTGCCAAGCTGGACTCGGGGCATCTGTTTCGAAGGTAAATCACGTATATATTTAAAAACCCGAGGTTTTGAAAACACGCTTGGCTTTGGTTTTCGAAACGCATTTAAATACGTCATATTCACTCTGTTTGTTTGTTCATACAGGATGGAAAGCGATTATTCATTGGTGCCGTCGGAAGTTGGTATTGGCAAGGTGAGACAATTTCATACGAATTATTATAAAATATGATAATATACTTACTTCATATAAAGATAAAATACCTATATATACATACGTCCTAAATATAGATTAATATAAAATTAGTCGTTAAGAACGCCATGTAACTATTCATTTTATTGTTATAGTTTTTGTATATCACATTAGCCATGTATAATATTATGTACTTAATGTAAAATTGTATTTTTATTTTTTCCTATGCCTGCAGGTTATTAGAAAAGATGTGCCTCCTATGCATGCACTGTTAATTTCACAATTCGGCATGTAGTTTATGTTATTGCTTTATGTCTGTATTTTTGGGATTCGTAACTATAAGTATACGATCCTGGCGAAAAACACTTTATCATTCCTAAATTATTACTGTTTGCGGGAAAGACAACAATATGCATTTTTTTCATCTACCGAATATTTTGGGCATGTTTGATTTGTCGGGGCGCTTATTTTTTTTTTACTTTTTTTGGATGTAAAACACACTGTTTTTAATGTTATTTGGCAGGCCAATTATACTCAGTCAATTCGTCAGCTCGATTGCCGTTTTTACCGGCCATACAATATATCATCGACGACATCGACGAAGGTAAACACGTGTTGAAAATGAAAACGGAACTACAAATATATACCTACATACGTATATACTCCCTCCGGAAGTCATTGATGACATATATTAACCCATTACAATTTAATCGCGGGGCTTGAAATTATAACCCATAAACATAATATAATGTATTTAAACTGAAACGGTTAAACCTTTTAATTGAGTCCATTTATTTTTTAATCATGACCAGTACCTAAAACGTCTATAAAACTATCCATTTATTTTAAAATATAAATAGATAAATAATATGCAATAATAAAAATACATATAACGACAATAAATCGTTTTGATTAAATTTTATTATGGTCATCTGTAATTACGATTATTATGACGTCACCTTTTTTGTGGTAAGTTTATTCCAGCCATATTTAAATGTTTAACTACGTTGGTGATTTAGTTATAACTGTGATCTGAATCATAAGATTTTACTGTTGTTCAAAATATCTAAATAGCTATCCTATTATATTATATACCTATAGGTAATAGGATTATTTAAGATCGTAATATTCTTTTTTTTTTTTATAAAAATCATTGATCTTATAATCATTAAACTGTTATGTAAATTTCAAGCCCGGTTTAATTGGCATGATTAGGATGTGTCGGGAATTGCATTTTTGTGGAAATTACTTGACGCTTTCCTGTTTCGCTTTGCTTTGGTCACTATACTAACGTTTGCTGCTTATTGCCTGTGTTCATTATACTAATCTTTACTACTTGTATTTAGTTTTTGTTGTAATGTTTAATCATTTATGATATTCCAGAAAATAAAAATGAAATAATACTATTTTAATCCGAATAATCCCTAATGACACACTTAAAAACACGCACCTAATGGGTACAGGGTGTTTCAAAAGACTATTCAAACATTTTTGAACTCACTAGTTTTATTTTTCTAACCAAAAAATGTGTTTGGAAGTAAGATAATAAAAAAAAGACATAAATGTCTGGAGAAGAGTTTTCTATAAATGGTCCATATAGTCGTCTTGGAGACAGGTGTACCTACTGCTGATGACAGATGCTCATTAGAGTAACACATGCAACTGCAGCAGATGACAACATCCGATAGACACTCGAAAGTCGAAACATCCTGTACCAAAAAACAAATATATTAATTCGTTTAAAAATAAAATCACTAAATATATATATATATATACTATACTAAATAGGATAACATAAAAAAATAAAGGTGGATTAAATCGTTTTTAAGAAAAAAATTAACTTTTTTTAACTCACTAAGCTTGGAGAAAGGCAGAATATCGTAAAATTCAGTACGAAAAACTATAATGCGCATTTATATTTTATAGGCCAATTTTACTCGCAAAATTTGCACAGCCGACCGGATGTATTTTCGACCAACGAGGGACCGCCAGCTGACGATGATTCGTATCTCGGTTATTCGGTCGCCGTCGGTGCTTTTGGATTTGGTTCAGAATCCGGAGCTGCTGTCGGAATGCCCAGGGGGGGAGGACTTTTCGGAAAAGTATGATTCGCATATCGATAATGGTTTTTTGATATGAGATTTTTTATATTGATTAAATACATACAGGTCCTCTTATATTCCACCGACCTGATAAATTTGTACAACATCACTGGCGATCAACTCGGTGCATATTTCGGTTATTCGATTTGCGTTTCAGATGTAGACGGTGATGGTGGCGACGATATAATAATCGGTGCACCGCTGTACAGCGAGTTTTCCAAAAACGACGGATCCTACGAGACTGGAAAAGTTTACGTGTACTTAAAAAAAGAGGTAAGTACACGATAAATGATAATATAAGTAATAAGTAGTAAGTAAAAACACGGCATTTATAATTCTCATTTTTCTCATATTTTTTTATGTAAGGTATGTTATTCTAATATCGATAGTTTTATTACACTGAACAACACACTACAGTAATTTCGTAAAAGTAATCGATAATTCATTAACAATTAAAAATATTTCTTATTCCGTGTATATATTTTAATTATTATTTGTCCCAAGTAAAACTATAAATTCTGAATATTTAAATGTCATAGGTACCTATAAAGTAATTTTGTTTAATATTATTTAGTTAATTGTTTGAAACAATGTATATTAACCGACGTTTTATTCATAGGGATATAAATTTAACGAACGGAACACAAGAATGGGATTCAACTCAAAATCTCGTTTTGGACTAGCTTTGACTAGCTTAGGTGATATAAATAGAGACGGATACGGAGGTGAGTTGTGCATTGATTTCAATTGTCGTTATCGAATAAAATAAAATAATTTACAAATTCAGATTTTGCTGTGGGTGCTCCGTATGACGGGCCCAACGAATTGGGCGCAGTATACATATACCACGGGACTAAAACTGGCGTTCGGGAAAAATATTCTCAAGTGATCAAATCGGAAGACGTATCCGTGGGAGTAAGACCCATATCGACGTTTGGTTTTTCGTTGTCGGGCGGAACAGACTTGGACAACAATCAATATCCTGATCTGGTCGTCGGTGCTTACGAATCAGACATAGCTTATTTCATGAAATCTAGACCAGTTGCTCAAATGACCACGTCCGTATATTTCAAGTCTGAAAATAAGCAAATAGCGCTGGAACGTAGAGAGTGTACGACCAAAGACGGTACTCTGGTCCCGTGTTTATTTTTGTCCACTTGTTTACAGTATACGGGAATTGGTGTCGATGATCAACTGAGTAAGTAAATGCAAGATATTAATAATACAAACATAAAATAAGTGTATATAATAATAATTATATTAATGATGATTTATTTTTTAAGATATTGAAATGCAACTGGTATTGGATGCTAAAAAACCAAAATCCCCAAGAATGTTCTTCTTATTGGAAGAAAACAGAAATGTATTGAACCATAGTTTAACGTTGGATAAGAATGACCAATCTTGTAAGACATTCAACGTTTACTTGAAGGTATTAGGGATTGAATCATTTTTTTTTATATTTTTTTTTTCAAATAAGACATAATATTTTTTTTACATTTTAGAACAATGTTAGAGACAAGTTGACGCCGTTAGAAGCAGAGTTAAGATATAGAATTATCGAGGAGAATAGAAAATTCACTAGAACTCTAACACCTGTAATAGATCTTGATAACGAACTATTTGCCGTCTCTAGAGACTCTATAAGTATACAAAAGAACTGTGGAGGAGATAATATCTGTATACCAAATCTTCGGCTTATTGCTACACCGTAAGAGCACATTACTATAATTCTTTTAAATGATTTTTATCAATTATTTTTATTTTTTATTTTTAGTGATTCCGAGTCCTTCTTACTAGGATCTAATAAAAAATTAAAAGTTGACGTTATAGTACAAAACGAAGGTGAAGATTCTTTTGAAACCACTTTCGACATGACTGTACCTCCTGGCATTAATTATGTAAAAATAGAAAGAGTAGATGATAATGAAAACGATATACCTGTACAATGTTCAGCTCCGTCAGAAATGACAAACAACACTTTACATTGTGACATTGGGAATCCATTGCCCCGAGATAAATATGTTAGTTACATTTATAACTATTAACTATAGTTTATACTTTCATAGTTTTGAATATAAATATAACTGACTAAACTATTTAGTCAAATGGTCCACTATTTATTAATTATATATTTTATAGGTACAATTTAAAGTTGTTTTGGAACCATATCAAACCACTGAAACTAAGGCCAAATACGAATTCAACATGGTGGTGAATAGCACAAATCCTGAACGTTTTGATTCCGTGTCAGATAACACGAAATACTTAGGAGTACCTCTTTGGGCGGAAACCGATTTGATAATTGTAGGATCGTCAAAACCCGTGGACGTACATTATAACATTACGATGGAAGATACTCTCAACATTACCGATGAAAAGCAGATCGGCCCGCAAGTTATTCACATATACGGGATTCGAAATAAGGGTCCTTCAGATATATTAGAAGCTGAAGCTTACATTGATTGGCCTATGTTCACATTGTCAGGTAAATAAATTTTAATTGAACTTAAGATGTATAAAATATATACATATAAATATGAACATAAATTTGTTAGCAATGTTTTTAAACAACGTTTGAGTTAATTTTCGTGTTGATTTGGAAAAACAAAATAAAATAATTTAGTTTAATTGAAATGTTTTAACATAGGAGAACCACTGTTATACTTACTTGAAATGCCCGAAACAAATGGACAGGTAAAATGTGAAGCTATTGAAGAAATTAATCCACTAAGACTAAATGTAAGTATTGGCAAATAAGTATTAATTATTGAATTTTAATAATTTTATATAATGTTTGCAGATCGATCGTAAGAGGAAGTCGTATTTTGAATCAAGTGGTTTGTTTTCAAGCAGTTCAGGTGGGTCCGTTACTGTTAAGGGTGCAGAAGGCATTAGTACAAGTTCTACAAGTGCGGTCGTCAAGACGTTTGCGGAACTGACGGAAGAGGAAAAAAGACGTTTCATGGAGATTCAAAAAAAAGACGAAGAAGAATCAAAATCTCAGTGGGGCGACGGTTCGTACGAACAAAAAATTCGATATCAAAATTCCAAAACGGAATCAACCGGAACGGTGATGACCGGCGGTGCGAGCCATAGCCGCAACGATGGTTCCGGCGCAACGGTCGTTACTGACGCCAACCGAGGGCCAAAATTCACAGTGGGATCGTCGGATAACGGCGGAGGCATGGTCCACAGCGAATATTCGGGTTCAAAGTCGACGAGCGTGGTGACAGGAGGCCAACGCGGCAACGAAGCGTCCGGCTCTTCGGTGGTAACCAACACGTACCGAGGGCCGACTTTCACAGTAGAGTCGTCTGGAAGCGGTGGCGGCGTAGTGCGCAACGAATACGAGTCGAGATCGTCGTCGGGTTCCACTTCGGTTTCCGCGAGCGGGGCGTCAAGCGCTCAGGGCAACCGTTGGTCCGAGGCTGGAGGAGCGGAGAGCGATTCCCACGGTTCTGGTTCATCGTCCCGCGGTGTGTATGGCGCCGCACACTTTGACGAGTCCGAATCGTCGTCCGGCAGTTCGACTTTCCAAATGGGTGTGTCGTCGTCCGGGGGTTCCACGCGAGTCGAGACCGCGGGCACAGGTTCTCGTGTGGCAGGATTGTCCGAAAACAACGCCGGATCGGAATCCCATGGTCAGTCGACCGTGACCGTTATTCAGAGTGGATCGGAAGTACTCGGTGGATCGGAAGTACGCGGTGGATCGGAAGTACGCGGTGGATCGGAAGTACGCGGTGGATCGGAAGTACGCAGTGGATCGGAAGTACGCGGTGGATGGTCGTCTGGCGGTCAATCATCGGTGACTTCGCAAGGCGTTGGCTACGGCGGGGTTAACGGTTGGGAAACGTCCAGGACGACGGCTGAATCGCGAGGGGAAAAATGGTCGCGTGACAACGGGATCGGCACACAGTGGAATCAAGGCGGCGGTGGTTGGCACAAAGGTGCCAAGAACTTCTCGAGTTTCCAAGAATCGGAAAAGAGTCACGTGGCTAACACGACGTGGGGCGACGCTGCAGGTGGTGGCGTGCCGAAGACGTACGTGGTGGACCGATGGCGAACCAACAACGACGGAGTGGTACGTAACGGCAGCACGTCGCATGTAGTAGACGGTGATGCGTTGGACTACCGGGACGCAACGGTGCGCAGGATGAACATGGCGGCAGGAACGGGCGGCGTGACCAACGTCATAGGTGGCACCACAGGAGATGACAGTGACCTATCGGTCAGCTTGACTGGTGCCGCTGCGGTCACGGAAAGGCATAACCAGGGGTTCAGGCAGTCTAAAGTGGACGAATCAGAAACGGTGCACAGGTGGCGGACGGTCGACGGAAAGCTCTACCGCGCCAACGCGGAGGGCAACTGGGACACGTTGCACATGACTTCCGACGGTGGTGGTTCGACGGATGTGTACGAGGCGCAGGACCTAAGCCCACAAAACTACGTCAAGCCAGCCGACGTAGATGGCAAGTTTAAGCTATACACCCGTTTCCGGAGAGACACTCAGACCAAACGGTGCGGGCCCACGAGGTGCGTGACTGTCAAGTGTAAGATCGGGCCGCTGTCCAAAGATCAAGAGGTGTGGCTGTCGTTCAGGTCCAGGGCTTGGGTCAGCACTTTGAAAAAGGTATTTACTGATGAACAATAAGAAAGTCCTTTTCTAAAACTAAAACTACTACCTAAAAATTAAAATGCAAAGGATCAAAAATCCTCCACTTCAAACTAGGTACCTATCTATCTCATTGATCTCATTTTCATTTGCAGGTGGCGCTCAACAGACCGGTGACACTAAGCTCCACGTTATCCGCAAAAGTCACTAAGCTTCAATACATTGGCAAGCCGGAAAGTAAACTCGCCCAGGTTAGGAGCTACGAGGTATTCACAGAGGTCATCCCCAGGGACCTGGCTGTCAAACCGGACATCATTCCGCTGTGGATCGTCGTCTTGGCCGCCGTCGCTGGGACGGCTATCCTGTTGCTCCTCGTGTATCTACTTTACAAGGTAAATATCGTCATTGGAGAGTTCGTATAAGCTTAAAATCAAACATAGTTTACACGTCGAGCCTCTAAGGTCACGCATTTTCCCGAACACCGCACGTATAGGTCATAATTTATTTTATAAAATAAAAGCTTTCCTTCAAGCTCAACAGTATTTATGTATCATTCATTAGGTATTGTTGGGAGTGTTGGGACATCATTAAAATAGTTGTCCCCGAGTGGACCACTTTTAAGGAGTTATATACCACAGAGGGAATTCTCACAGAATTTAAAAAGAAAGATAAAAATGAAAGTGCCATCACCATTTTTGATTATTGAGTGGTCGAAACATTTCAACTACAAAACTGTTTTGCGAAACATCTTTTATAATATTACAACGAGCATTAATCTTATTTCTTACCAGAATACTGTTTTTACACAAATATTAGTATATTAGTATACTAGTTTAATAAACTAAACATGTTACAATATTTATTATACACAAACATGATTTAATACCTGTAGTAGTACTTGCCAATAATTTTGATTTACAATAATTTATTCATAAATATTAAACCAATTGAATACCGTAAAAAATAAGTATCATATATTCATATTAAAATTTATTTTACCATAATATCATCAGAATGCTCAATATTTTATGATAAACCTTTTGTGGCTTTATTTTATTAAAAAAATATACAGATAGAGTAGTAAGACTTTATTTAATTGATTGCAAGTAAAATGTCATAAGTTATGATTTTTGGTTTGTTCGTAATTAGTTTAATACAATAACTAAGTTTACAAATCAAACATATAAAAAATGCATTTATTTTAATAACTTCATTTTTTTTTATTTTTGGTAGTGTGGATTCTTCAAACGCAATCGGCCATCAAGTGCACCAGAAAAACAACCGTTGACACACAGAAATGGACAAGCCGAGCTTTATCAAACAGGAGATGAAGCATTGTAAGAACACTCAATTTTGTTCAGCTAAAACAAAAAAAATTGAATTAAAAAATTTAAATAAATATGATTGGAACCTAAATAAATTGCCACATTAAACCACCTAACTGATATTAATTTGTTATAATTTATTTTGTAAATATTTTAATATAACTATTATATATTATGTTTTTTGTAAATAGTATATATACAATTGTTTTATTTTCTTACATTTTGAAATAATAATGTAAATGTTAGCCTTATTGTAAATTAAATTATTATATGAATCTATTAATTAATTAACTGTACTTAAACCTTGAGAATAATTGTTTTTATAAAAAATTAAATATATTGTTTTAAAATTATAACTCTCTAGTCTAAAAAAAAAAATTGTAAATTGAGTTGCATTTTTATTCTTTACAAAATTAACATTCAGTTGTAAAAGTTTTTAATTATGACTTAATAAGATATCAATAATTTATGCTTGTGAAATTAAAAAAAATACCTATCAATATTCAATTTACTTATTTTAATAATGACTGATAATTTTTGGTTTATTTTTAATTGAAAAATAAATTATAAAATGTAAATAATAAATGTTTTCTTTTTATTCTTCATATAGATATTAGGTTTTCAACTAAAGGAGCTGAATGCATTTATTATTGTTAAGAAGCAATCACACTAGACAAAAGTTTATGTAAAAAGATGTTTTCATATTTTCTTAAAAGAAAATTCAAATTAGATTTGTAAGTTTAAGTTATTTTTATAAACAGTAATAATTATATAAGTTAGTTGATTATACCTCATTTTTAAAACTATCAAATTGATTTTGCCAATACATCAAATTATTCCTGAGATACACGACACAATGCTTTTTTAATATCAGGCAATTTGTACAAAAAATTTAAATTATTTAATTTGGTTGGTTCCACAGCTTGTCCTTCTATAACCATTTTTGCACGTTCTGTTCCAAATATTAACTTGAAAATAAATCCAGGAACTTTTAACACAAAACTATGACCAAAGACTTCAACAAAACTTTTGGCAAAGTAATGATGAGTAATTATCTGAAAAACAAAAATAAAATAAGCTAGGTATAAAGTTTCAAATTTAGAAAAAAATTAAACATTACTTCAGGCGCAACTCCATTAACAATACCCTCTACCCTATTGTTTTCAATAGCAAACAACACTAAACGACAGACGTCGTCTATGTGTATCCAAGGAAAGAATTGAGAACCATTACCCATACAGATTCCAAAACCAAAACGAAAGAATGGATAAAGTTGACTTATAAATCCACCTTGTCGGCCAAGTACAACCCCTATATATCATATATTAATAGCTAAAATTCAAACATGCTTTGGTAGAATAAAAAATAAATATAATATAAATTATTTTTACCTAATCTTATTATTACTGAACGTACGTCATCTGATTTTGGTATAGCACTTTTTTCAATCCCAATTGCTAATTTCGATAAGTAATCAAATTCTTTAACGTCATAGCTCTCTGTATATGGATTACACTTATCTGTATTTGGTGGATATATTCCTAATAATTAAATCAAAAGGTTTACATTTGATTGTGTAACTACCAACAAAAAATATGAATTAAATAAACATAACTATAATATATCGTTTGATCTGTACATTTATCATTATTACATTTTGAAAAATAATATTAATATTTCATATTATATGTAATACATAAACATGTTTGCTATAATCATATTTTTAAATAACTTATCCTGTGAAGTATAAAACAATTCTTAAAAATTAAAAAATAAGAATATCGATTTCAAATTGAGTACTCAAATGTACACATGAAATGCATAATTAATAATTATAAGAATAGTTTACAAATACTAATAGTTTAATGCTGATTATGTTATAGTGTATACACTATTCAATAACATGCATAATTATTTTATATGTCAACTTGCATAGTATGCAAACTATATTAAATGACGTCTATTGGAGTCAGTGGCAACCCCCATGTTACATGTCCTTGTTATTTCAAATATGTATGGTTTTAACAAAGTAATTTTAGTTTTAAGACTTAATTATTATTTTTTTCCTTATTTTGCACTCTGATTACATTATAAACTTAAATTACAAAATGTAAATTGATAATTTACTTAAGTAAATGTTTTAATAGATGTGTTAAGAGTTATAAACACTATCATCCAAAACGGCTACATTAGGGAAGGCCGAAATTATGAATAATAGTGTCATTGAGTCATTTAAAAATATGAAAACAGATAGGACATTTTCAGAATTAAATTTTAATATAGTATAATACTTTACTTAAACATTTTTTCTCTAATAATGCCATAATGGTATTGCGAATATGATCATTAGTAAGGACCCTACACAAAACCTAACCAGATTTGAATGCAAATCGTATTTTTTTCTGAATGTCCAAAAACATTGCTTTTTAAGCACTAAGTTAATTTCATACTTGATGTATCAAGGAATTAAAAAATGTAACTTTTATTTTGCATTTTTAAGACTTAATTACTTTTTAGAGCATTTTTATATAGGAATGGATAAAATTTGATTGTGGTTAACATTCATTCAAAAAAATAAAAATAAATATTTATTATGTTTTTACAAAACAACTCTGGCCGATAACCGTCGAAGATTTATGTTTGAGAATGTTAAGCAGCACCTGACTATACAGTGCTATTATGAAACACAAGGTAAAAATATAATTAATTTTCAGGGTAAAAAGAAGATAGGAGAACTAAAAGATGATGAAAATGATACGAATACCTAAAAATAAGAATTTAAATAAATACCAATTACTAATACAAATTTTTTCAATATTAAAAATAGTTTTAAGAGCATTTAAAAAAAAATTGTTTGGAGTGCATTAAATTGTATTTTTTTAAGGCATTTTTCTTAGAGCATTTATATCTGTTCCCTAATCATTATATAATCTAAATATTGGAAATATTTAAAGTTGGGGGGTATGGCCATGTAAGTCATTTATAATTCTAGCACCCCGAAGATTTAAACTCTAGTTGGTGCACTGATTAATGTCATCAGCTGCAAACATGTTAATTAAAATGTATTTGTAAGTAAAATAATCAAATTAATTAGGACACACCCACTCCAGAAAATGATACAAATAATTTTGGCTTTGGTGTATTCATTTCATTGATTGCATCCACAAGGCATTGATTAGTCAATACTCTACTATCCCATACAGATTTTTTAAATTTGCTAGTCCATAATCTTGTGGGTTCAAGAATTGGTTCACCAGCCGCATTAATAACAGCAATTGTATCAAGTGGGATTTCATTTTTTTTAACTTGATCCTATAGTAAAATAAAATAAAAATCATAACTATTTAAAAACTCCAGATTAATGATTTTGATTTGATGTGATATTTACCCAGCTTATAACAGAATCAGATTTATTTAACTCATTTTTTTTTCTTGATATGATGGTTACATCATAATTCTGGTCTTTGAGGTATTTTTTCAAATATTTACCAACAAATCCTGTTCCACCTCCTGAAAAATAAAAAATAAAGTTGATAAAAATAAAAGCAGTAAGAACTAAGCCGCCATAAGAGATTGCGATGTCAATATTATGTATCTCTGTCTTACAAGTTACAAAGGTACATTATAACAAATATAGTTATAATATAAGTTCAGCAGAATTAGTTTTGTGTTATTACAGTAAAATTAAAAGTATGAGTATTATATGTAATTTTTTTTTTATTTAAATTTTAAAACGAGTTATGAGCTTTTTGAAATTATAATTGTTTTAAGACTTTTAACTTGCTTTAAAAATATAAAGAAAGACTAACAAGAGATCCAGATAAAAAATACCAACACAAAATGGATCCTAATAAACAAAAATTTGGTACATTTGTAAATTTCGACAAACAGAGTGAACACAAATGGGCATCATGTCCTCCCTCTTAATGAATAATAAGTGAATTCTCATTATTGGTAACAAACTTTGTCTAAAAAGTAAATTTATTTACGTAGGTAAACAAGGAAATGTGTACAGTTCTTATACTTTTACAAAACAACAATTATATAGATCAATTTTTTTAACAAGAACAAAACTAAAATAATAACAAAAGGTATGGGCGGACACTGGAGATAGTTTAATAAAAATATTTAGTGTACAGTTAAACACACCTTTATAGTATTTACTATTATTTTTAATCAGTTAGACCAAATCAAAAATGACTAATATTTAAATAATTTAACAATTAACAGTGAAAGTAATAAGAATATAATTTGACGCAAAGGTGCTTGCTTTTTAAAACTGTTTTAAAATTGTATTCAAATTGATCATGAATCAACATTCATTTTTATCTCTTATTAACAACAAATGGAAACTGAAATATTAGATTTCAGACTCGCACAACATAATAATTAACTTTTTTGACCTTGGTATATACATGACAAAAAATTATAAAATATTGAACCAACATTAATTACATACCGATTAACACTCTCCCTTTACTTGTCGAATAATTTCGGCTCATGGATATCATGATCAGCAAGTAATGTTCACGAGTGAACAATAATCGTTATTTTAAATTAAGAATGAATATTAAAAAATTTTAAAGGTCAGTGGCAAAAACAAAATTGTAATCGACTTTAAAATTCGTACAATCGAATTTACTATTTTTATTTAAATATAATGTCTATAATCACTAGTCTTTATTACTATCTTGGACGACGTTGGTACATAATACATAAATACATAATATAATTCAATTTTTTTAACTCGAAATTCAAACATTAGTGATATGATATCACTGATATCCTCTTATATTATCTATATGGAAAATAATTTTTCATTGGAAATTTGGAAATCCTACATTCACGTTATCACTTATCATTTTTGCATAACAAATTTTTTTTTGTTCGAGTGCAGCCGTCAGCCAGTGAGACAACCGCGAATGACAACGCGGGCATCACTGTAAACTGTAAAGTTTAAAGAGTAAAAAATTGGGCATCCCGCAAGACATAAAAAACATAAGAAACGACCGGCCGGCAACTACATCTACAGTGCTGCCAGCATACCCTGACCACCGTGAAGTTCGAGAAAACTACAATATGCATCCCTTGTCCGAAATGATTCTTTTCTTGACATTTTTTTTTCCAGGTCAACGTTTCGTTATGTGGACATAACCTCAAATTATCATGTATCATGTTGGCGGCACTGCGTCCGCGAGACATTTTTCGTGCTCGTTCCACGGCGTCATCGTCACATCGTTCACAAACAAATTTGTTCCTGAATCAAGCAGAACTCTCTGTTCCGCTCCGAATTTTTTCGTCTTTGGTAAGTATCTGGATGCTCAAATATTTTATTTTATAATATTTCCCCACTTTGTTTGCTATTAACGTTAACCATTGATCGTTTTATAAATTTAAAATAATTCGTTTAACCCATTTATCTTAAGCAATGTAATTTTTTCAACAATTTGTTTTTATGTAGGTTACTCTTAGGCGTACACGTGTTAGTTTATTTCGATTTGCTCTAAATGTCTCGTTTTTTTTTGTTTATAGATTTGTCGTTAGCCCGATTATGAGGGCTAAGTGGCGTAAGAAGCGTATGCGTAGGTTGAAGCGCAAGAGGAGGAAGATGCGTGCAAGGTCCAAGTAAACCTCGTGGCCTGCTCCCCAGACATATTGTCATGTTTTGGTAAACATTAAACGATATTGTACCTTTTATATTGATTCATCTAAACAGTAATAAACACTTTCTGTTCAACCTATAAACCAAATGTTTTTATTTAAAAATTATTTCCAACTTCAATTCAAAAATGTCTGCATTTTTAGGTTATCTAATATATAGTAGCCTAGTGTAACTAAGTGTTTATAATGATTAATAATTGTAATTATCAGTAGCATTATAAATTGGCTTTGATCAGGGTTTTTTTAAAGAAAGGTTAAGAATACATCGTGTATTTTATTCCAAATTAAAATATTTTATTAACTAACCGTTTTCGCTGCAACTTAAGTTTAGTACTTAAGGTCCTTGCTGATTTATAATGTAACACTAATTTTTTATCCAAGTACATTTTAAGCAAAACCTTAGATCATAAGGAATACACCCACGTGTGTATAGTTTATTACCTAAACTTAAAACTGAAAAATAATAAATGTGAGGTTAGAAATTTGTGTGGAGGTGGCTTGATGCATTTTTTAAACTATAAAAAAAATAAATTTCTACTAGTTCATATGTGTATTAATCAACACAAACGTTTTAAACGATGACTTATATTGTGTTGAGTGGGCGAAATTAATCGTCAGTCAAGTGGACAGTGGTGCGATATAGGGCTGGATTTTTATGATAAGTTAGTTTGGTTATGTCAATACTCTACAATTTTGCTAAAACAAGAATACTGTTAAATGGTGTATTAGAAGAATAGTAGTATAAAGATCTGTATCGTTGAAGTAATGTCATGCTCTAACTAAACCCTTTGGTTATTAAGTTACCTAACTCGTGAATTTATCCAACGAAATAAACTGTTACTTCTTAACAGTTACAACTAAAAATGGTGTAGCTTACATGTGTATCTGTTCGGTTTTTTATATACTTATATTGCACATCAAACAACTCTGGTGATGAATGTTGTGCTATAATTATAAGTTAATACTAATGTAAAATTTGTATAACATATTGATCAATAACTAATAATTGTGGTTACAAGGTAAGCATGGTGAAAACAAATAGTTTTTATTGATATACTAATATATTACAGAATTTGGAAAAATGTACACTTGAATAGTTTGTTCATTATCAGTTTAACACATTACTTGGTAAGTAATTTTTAAAAAATAATCTTAATTTCATTGACCTAATACATTTTTTAAAGCATCTCTGATTTCACAATGTTGAAATTTAAATCCACAGTTCAAAGTTCTTCTTGGTAATACTTTTCTTCCTTCCAACATTAATTTTGTTCTTTCTTCTCCGAACGCTATCTTTAATAACATTGTTGGTATATTTAACATAACTGGTGACTTTTTTAACATAAGTGTGTAAATAGTAGTTATTTCTCCATTAGTTACACCCTAAAATTTGTTAAATAGATAAAATGTGATTAATCCAATTATAAACACCCAACAGGTTCATCTTGGCACCTGCTATCGTTATAATTTTATAAAAACTAAATTTTTTCCATTTGATACAAATTTGGATAGCTGCACACCTTTGAAAAATTTCTACACACTCAATTTTAGATTTATTAATTTCTGGTCATAACATATATTTAACTGTTCTTTATTGTGTTGATCATTATTAAAGATTCTATAATCATGTACATTATTTTAACTTTTTGAACCGATTAATGTTGAGTTTACAAATTTAGCGATTTTTCGTATTTATTTTTTGGTTTTTGAATTATAACATTTTTACTTTTAACTCACCAAAGTACAAAATGTATACAATTGTATACCATAAACAACCTTCTAAGTTGATGTTTCAATTAAAAACAAAAAATAAATTCGACATTTTAAAACTTAAAAAGTTATTCTTACATTAAAGTAAAGGTTGCCGCCTATCAAGATGAACTAGATGGATGTTTCTACTTTCGTAGATTATTGTAATTTGTTTTCATTGCCTTATTATTTTAAGAAAAGGTAGGGAAGCTGCTACTTTTGTCTATCTGGATATTTCCTATTGTCATCAGTTTTTTTTCAAACATTTTCATTGACTAATTTAAATTATAATGGTACATTTAATTCTATAATTGAAGAGTTAGTAGATGTATATCAATTTAATAAATCATACTAATATATTGATGTTTAAGTACCTGTGGCGATACACCGTTCAATATTCCACTTATTTCTTCATTCTCTATTGAAAAAAGTATAAGATTCAATAAGTCACAGATGTGTATCCAAGGTTGTTGCTGACAACCATCTCCTATCTGAGCACCTAAACCTATAGCAGTAGGATATTTCAAACATCTGAGGAACCCACCATTGTCTCCGAGAACGGTTCCTGATTGTTACAAAATTGTAGTGAATAAATTTAATTTTTTAAACTAACTACTATTAATATGTATAATTTTGCATTGAATTATATTATAAAATAATTAAATAGTTACATCACATCATATTACAGTTACATTACGCAGTGCATACCTGTTCTAATTGATACCTTACGAAAGGGAAAATACTTTGAAGCTTGCTCCCAATCTGTACCTAATCTAGTGAAGAAATTACTGTCTACCATCTGGTCTGTAGGAATGAATTTTTCTGTGTAGATTTCTCCATCTGATGGATATATATCTGTTGTTGGTAAATTTTAATTTTAATAATTTAGTTTATAATTTACATTCACAGACCACAGTACCAGTATTTGTGATTGTAATAAACACTTTAGGTTTGCATTTGGAAGAATTTATGATATCAGTTAGTAACGCTGTACAACCAACTCTACTAATCCAAATTTTTTTTTTAAAGTTATTTCCAAAACTTTTGAAAGGAATCATTATGGGCTCACCAGACAAGTTGACCACAGCTGTTACATCATTGGGAACTCCATTGGTTATTAGATCGGCCTACACAATACAAATGCTTAATTAAAAACTACCATTTGTAACTAGGAAATAACACAATATTACCCAATTCATGATGTGTTTCTCTCCAGTCCTAACTCTAGATATTACTGTAACTTGGTAGTTTTCTCTCAATAAAAATTCTTTCAAGTTTTTGCCTATAAATCCAGTTCCTCCACCTATACATTAAGTTAAAAACATTATTATGATAGAGTTTATTTTTTTAAAATACATTACCGATTAGCACATGACCCTTGGTACTGAACAATGCTGTTTGGAGGAATTTTTTAGATGTATTAAGTAGAACAACATTTGCTAAAGGGTTTTTCATTTTATTTTAAACTGTATTATATAATAAGGGACTTTTTTTGATTAAAGAGGAAATGTTAAATTTTCACAAAACTAAAAAGAATTGCTGTTTGTATTGAAATTAAATGATAAATGGTTTATAAAAAAAATATGCAGTCAACTAAGGAGAATATGCCATAGAATACATTAAATTTAATCTAGATAAATACAATCATTGATTTTGTAATATATTTTATAGTCAACGGTACATTTATATGAATAGATTATTTATCACAATTAAATTGAAATAAGTGATAAACTGTACGGAGTACATATGGCCATATGAGACATGCATAAAAGTTAAACTTTAATCAGTTACTATACTTAAAGTGACGAGAGATGGACATTAAAAGGATTTGAAACAACAAAAATTAAATTAAACATTAAGATAGAATGGGAACAAGTTTTTAATATTCATATTATATTCTAATTCTATAATAATCACAACCAGTTTAATTTCATTTAAACATAATCAATATTCGTAGCTTGCATCAAACATAATATTATGAGTTTACAATGTTCACATCAATGAAAAAAATATGTAATATCATAAATAAAAGTAATTACTATAATAATAATACATAACATAAACAATGTGACTAATAAATAAAAGAAAACATATTTGAATATGGGTTACAGTAATTTAATATTTGCTCAAACTGTTAATTTATACTGATATTCATCATATTAAAAAAAAAATCAAATATTTGGTAGTGTGTAACAGAAAAAAAGTTATAACCTTCGATTGTCAACTTTAATGTATTTCAAATTTCTAAAATATATATAGTAAATATATTGCACACTTATACTTTGTTTAGGGTTTATAATAACATATCATAGTTTTTGGTATACAAAATTATTATGATAAACAATAATAATCTTATCTATATATTATGTATAATTTGTAATGTATATGTAATAAATATGGCACTATTTTTCTAACATTTATGCCCGTGGTAAAAAGAAAATGTATTTTATTGTTGTTAGTATGATGGTATTCTGCTTAGAAGTTATTTTAAATAACATTTTAAACATAACAAATATTTATGTTCACCGTTAAGTGTTTTAATTCACAACCAATAAACAGTAATAATAGTGTCGTGTGGATAACAATAAAATACATTGATATTATATAGTATATATTATCTACTTGTGTACTTGTATGTAAAATTCAACTATAGAGATATTATTTATTAAATATTTTTATTTTAAACAATAATCAAAAATAAATAATAATAATAATAACTAAACAACAATTTACATAAAATAATATATAAAACAAATTTATTTATTTGTGACCTTTAATGAGGGTAAAATTGACTAGTCTGATTTCTTTAATTATCTAGTAAAATCTTATTGTTTCTCCTTTTAACCAATATATTCAATATATTACACAATCAAAAATAATAACAATTTGGTATTGACTAAAAACTTAAAAACAAAAAACAAATAGTTCAATGTGCGTCTTAATAATTGTACTACACATTTAAGCAAGTCTCATGTATAAAAATATATGCGTGTAAAAATTAACTTTGGTTAAAAATTAACAAATTTAATTTTCTTAAAGAAAAAATATTTCTAAACTAAAACAAGCTAATAATTATAATAGAAAATATATTTAGTCAATAATAGATTAGACTTCAGGGAATATTGTGTTGCAAGACAAAATAAAATAAAAATCACTGTCATCTTATGTGATATCACCAATAGGAGCCGTATTAATTTAGAAATAATATTCTTGTGAAATTTCAATGATGAAAGTAATAAATTAAAGTATTGTTTGACATAATATACACCTGAACTAAATATTAATACATTTGTTGAGTGGTGCTTGAGAAGGCATTAACACCTGTCTGCGCTCACTTCTCTTATGGCAATTTTGGAGTTAGCCATTTCTGAACACGATTTTGCCTTATACAAACGATTATCGGTGTTTTTCTTGCTAAACAGAATTTGTGTACACAATTTTTTCTGTAAATTCAAATACTTACTAAACAAAGAGATGCGTTTGGACGTCTGGTGTTTTTTATACTGGGGTAAAGTTGATATTGTTGCAGGGTTTTTATCAGCAGTGGTATTGTCTACAGACACCTGCAATAAATACATTACATATAAATAATTTGACTCAAAATTTCTCGGAGCCAATAATTATTAATTCATTCATTTTCTCACCTGATAATTTTTGTTGATGAATTCAAAATTGTCGCAGTTAGCAGTCGAACTAGGGGTGTTTACTTCAGATTCTTGTACTTCAGTGATACGATTCAAACTTTGACTCTCTCTTAATCTAGTTTCAGCTGATCTACCCCTTCGACTTCTGACATTCGCACTTATACAGCGTCGTCTGCCTGCAGCACTTCCGCTTGGTCTTTCTGTTTTATTTCCACTATTTTCATCTCTTTTTTGGCTATCAGTGTCGTGTTCTTGCGATGGCTCTGTCCCTTGCCCACCAGAATTTCCCATTCCATCGTTATCAGGATCATTATCATTACCCTTAAATGAAGCTAGTGACCTACTGCTGCCTCGCTTTTTGCGGCCATCAGTATCATCATCACTAGTTTCAGAGCTGCTACAGGATGCTGTACGATTTTTATGCATTTTGCTTCGTCTTTGTTCATATGTTATATAATTGCCGATTCTGTTTTGCTTATCATCAAGAAGTAGCTGAGGTGAACTGTGAGATGACACAAAGGGTGGTGGTATTTTGTTAGACGCAACAGAAACGGATGTTTGGTTTGTTTCATGAATTTCAGTGATGGAAAGTTTTTTTGTTTGTAGTTCAGAAGCTATTGTATTCAATTTTCCTTCTGACCGTGAGCCTCTTCGATTTAATGAACTATTATCATCATCCTCTTCCTCATCTTCTTTCTCATCTTCTTCTTCAACTACAACACTACACTTCCGGGTTCTCTGTTAAATCAACAACCAATCAATTAAATATAATTCATAAACAGATGAATTATTATTATTACTTTAGGCCGATCAGACTGCAATGATACTAATGTAGCAGATTTAGTAGCAACATTGACAGCTACCGAAGTATTCTTTTGATTAGAATCTAAATCTTCTTTTAACTGACAAGCTTTCATATCACTGGAAAAATAAAAAATTTAAAAACAAATGGAAAAATATTAGTATAAAACATCTACCTTTTATTAGTTTGAGATTTTTTTGGTGTTGCCGACTTCAACTTTCTTTCTGCAAGTAAATAATAAGTAGCCGTAATATGATTATACTCGTTTTTATCTAGAGCCCTGAAATTATAATAAAAATATTTATTCTACAATAAATTTATTTGAATATAAAGATTAAAGAAAAATTGTAGGTGCCTAGCTTACTCCACAATTTGTTCTTTAGTTGCAATTTTTCCACTTATCATTTTTTGAACAATTAATGCATGGTCGTCTTCGTTAATTAATTGTTTAGACACTAATGGACTCTCGTCATCATTTATCACTTTCACATCTTTCAACCAAACATCTGCAGCGATCTCGTCAAGATTAGCTCTTTTCTCAGGATTTCGCACAAGCATGCGACCAATGAGTGTTTTACATTCTTCAGACACATGACTGGACACTTTGTATTTACAGTCCATAATCATTGTTAAAGTTTCACTATCGTTAGCTGAATGAAATGGTGCTTCGCCACATACCAACATGTACAAAATTACACCCAACGACCAGATATCTAAAATACAACACATTTTAAAGAAAATATTAATATTAATTGTATAACTTATAGTTAGAGCATCGATTTTAATGCAATTGTATATTTTATAATTTTCACATTTTTGTCAATAATTTTTATGAATCATAATAGTTTGAAACTTATGGCAGATTTTTTTTTTGTAGGCACTTAATAGTAATTTAAATAAAGATAAGTTCATTAGGTAACTTAGGTTACCTATATAATATAGTATATAATTAGTTATATATATTTTTTAATACCTCCTCAATTTATAAACTAATAATAAAAATTTAAATTATGCACTTTTTTCTATATTACCTAATGAAAATTATTTTTTCTTGTATATTTTCACATTTTTGACTGCATATTTTGATACTTAGTAGTGCATACAAATCTGTACTCTACTTATAAGTAATGATTGAATATCATAATGTTAGCCAATAAACATATCCACAGTTATTATATTGGATAGAACAAATACCTGACACAGTATACAATTTTATTATTAATTGCTAAATATCTTGAAAATCTACATGTGACTGGGTTATAATAAAATTATCTAGTAATTTAAATGATTTGATTAATTAATAAAATAAAAATATTTCATATTCTTGATAAGAAAAGTAAAAATAAATAAATCAAATATTCAAATACGTACAGAAACATTAGTAATGCTTTAATTGTACATGGATTCAATAAATCCATGCAAAATTTCTGCACAAAAATGTTAGGAAAATAAATTAATATTGACTATTTTTAAGTTATGCTATTATAAAAAGTTCTTGCTAAACAATGCAAAAAATTTATTATAAGCCATACCAATATTAAAATCTTTGACAATGCTTCAACTGTTTTGCCCCAACCCAACAACAACACAAAAAGCTGTCTATTAATATAAAAAGTTTAAAAACGATGTTGAGCACAACGCAGTATTTAGAGTTATGATTTATGAAAATGTGTGTAAGCACACTCCAAGCTACAACATACATTGTTTTGTTATGTTTTACTACATAGATGCCGATAAATAGTTAATAACTAATATTTAATTTAACTTTTATCATTTAATAGTTCATTTTTACGAATCTATGTGAAACGCACAAAAAGAAATAGCAAAAATAAAAGGAATTATTCTTATCTGTGTGGCGTCCTCTTAAGTATTAATAATACTATATAATTAATGTAATTTTGTACTTTTGGGATTTGGATCGCACAATAAAGGTAAGCTATGATTGAACCTAACCATTGCTGATTTGTCCATTGTACAACAAACTGTATCAGTGTCATATCATAATATCCTTAAGTCATTATGTTATGTGGTGTCAAACATTTCAAACTTTGTAACAAATTATAACACACATCCTTCATTTTTTCAAACCAAGAGGTTGTTGATTAAAAAGTTTATTAAAAGTTTGAAATAGATATAATATAAAGGCTAATATATTGATCAAACCATCCAGAAAACACTAATGGGGAACAGTTAAACAAATAATTAATGACTACGAAAATATGGACTAACTAGTTTACCCAAGGAGTATTGTCTATAATTTTGTCATATCAAATTTAAATTTAATTTAATGATATTATGAGAGGTAATTTGAATTTTATTTTATTATATCTTGTAAGTTTAGGAAAAATATATCGAATAGAATTTCTTACTTTTTGATATTATTGTTTTCGCTGTTAAAACATTTTGCGATTTTGTCTTTCACAGTTTTAACTGGCATCCAATTACATCTTTACACTTTACAGTGAACACTTCCATTCTTTTTCATTATTATTATAAGATTATTTTATATAATCTATAGTATATACACATATACTGCATAATCAATATAATATGTGATGAGAGAAGAATAACTTGGGGTTGTATGAGCAAGAAGTCACCAATTAGTAACAATTTAATCCCTAACATTTAAAATAAAAATCATGCTATTTCTTCTGTGCAGTTGAACTTAAGATACAAGAAATCACAATAAAATAAAGCATTGTTCTCACCAACAGCAGTAGCATTATATGAATTCCCAATCAAAATTTCAGGAGCTGAATAGGCCAATGAACCACACGACGTTTCTAATTGTTGACCTGGGCAAAATGTATTGCTAAAACTATAAGAAATATTTATTTTGTTAATTTCATTTATTTTGTAATAATAAAACAAATATCTCAACTTACCCAAAATCTGTAAGTTTAACAATTCCTTGTTTTTCAAAAAATACCACATTTTCTGGTTTCAAATCTCTATGGACAACATGCAGTTTGTGACAGTATGATATTGCTCGTACAATCTGTGCAAAATATTCACAAGCCAATTGCTCAGACAATCCGCCTTCATGTCGCATAATGTAATCATATAAATCTCCACCGTCAGCTAACTCAAGTATGAGATATAATTTACTGTGTGTATCGATCACTTCATATAATCTCACAACATTGGGATGTTGGACTAGTTTCATACATCGAACCTGTTAAAAAATTCATAATGTTAACCAAAAATAATCATAAATAAACTCTTATATCTTTAACCTACTACCGCCAATTTATTTTCTGTCCCTACTTAATGAGAAAATATTTAATTTAGTATAGGTTCACAAAGTTAATCGTATTATTATTTTTAATAATATAAAAATTATGCTGTTAAATATGTATTTTGTATAACATTCTTTAAAATTAAGTCATAACTTAATTTTAAAACAAAAATTACTAAATAGGTATATAAAATTAATTTGTTAAATCATAATAACCATCCTCATGACCAACTGTGAACGTCGAAATTAGATTTTAAATGTCATTAATCATTACCATGATATATATATAAATTACATATCATAAATAATAATGCATGAAAAAACATATTACCTACACTTAGTTTTGAATTATAAACTGTTAAATTAATTACCAATAAGTATTTAAATATTTTTATAATATTATTAAAATAAATAATTGTCATAAAGAATATTAAATTGCTATGAGCATATTATAAAATACTACTTTTGTTTGCTATTTTATACATTTATATTCAACATAATTGAACTTTTGAATTAGTGACTTTTAATAATTGATACTGATAAAAATAAATTACTGTTTATTACTCTATTTATAATTATTAAAAATTAAAAGTACCTACTTATGTAATAAAGATAGCAATTGTACCAAGATTAAAACAATCGTATCTAAAGCATTTGGTAACAATATTCATACACTTAGGTAAATAATTTTTTTTAACTTATCTAGTACCTGCATAATTTAATACAATTAACTACATAAGTACTTGTTAATAATATATCTAATACTAAAACGATGAATACCTAATTATAATTGCAAAAGAATATTCATTTGTTACACAATGGGTATCTATAACTAGTAATTCATTATCAATAAAAAATTAAAAAATTAATTACAATACCTAACCAGAGTATAAAGAATAGAAATTATTGAAATCAATTACTAATAAAATTACTTTTATATAAATATACTTCAACCTTGTATATAAAAGAATATTAAAATTATCAATTAGGTATTTATTGATAACTACATCAAGTTTTAAATAATTAAATACTTTTTAGGTAGGTACTAAAGAATAAAGATACATTCGTTCTAAACACCATAGGAAGTTGATGTAGGCAATATTTCTACTACCTACATAATATAAATATATAAAATTATAATATTTTCTGATTAACAGTACAATACTTACAATATTTCTACAACTCTGTTTAACCAAAACATAATTACTCAATAATAAGATAGAAAGTTAATAGAATAACAGCCATTACAGTATTGGTTCAAACGCAAAAATGTAATTGAGTACCCATAGGTACTATATTATATTATGTCGATCATAGAAGCTGTGAGCTTACCATAGCAGTGAGATTAAGCGGTTAAGGTAAACAGTGTCGTTCTACAGACATTAGGCTGTAACAATATCAATAGCAATTTCTCGACAAGGCACTGTATCAGGACATTACATATCTACAAGTACACGACTGCAACAATTATACAACCCAATGGCACTCACCTCTTGGTACAGATGATTACGAGAGACTTCTTCCAGCTTGTTCTTGTCAATCACCTTGACGGCTACCTGTTCACCAGTGAATACATGCCTGGCCATCTTAACGACGGCAAAGTGGCCTTTACCGAGCGTCTGCTCCAAGTCATACATACCAGCGATGTTGCCACCATTATGCTTGGCCGGTCTGACCGTGTCCGGTTTTCCGATCACGCCACTACTGTGTTGCATCGTCCGCGCGATCCGCAGACACACCCTGACGACGACCACCGACCTACCCAGACGGGCGGTCCCTTAACGTTTCGGACGGAAACGATCCTGATTTGTTAGGACGTCCATCGTAGTCTCGCGAACGACCCTTCTGGCATGGCACCCCTAACGTTAGACAACGTTCTTATTTACGTCAGTTTCACGCCGACGTTTTTGTTTATCGAAACAATAATAATCACACAACAAAACGGACTGACCGGACTGTTATGACCACCACGGTATAATTATTTATTACTACTATAAAAATTAAAAATATAAACGACAAATACCAGTACTACCCATTAGTCACAGCCAGGCGCCAGACCGCCGACACCGTCCGTGTAGATTTTAATGAAAATGGATACTGATAAGAAACTCGGGAGTATCATACGCGCGATCTTACGGCAACCCACGAAACTGGACCGAACCATAAAATAGATAATATAATATTTGTGTTGAGACAACAGATATAAAATTGCACTTATAATTGTATTTTATATATGTGGTTTAGACTTGGGAGGAAGTCACACCCGTATGTATTAACTCTCCCTCTAACAACCACGATTTAAGATATATCTTAAATCGTGCTAACAACAGATATTACCATTTATCACACTACCATACACACCATAATATAAAAATTGTTATACGATGTTTATAAATAATGAATTGAAGCTTCATAGTTGGTTGGTAATTGTATGGTATTTTATATGTCAAATAAAATTAATTATGATTTATTTTGTATTGTATTTTATTATTTCTAAACCTGTTGTATTAAAAAAATAAATAATATAAAATATAAACCATTTTACAATTACTAATTTATTTTACCATTAAAAATGACGTTATTCCAATTACATACTGAATGAAACGTTTTACCAACCAATAAAATAGCGGCCGCCCACAGCTGAGTTTCACTTGTAGCAATGTAAATTATATAAGTTCCTTAACTAATGTAGTGTAGTAGAAGTCTGTCGTGGACTGTAGTAAATTTGTTAATATATTACATTACAATGTATAGTTGTACCTACACTTATCCTATTTCTTTAGGGTAGCAATGATGCTATAATTGTAAGCTAAATGTGTCTATTGTTTCTGAACAACTCATGTTGTTTTTAGAATTAAAGAATTATGTAAAAAAGGTGTAGTTCATGAAGTATAATTATAACTCAAAAATCATCATACCTTATTTCAAAATCCAAATAGCAATAAAAGCCTACAACAATCATCATTTCATGATAAGCCAATATTCAATTCACCATTAACATTAAAATTACTAAATACACTATTGATATTTGATAAAACGATTAAAATAACTGACACATTTTTAGTATTCTCCTATAACAAAATTAGGTAGTGCAACCATAACTGTCAAGAAATTATATAATTGATTAGAACGCAAGAATAAGTATTAATGTACGTGGCAAATTTTTACAGGAACATAAGTTTGGATTTTGGATGTAAGGTTACATTAGTTCATCAACACTTCTCAGACTGTAACATAGCAGGCCACCAGTGTAGGTTTAAATTTACTTATTAAGCAATGAGTGCATGATGAACACACGGTTTGGAACAGTATTATATATAAACTTTCAACGAAAATAACAATTCAGTAGATTGTAGTTCCCTGAAAAATCAGTTGGTAATGAGTAATTCAGTAGTATTTCAAAATATGATTTTACCATAATTATTAGATTAGTATAAAATATATATTGTTATAATTATAAAAGTTAAATGGAAATATTTACATCATATAAACAATTGTATGAAACATTGAGTTAGCATCCACACCACAAATAAATGTAGATGAACTGTTTGAGTTTCACAGATGGAAGGAGCTCACAAATCACAATGCCTTACATTACTTGACCACAATATAGTATACATTAAGATCAACATTAAATATTGATAAGGACCCATGGTAGAATAAAATAACCATACACAAATGATTAAAATTAATATATTTTATTAAAATATATTAACCGTACATGAACCAAATTTATTTAAAAATCTAACAGTAGAATATTTAGTTTCAGGAGATAATTATATTTGATAAATGTAAGTGTTTGGAATAATATAATTAATGTTAGAAACTATTAGTTACATAACATACAATTATTTATTGTTGAAAATTCCACTTACAGTGAAAAATTAATACAAACATGGTTACATTTATAGATAATTTAAAAATATTGATGGATAGTACTAAGCCAATACTCATGTAAATTACAATTGATAAGTTCACTAAGTTGTTTATATTACTACTCTTTAGAAATAGTAATTTATAAAAGTAAGAAACGTAATTATGAGTAATTTACTAATCTTATAAATTATTTACTTACACACATTAGAAATACTATATTATTTCTAAAACTACGGAAACACAAAAAAACTTTCTTAAAAAAGTTCAAGTTTCTTAGCTGAAGGATTTAAAAAAAAAAAAAATGAATAGAAAACTCATTTAATATTAGTTAATTCCAACGTCAAATCTCTAAAATACAATTTATGAAATTGTACGGATGGAATAAGGAGGAATGAACAATCATACTTTACAACACAAATCAAACAGAATAATATCCAACCAGAAGTCAAGTTTGATAAATTGATCATTTAAATACACACTGAATACTGTTACACTTAAAATTTTCTGTGAGCTGGTCTTCCACCACCCCAAGATCTGTTTCCACCACCACCGCCGCCGCCGTACCATTTGTTACCACCACTCGCTAAAACAATAATACAAAATTAGTTTTAAATACATTAAACTATAAGAAAATAGGTTATCTTACGGAACGAACGAGCAGCCATGGCAGCTAATTTGGGATCAATACGTTGATTGGCTTCAGTAAGGACAGCCACAAGGTCTTTGGCTTGCTTGCTGTTGGAATGGGTAAAGAATGCATATGAGGTACCTTTTTGTGATGACCGTCCAGTTCTGCCTATTCTGTGAATATAATCTTCGGAGTTGTTGGGGTAATCAAAATTGATAACAAATTTAACGTCGTCAACATCTGAAAACAAAATTATATCATTAGGGTTATGACAAAATTTTTATATGAGCAAAATAATTACCTAAACCTCTGGCAGCAACATCAGTAGCAACCAAGATATTAGCCCTTCCATTTCTGAATTCTGTAAAATTAATTAAATATTATTTTAAATCGAAAAATATTTTAAACAGAACATACGTTTTAATACATGGTCACGCTCGGATTGTGATTTGTCTCCATGAATTCCAACAGCTCTTGCCCTTTAATTTAAAAAACAATATTAAAATAAGTAAATTATTATTTATTTTTTGTTATTGAAATTGAAAATACAACACAAGTTACCATAAAACAAATATAAGATAATATACCTAATTTAGAACCTAAAATTAGCACTGTTTCATAATTTAATCAGATCTTCTTAGAGGACAAATAAAACAACACAAAGTATGTTTAAAATTATGGATCATCATATAGAAATCGTAAACAAGTATCTTAGGATAAGATTGATTTATATTTTTTGTCAGGTTCCTATGATAATTACAAAATTCAGATCTTCTTAGAGGACAAATTAAACAACACAAAGAATGTTTGTTAAGTAGAATCATCATGTATCTTATAAAGAAATATATTTTTTTTTATAAAATTACGGCCAAGAATTCAGATCTTCTTAGAGGACAAATTAAACAACACAAAGTATGTTTTTTTTAAAGAAATCATCATCATATTATTTAGCCTTATTATGGAATATAATGAATAAATAGCATGGAAAATAACTGAAGACTTACCCCATATTAGTTATTTTACGTGTGATTGTATCCACCTTGCGCTTGGTTTCAGCAAAAATAATGGTTTTATTTTCTTCCATATTAGCAATGTCTTGCAATAAATCCATTAATTTGTCTTCTTTTTCATGTTCTTGACACACATCTACATTTTGTAAAATATTGTGGTTGGCAGATAACGTTAAAGAACCAACATTCAATTGAATGTAATCGCTTAAGAAATCATTTGCTAACTTCTGAACTTCTTTAGGCCATGTGGCTGACCACATCAAAACTTGTCGGTCAGGCTATAATAATAAATATTAAAGATATAAAATATTTGTAAATAGAACAAGAGGCATAATAAAAACTTACTCTAATTTGTTGAATGATTTTTCTAATTTGAGGTTCAAAACCCATGTCAAGCATACGGTCAGCTTCATCCAATACTAAATAGGTACAACGTTGCAAATTGGTTGCACGAGATTCCAAGAAATCTAATAGACGACCTGGTGTAGCAATAACAATCTCAACACCATTCATTAAATCTCTAGCCTATGAATTTAATTAACAATTTAGAATAAGCAACAAACAAAAATTTATAAATATCATTGTTGATTATGTAAGGAATTAAAAGTTTCATAATGCATTCATCGCTGGGCACTGAAAACTCTTCGTTCAAAACTGATGAGCTTTAACTTACTGTTGTTTCAGTGCTGCGAGAAGTAACATGCTGACGATTTTAGTTTCCGATGTCTAAGGAAATGAATCTAGGACGAGAGTTCATAGGAAGTAAACGTATCGGTTACTTGAACCGAAAAATAAATGGCCGCCAATTAATATATTAATTGTTTAAATTCGGTTTGCAGCGCCTCCAAATGCATGAACACGACTTATATATAATAATATAATAATTATTAGTCATGGTCCAAAAACACTGTGCGTTATTAAGGTTACGTTATTATTTCATTATGTAATAAAAAAACCGTTTCTGCAAAACCGAATTTCAAAATGGCGGCCTGCAAAGAACAAAAACAGAACAACCAATTATTAGTACACTGAGAAATAGAAAGCAGAAATAAATTGACCATTTAAATGTCATCAATTTATTACCTCATTTCATGTGTAATTTATACCTGATGTGATTTTGGTGCACCACCATAAATACATGTTGACCGTAAATATGTGGACTGATTGAATAATCCAGCAACCTTTTGTATTTGCTGGGCCAACTCTCTCGTTGGAGCCAAAACTAAAGCAATTGGGCCATCTCCTTTTTTCAATGGCTCTTGATTATTTATGTGTACAACAGCGGGCAATGTATACTATAACATATGTTTAAATTTTAAAGATATTCTAAATATTATATTAAATGTTTATTAAATAAAGATAAAAAAAAACTTACACCCAAAGTTTTTCCAGAACCAGTTTGGGCTACTCCAACCATATTTTTGCCACTCATCGCAATAGGCCAACCTTGTGCTTGAATAGGAGTAGGTTCAGTAAAACCTTCATTCCTACATTCATGAAAAAATTTGTTTGCAATATTAATACGGACCCATGTGTTATTTTTAAGTATTATAAAAATTATCAAATAGACACCACAATAAAAGAAGAAATTATCTCACCGTATAACTGTCATAACATAGTCGGGAAAATTTGCTTCTTTGAAATGTTGAATCGGATAAGGAACAGGGCTCCTGTCTGAGCTCATAACAGTGATATCCTTTCCAGTTCTATATTTATCCACTTCTTCATAAGATCTAAAAAAAATAACATATTATAAAGTACATATTATGAAAATTAAAATTTTTATCATCGTCTTACCTTCTTTCAATAGTTGGATGAGGAACATAAAACTCTTTCTTAAACGGCCTTAGTTGGACACGGTCCCAGTTGGGGGCTTGTAAATTAGCACCAGGGTTTTTCTTGGCACCACCCATTCCACCACGACCACCACCTCCGCCACCACCGCCATATGACGATCGTTGGCCTCCATAAGAACCATTACTTCTTCCACCACCTGTACCATTTCTTGCATAAGACCTATAATAAAAATGATTCTTTAAATAATATAAAACGTATAAATAAAAAAACCATAATTAAATGATAAGTGGTGATTGCCTTAAAAGGGATATTTTAATAAATTATAAGTTTAAATGAACAGACAAATATCATGTCGTAATCTTAAATTTAATTAATATATTAATGATGTTTAACTGTATTAAGATGTACAATGCTGTCATAGATTTCACATGACTATGAGCACAAGCGGAAGGCTATCGTGATTTAACGTAAGTCAATGTAGTAATGAATAGTCGCTACAAATTTCAAATGTGAATAGCTAATAAAGTCCTAACACAAAACATATTGAAATTATAGTTATATTAAAACAGAAACGATTTAAAATAAATAAGTCATAAAAAAAAAAACTTAAACAAAATAATGAGCACAATATTTAAGTTAAAACATGATAATATATTGAAAAAAGATACAAAATAATAATACACAAGTACATTAACCTATTTGCAATTTGCATTGAATTTAATCAAACAAAATTTATAAAAGAAGTTTCTCAATAATTATTCATAATTTGTACAAGTGTATACTAGAGAAACCTACATACCAATATTGATTTAGTTCCGAGCAAAATTACATTAAATTAATGGGATTATCGCCAGAGAGAAGCACAATAACATGTTTAGTTCAAACACTCGTAGAAAGTTTGCAATGCTGATTGAATTACGGGTAATCGGTCAAAAAGTCCGGGGACAAAAAGTCCGGGGACAAAAAGTCCGGTATGAAAAAAGTTGGACTAAAAGTCCGGATTCATTTTTTAATTGCCGGACAAAAAGTCCGAGTACATTTTTACTGTCGGACAAAAAGTCCGAAAAAAAAAAAACCAGAAATTCTAAAAATGTTCACATTACTTTTGGCTATACAATATTATTAATAACAATAATTTGATATACAAATATACAATATGTTTCCCTAAGAAATTATTGTCAATGTCAATACAATAATAATTTTATATACTTTAAGTTTGCCTGTACAATACAATCTAGTCTACATTTATAATAACAATAATAATTTATTCTACATTCCGTTTTCTTAAGCAATGACCAATCCTATTTAAAAATTCTGGTATTGTTAATTCGTTATTAACAAACTTCGTACATAAATATTGTAATAAACTGTCGATAAACTGTAGACATATTTCCGCGATAAACATTAGATAGATATGGCCATATGCCCATATTCAATATCCATATGTCTATCTACCTACCAAACTACAGTGGATTTCCGTTATATTTTAGGTATAAGAAATAATAGCTTAGAGCCTAATATAATATTACATGTATATAATGCATATTATATTATAGTATAGTATTATAGGTATATTATAATTATAAATTTTATAGACAATTTTGTATTTTCGGACTTTTTGTCCGACAGTAAAAATGTACTCGGACTTTTTGTCCGGCAATTAAAAATTGAATCCGGACTTTTAGTCCAACTTTTTTTATACCGGACTTTTTGTCCCCGGACTTTTCGTCCGGGATTCTGAATTACGATACTAATACGCATACGAAAATGAATTGATCGTATAAACAAAACAAGTATTCGATAAAGTATCAAAGTATTTAAACGTAACTCAGACTGCATGTAGTCAACATCAGTTTTATAATAATTGAGGTTAGAACAGTCTTAACCCAACGCAATTCAATATTGTGAATTTTATTCAAGGCCACATTTTCCGGTTGCCCAAATTCGTTTGGTGGCATAGACAATTTATTATAATCAATGTGTTGATTGGTTTAGTAATGCAAAAAAGATAGACAAAACATCAGTCCGACAACCAACCCTGAACCCAACCACGTTGTTTCCACACCACCTATATAACAACATCGCGTTGTCCCACACAACTTAAGTCAAATCTAGTTTCTCTCCCGTGAAAACTATTAAACCTCGCAGCACGGTGTTAATGAATACTTAAAAATTTTACTTACATTATGGTTATTTTTTCGGTAAGCAACTGTTGACGATTTGAAATGGATTTGACGTGTAGTGGATTCAATATGGCGGACCTGACAACTCTCAAGCCTTGAGCAAACATTATAAATTAAACTAAATTAAATGTAAACGGATATTAATTTAACTAAAGTGAACGCTCAGGAATCGACACGTCCGATACTTACAATATAACAGAAAACGTGGTATATTACGACGTTGGATTGTCGTTGAGACTGAAGGTTGGGAATAGACAATAAAATTCGTTTCGACGACAAATATAGTGTATCGCCGACGCCTGTTAACGAAAGAAAGAACGAAGTTCGATCGTCGACCCTACGGGCTACAACGGCTCGGATGGTCGATCGATGACGTATTTCCTTGTACAATGGAGTTATACGCATGCGCATTACAACAGTAGTACCACACTCGAACAGTGCTGCCAACCCAAACTTTCAGACGCGTTCCTTACAGAGTAATTATGGTTTCTGACCATTATTGCTATATACCAATGTATGAAATATACTTAACAAAAATATATAAATAATATATTTTACATACACGAACGTGATACATGTTGTTATAGTGGTTAATGGTTATATTATACATCGTCATTTGACTTATTCATCATCAAGAAAGTAATAACCATCATGATTCATTGGCCAATCTCAGTTTTCACAACTTTTCACGAGGAATATAAACCATTTGTACTTTGAAATGTGAAAAGTTATTACTTATTATCCCTAGAACAATTTAATCAAATCTAATACAGTAAAACGTATAGTGTATACAGTGAAGGGAATCTGAGTGTACTGTCTTTCTGAAAAGATATTTTTACCAAGAATTTGTTTTTACAAAAGGTTCATGCAGTGGCTTTGATCGTATAATGTTTACGTTTGAAAATAATAGTTAGATCATAATCACAAACGATTTTGGCTCACACTTTCACAGATGACAGTATAAATGATGAAGAATTATAGTAAATATAATAAAAAGACATTATCTACATAAATTATAAATATTCTGGGGCTGATAGGGATATAGGAAACCGGTAACATAATATAGAGATTTCTCCATAGACATATTGATATGTCTATGGAATTCTCCTATGAGAATTTTCTGCTGGATTGCCCAGGAAAATGTAAACCAAGAAAAAAAAACCTCCCAAAAGTATGAATAATAATACCTATATGATAAATTATAATTTTTTTTTATCTCTTTAATAAAACTATAAACAAGAAGTCGACTCCATAAAGTGTTGATCTAACTATGGTCCACCAATATCTTTGTACTATGTATACTGTAGTGGTCTCAAAATCAAATTACCTTCAATGGGCCATATATTTGTACGACAGGGAAGGTTCGCGAGTAAAACTGTTCGTAGTTTTAATCTAGGTATAAGAAAACAATTAATTCTCAAATAATTTTTTTTTTTCAATATTGCAAGTTATTAATTCAAAAATGTCTAAAAAAAATGTTTAAAACACACAGAAATATACAATTAATAAGTCCTTAATATGAAAAATATTAGTTAAATGTCGAAATATTTAGCAAAAAAAGCTTTATTATATCTATATAGACAAAATGTTTTAATTATCTTATATGTCTACAGTTATATGATTTAACTATTTATATAATAATTTAATTTTTATGATCTTACTATCTTTGTATTTAATTTCAATAGAAAATCTATTGTGACAGTTTAGTTGAACTATAACAAATAATAATTATACAAAAAATATTTCTAATTAGTATTTATTTGCAGATTCAATTGTAGATACCATTTAAAAATGCAATCGAATCATCTCGAGTTCCGATTTTTTTATTGGTAGTATGTTAGATGATTGGAAATTGTTTAAATGGAATTTGTACAAATGGAACATTATATTTAAACACCAGTCATTAGACTGTAGCCACTGTAGAAAAAGAAGAATTACGAGTAACTACTAAAGCAAATAAAACTAATTATAATAATTTTAACATAATTTATTTATTGGCAGAAACCTCAATGGGAAAGTAAGTGTTGGCATGAAAGTCATTTGTTTAGCGATGTTATAACTTATAAGCATGTTAAAAGATATTGGGAAAAGTGGAAAATGGTTATATTTTGATTACTAGCAAATTGGAGAAACAGTTGATGAAAACATATTCAAAGTTAGTTCCTTTTAATTAAAAAAAACATTGTTAGGTTTATAATTTCTTACTTTGTTCTACTACAAGTTACAACTTCCTATATTATATTACAGGCACTGTAGACACACCACACATCGCACATGGCACTATTTTTAAACATCAAAGTACCTATATAAATGAAAATTATTATTATAATTTAACAATGATATGAGATAAATATTATATTTACACTCAGTCACTAAGAAACAATGTAGCTCAAATAATTTTCCAAGATAATAATTGTACTATTATTGGTATTGCTTTAAAATCGATAGATAATTTAAACAAGTGCCTATATTATTATTAATATGTTGCGAACTATTGATCACCGCGGTAGGTATTAGTCCATGTCTCCTACTCTCCTGCATGGCTGGACGAGTCACGACGTAAAATAATAAAACATAACTTAATAGACTTAATTTAATTTTCCTACCTATGAATGATATGTTATAAGTTGTTGGTATTTTCAGCAAAAAAAAAAATTTTAATTTTAATGTTATTTTAGAGATCTTACGTAAATACCTATTCAAGCTTATCATTTACCTTGAAAACTAATCTTTAAAATTAAAACTATACATAAAAAAGAATTTATTCTCAATATAATTTATCGACCACCTTACTGTTGTTGTTATCACCGGCTTCTATTATATAATTGAAAAATGATTAATGAATAAGGATTATATTTTTCGTAGCCTTGATTATAATACAGACGTCGTCACGTCGAGGTCACGGGCAATAAGCGTGTAGAGGTGTTTGAACCTGTATCGTTGCCCGTGGACCGCGTGATTGTGCTCTTAATCCTTATATTTATACTACAGTTTATATTATATACTATACCTATATAGTCTATATTTGTTCATTTTACGGTTATAATATTATGGTTGTGTATTAGAACCAACATTATGTATATTGTCATAGTGCTGTATAATGGTATAATATTATCAATTATATGCATTATAAATAGTATAATATTATCAATTATATGCATTATAAATAGTATAATAATATAATATAATATGGCTGCATTTTCGACGGCGCACAGACAATATAATAATTATTATATCAGAGGTAAATGTTCTGCAAGTTTGTAATTTTAAGCAATAAAAAGTAGAAGGGGTACGTAGGCGCCCGCATGCAAACGTAATATTTTAAGAGACAAAAAAATAAAAAACAGATAAAATAATTTAGTTGGTACAAACATTGGAGACTGCAGTAGTGCAGTCCATAATCTATACATCGTTAAAAAAAAAATATATTTACAATAATATTAATTTATTAAAGAAGAATGATTATTCTGAACTATCAGAAGTCTCCCTTAGATTAGACTTGACAAAAATTAAAATCAACCCCGCGGGAGGGGGGGGAGGGGGTGCTCAAAATAAAAAATGGTTTCACTTTTCTATTCCAGATTATTTAATTTTGAATACAAATTAATTTTATTGATTGCTTAAACAACAGGGGTCAGGGGTTGCCTGAGCACCCATATCTCTCAACTCCACGCCTGAGACATCTAATGAGTATTATAATACGAATAATGAATATAAGTTCTAGTTATAACAGTTATGCTTAAAGGTTTTAAAACAAGGATACAATTTTATTTCTTGCCTTTATATATTTTTATTATTTATCAAGACATTTTAAAATTATAATTTAAGAGTGTACTTACTTAATTTTAAATGTAAATAATTTCTTAGTAAATCAACATGGCAATTCAGTCCCCATTTGCTCAAAATATCATACTAACTATGATTATTAATTCATGTAATGAAATAATAAATAATAATTAGCATGTAATAACTAAATAACTAATAAGATAGGTAATGGCTATATGTGATATTAAACTATCATCTTCACAATAATTATGAAATAAATTAGTACCTACATAGTTATAACTAATATTAATACTAAAACATCTTAAAATCAATTAAATAAAAACTATACATAAACAATAATTTATAATTCACTATAAATTTAAACATATACCAACTATTGCACACCTTAAATATTAATATAAAATTCTCTATTACAGTATTAATGGATTATTTAGTATTTTTTATTTAGTCTTTTAATTCATGTAGGAAGTATGCAAAATAAATATTGAACAACATAATAATTAAACAATTTTTGTTAAAAGTTAAAAATAATTTGCTATTTAAGGGTAATATATATTGATACTACAAACAAGAGTTTATTAAAATATTTCCATTAATTATATTTGTGCTGAAAATAATAATTTTTATACTCATTGATTTTTCTAAAAAATGAAGTGCTGCTTGTTCAGCATATGTTATACCTCCAATTACCATTACATAAACAGTTTTTATACCAGTCTTAAAGTCATTAACTTGGAATGAATAGTTAGATAATAATTTAACAATTTCTTCCTCAGGCATTTCTTCTTTACACATAATTTCTATTAGCTTACCAATAGCGGGGACATACGATCCACCAAATGCTGCACTCATGCAATGCTCGCTATCATCTACAAGCCTTAATTTCTGCATCATGTTTTGCATCATTTGCTTGGTTTTATTAATGGATATAATTTTATTTAAATTACTGTTTAAAACCGAGCTATTATCATGTTTTACAATTAAATTCATTTTCTCTAAAACATGGAATGTCTCAAAATACTTGAATCCATATTGGTGTAAAAATTTTGTTTTAATATTATTTAATTCTATTGATGTAAATCCATCTTGGGATTGTGAAAATAAACATATGAGCTGCAGTATATTGTTGGCACTACCTTTTCCAAAGGCCAACAAATCTTCTATACAGTTTAAGTTTTCTTTGCGACTTCTGTTTTCTAACATATTTTTTTCTAATGTAATATAATCAATAAATTGATCACCTATTACTTTTGATACAACTTCAGACGCTTCTATGTGGAACGTAAGGTTTTTCTTTGACATTAAGACACTCTGTAACTCTTGAGTAACATACTGTTTCATTTCATCTAGCTGCAGTTTTTTGCTCTTTTCCAGTTTATCCTGCAATTCCTTGGATTTTGATTTCCAGTAATTTAACACATCACCAAACTGCTTGTATTTGACATATTCGTAAGTTTCATCGGGGTTACACAAATTTTTTATAGATGTAGTACCGTCAATTTTTTTTATCTCAACTATACCGTTTTGTATACCGACTACTTGATCTAAAAGACTAGCATATGTACAAGGAGTTAACAGAACACTTGCATAATCAAAATCCCTATCTAAAATACAAAAACATGATCCGCTATTAATGTTGGGCTTTCCTCTTTCTGTAAAACATCTATTCAATAATTTATAAACAGCGGAAGATGACTTTCCATTTACACACACGGTCTTAGGAAACCCCAAAACCATAAAAGCTGTCCACAGGGCTTTGGCAACAGGCAATAACAACGATTGGTTTTCTTCGACAAATACGTTTTTGTAGAAATCTATCATCTCCAATGAAAGTAATGAATCTCCTAAATGAATGAAATCCCATTGGAATTCAAATATTTGAATGTACCCGTAGACACCTTCCTCTTCAAGTTGTTTTTCAATAGTAATCAATGACCTGGGAACAAGAATGATTTTAATAATGTCTTCAGCTAAGCTTCTCCTACTTAGACACGAGTTAATGAGATCACAAATAATTTTTGTCGCTGGTAGATTAGACGACACCAAAAAGACACACTGCCTATCAGTAATTGGGTTGATCGATTCTTGCAGTTTATATACCTTTTCCACCCCAAAAAGCCTTTAACAAAAACACATTTTATTATCTTAACATATAATTTCAACAAGATCATACCTTAAGCTTTTCATATCGATGAACATTTCAAGGGGTTTAAAAAGTCTATGTTCTACAACTAAGTCTTTAGGTCCGGGCATATTTTTCAGTATATTGATTAAATTTGTGTGGGATATTTGAGGAAAAGCATTTAACATCTTTTTGTCAAACATAATTAATATTTTCTAAACAGATAATTTAAAAACAAAAATAATTAAAATGATAAAAATACTTATATACCTATTGTATTTATGTACCAAACGACAGTAGTCAATACCAGTTAACAATAATTTATAATACTTAAAAGTTATTTTATGTAGGTAATAATCGAAGTGGATATTATTCGTATTAATATATTATACGTATAATAATCATAGACCTATCAGACTTGATAAATGATAATCCCCTGATAATAATTATAATAACATTGCAGCTGAATGCTGGCCAGGGCGAGACTGTACTACTTTTTCCCGAAATTTATATTTCCTAATATACAATTGATCCAAAATGTATTTTTACTAAAAACCATTTTATCCAATATCTATTTTCTTCCAACTGGAATGAGGAAAGATTGGTTAAATTGGTTTTTGGATAAAGTGAAGATTGTAATTACAGGATTTTGGGAATATTCTGGAATGTAAAATGTATGATTATTGCTAATATTTATAAAAATGTAATATTAAAATATGAAAACAATTTTTTTATAATATACCTACCTACCTACCTAATGTAAAAAAAGAAAGTCATACTTTTGTATATTAATAAAATGTTTGAATAACTGCATTTTATAAAATTGAAGTTTACTCCATATTAATGCAAATTGTATACAAAAAAATGAAATAATAATTGTTTGTTATAGCGGTATACCGTATAATGTACCTATATAGTCTAGAGTATACTATCCTTTACATATTCATCATAGCATCAAATTTTGTCGATTTTTAAAAGATGTGCCTACCTAAATAAACGTCTAAATATTTCATATTATTCTTATTATGATTCTTTGAAATTTATGTATTTACATTATTTTAAATATAATAAAATTAGTAAGATATTACTAATTACTATTCATTATTGTAAATAACCTATTTACAAAGGTGGGCAAGTTAGTTACTTTTTTCAACTAGTTAAAGTTAAATTACTTTAATATAAAAAGTTACTAAGTTAGAATAAAAGTTAGTTTCTGAAATTTACCAAATTTTTAACTTAGTTAGAAGTTAGTTTGGTGAAAATAGTAACTTAAGTTAGAAATTAGTTTTTTTTTTGTTTAAAATATAAATTTAAAAAACCAGTTTTTTAAAATGTAATGTGGGTATTACATAAATTAATCATTAAGTACCTAGGTAATTAGGTTACTAGAACTTAAATTATTGGTGATGAATAAAAAATTTAATTGAACAACTGCCAACTGATAATTTGATCAAATGTTTCAAATATGTAGGCGGTAGGTAATAAACTAATAACCTTAATTTCTTAGAATATCGGTAATTAGATTTTAGAAGGTTCTGAAGATTTAACAAAATAAGAAATATACAAACAGTTTGACATAATATACATTTTGCCTATATATTGACACAATATAAATACAAATATTCATGTGAGGTACCTACATAAACACATAGGTAATATAGCCTATATTCAGTCTTGTAAAGTACTTGAGTAAAAGTATTCAAATACTTTTTAAGTACACAAATATGTATTCTAAATACATTTGAAAGAAGTACTTGGGCACAGTATTTGAATACTTTTTTGAAAGTATCTATATTTAAAATCAAATACTATTTTTAACTACTTTTTCGTTTTACTTTATGTGCAGGGACGCCAAATTTAAATAAAATAATACAAATTGTACAACCTCTTTATTTAAGATAGTTCATTGTTGTATATTGGTATATATAAATATATTGTAATATTTTTAGAGGCCTAAGTTAGAGTATTTGATGGTACATACAACAAAGATCAAGAAATGCTGCATTCTTATTCTAATTATTACATTTATCTATAAGAACATAAGGTCAAGGTAAAAAGGTAAAACACATTGAAAAAAAATTGAAAAAGTATTTGAAAATATATATAAATACTTTTTAAAAGTATCCGTGCCAACGAACGTAAGGCGTTAGACGATAACAACTGTAACTTATTCAAATAAAATGTTATAAATACATACAAAATACATAGGTACATAACATGTTGCTCTGCTGTACAGTGTACAGTAGGTTACAAGTGGGTCTCTGTTTAAAGGATGGTATTAAATTTGAATTCAACTATATAATATCATTGTACCCATACGAAAAACGAAAGTGTGGCTATTTTATATTATAATAAAAAGGTTATTAAATATTAATACGATAGCCGGTAAGTTGAATTAACATAATAAAATTACATCAAAATATCTAAAATCATTATTTTTGGTTATTTAATATGTAATTTCGTCCAAATTTGAACATAAAAAAAAATTGTCAATAACAATTGTCAATATTCATATTATTTATTAATAGGTACATCATTATTATCACGATTATAGATGCGATTGGCAGTTTTACTTAATAATTTGAACTTTAAATGAAAAAAAAAATTACAAAAATAACTAGTGACTTATTATAATTACGAGTTAGATTAGATTATTTTACACATTAAAATCAACTATAGATAAGTTACAAAGTTAATATGAATTAAAACTAACTAGTTAGTGCCCGCAGCTTTAACTATTTACATGAAACTTTATTTTAAATGTTTAATCCTTAGCTATAAAAATAAATAATATATAATATAAAATTACAACGAAATAACTAAAATTATTATTCTTGGTTATTTAATATGTAATTTTGTCTAAATTTGAACATAACAAAAATTGTGTTTATATTTTTGAGATTATTGGTTACAGAATAACCTACTTACATGGAGCCTTGTTTTAAATTTTCAATTCTTAGCTGTACAATTTAAAAATGTCAACAATTATTAACTACAAAGTAATTTTTTAATTTAAAATTTGATAAATTGTTGTCTAAAATCGAACTTCAAAAGCTTATAAAAAAAATTGTGTCAATATTCTTTTAATATTTTTCAAAAACTATACTAACAATATATCAAGAACTATGTATTAAATTTTCAAGCTTTATGATTCAACAAATACAATTTAAATAACATTTATAAATAAATTGAGAAAAATATGTATACAGGACCAGGTTGTCAATGTTTAAAAAATTGATTTAGAAAAATCTACAAGATGTAAATTTATAAAAAAAATTATGAAGGGGAACATGGGAGCCTGCAAGCAAAAACTTTTTAAGGACCATGAAAGAAGTTTAGAAATTAATATGGCATCAGGTTCTTTTTGTTTAAAAAATCTATACAAAAAGATTCTCAAGATTTTAATTGATTAAAAAGAAAATTTGAAGGGGAACATGGGCACCTGCAGGCAAAAACTTTTTAAGGACCATGAAAAAAATTTAGAAATTAATATTGCATCAGGTTCTTTTTGTTTAAAAAATCTATATAAAAATATTATCAATATTTAAATTGATTAATAAGTAAATTTGAAGGGGAACGTTGAAGCCCGCAGAAAATTACTTTGTAAGGAGCATAAAAAAAATTTTAGAAATTAATTCGGCAAGGTTGTTTATGTTGAAAAAATCTTTATCGTAATATTATCAAGATTTAAATTGATTAAAAAAAAAATTAAAAACTATGTATATATCACCAGGATGTCGATGTTTAAAAAATTGGTTTAGAAAAATCTACAAGATTTAAATTTATAAAGAAAATTATGAAGGGGCACATGGGAGCCTGCAAGCAAAAACTTTTTAAGGACCATGAAAGAAGTTTAGAAATTAATATGGCATCAGGTTCTTTTTGTTTAAAAAATATACAAAAAGATTCTCAAGATTTAAATTGATTTAAAAGAAAATTTGAAGGGGAACGTTGTAGCCCGCAAAAAAATTACTTTGTAAGGAGCATGAAAAAAAGTTTAGAAATTAATTCGGCAAGGTTGTTTATGTTGAAAAAATCTTTATCGTAATATTATTAAGATTTAAATTGATTAAAAATAAAATTTAAAGGGGAACGTGAAAGCCGGCAGGCAAATACTTTTTAAGGAGTGAGAAAAAAAAATTAGAAAAATATGTATATAGCACCAGGTTGTCGATGTTTCAAAAATTTCTTTAGAAATATCTACAATATTTAAATTTATGAAAAAATTTTGAAGAGGAACATGGAAGCATGCAGGCAAAAACTTTTTAAGGACCATGAAAAAGATTTAGAAATTAATATTGCACCAGGTTCTTTTTGTTTAAAAAATCTATATAAAAATATTATTAATATTTAAATTGATTAATAAGAAAATTTGAAGGGGAACGTTGTAGCCCGCAGAAAATTACTTTGTAAGGAATATGAAAAATTTTAGAAATTAATTCGGCAAGGTTGTTTATGTTGAAAAAATCTTTATCGTAATATTATCAAGATTTAAATTGATTAAAAAAAAAAATTAAAAACTATGTATATATCACCAGGATGTCGATGTTTAAAAAATTGGTTTAGAAAAATCCACAAGATTTAAATTTATAAAGAAAATTATGAAGGGGAACGTGGGAGCCCACAGGCAAATACATTTAAAGGAGTGAGAAAAAAGTTTAGAAATTAATATGCCACCAGGTTCTTTATGATTAAAAATATCATCAAGAATTAAATTGAGTAAAAAAAAATTTTGAATGGAAACGTGGGAGCCTGCAGGCTAATATTTTAAAGGAGTGAGAAAAATAAATTAGAAAAATATGTATATAGCACCAGGTTGTCGATGTTTAAAAAATTGATTAAGAAAAATCTACAATTTTTAAAATTATAAAAAAAATTATGAACTTTTTAAGAATCATGAAAAAAAGTTTAGAAATTAATATGGCACCAGGTTTTTTATGTTTAAAAAATCTATATAAAAGTATTCTCAAGATTTTAATTGATTAAAAAGAAAATTTGAAGGGGAACATGGGCACCTGCAGGCAAAAACTTTTTAAGGACCATGAAAAAGATTTAGAAATTAATATTGCATCAGGTTCTTTTTGTTTAAAAAATCTATATAAAAATATTATTAATATTTAAATTGATTAATAAGAAAATTTGAAGGGGAACGTTGTAGCCCGCAGAAAATTACTTTGTAAGGAATATGAAAAATTTTAGAAATTAATTCGGCAAGGTTGTTTATGTTGAAAAAATCTTTATCGTAATATTATCAAGATTTAAATTGTTTAAAAAAAAAATTTAAAACGATGTATATATCACCAGAATGCCAATGTTTAAAAAATTGGTTTAGAAAAATCCAGTAAAGAAAATTATGAAGGGGCACATGGGAGCCTGCAGGGAAAAACTTTTTAAGGGTCATGAAAAAAGTTTAGAAATTAATATGGCACCAGTTTGATTATGTTTCAAAATCTATATAAAAATATTATCAATATTTAAATTTATTAAAAAGAAAATTTGAAGGGGAACGTGGGTACCCGCAGACTAATACTTTTAAAGGAGTGAGAAAAAAAATTAGAAAAAAATGTAATAGCACCAGGTTGTCGTTGTTTAAAAGTTTGGGTTAGAAAAATCTACAAGATTTAAATTTATAAAAAAAATTATGAAGGGGAACATGGAAGCCTGCAGCAAAAACTTTTTAAGAATCATGAAAAAAAGTTTAGAAATTAATATGCCACCAGGTTCTTTATGATTAAAAATATCATCGAGAATTAAATTGAGTAAAAAAAAAATTTGAATGGAAACGTGGGAGCCCGCAGTCTAATATTTTAAAGGAGTGAGAAAAATAAATTAGAAAAATATGTATATAGCACCAGGTTGTTTATGTTTAAAAAATCTATATAAAAATATTCTCAAGATTTCAATTGATTAAAAAGAAAATTTGAAGGGGAACATGGGAGCCTGCAGGCAAAAACTTTTTAAGGACCATGAAAAAAGTTTAGAAATTAATATGGCATCAGGTTCTTTTTGTTTATAAAATCTATACAAAAAGATTCTCAAGATTTAAATTGATTAAAAAGAAAATTTGAAAGGGAACGTCATAGCCCGCAGGAAATTACTTTTTAAGGAGCATGAAAATAGTTTAGAAATTAATATGGCATCAGGTCCTTTATGATTAAAAATATCAGCAAGAATTAAATTGAGTAAAAAGAAAATTTGAAGGGGAAAGTTGTAACCCGCAGGAAATTACTTTTTATGGAGCATGAAAAAAAGTTTAGAAATTAATTCGGCAAGGTTGTTTATGTTGAAAAAATCTTTATCGTAATATTATCAAGATTTAAATTGATTAAAAAAAAAATTAAAAACGATGTATATATCACCAGGATGTCGATGTTTAAAAAATTGGTTAAGAAAAATCTACAAGATTTAAATTTATAAAAAAAATTATGAAGGGGAACATAGAGGCCTGCAGGCAAAAACTTTTTAAGAATCATGAAAAAAGTTTAGAAATTAATATGCAACCAGGCAAATCAACTAAAAAATAAATTTAAGGCTTATATCAGTGAGAAAAAAAATTAGAAAAACAAGTATAATGTATACAGCACCAGGTTGTCGATGTTTCAAAAATTGGTTTAGAAAAATCTACAATATTTAAATTTATAAAAAAAATTATGAAGGGGAACGTGGGAGCCCACAGGCAAATACTTTTAAAGGAGTGAGAAAAAAGTTTAGAAATTAATATGCCACCAGGTTCTTTACGATTAAAAATATCATCAAGAATTAAATTGAGTAAAAAAAAAATTTGAATGGAAACGTGGGAGCCCGCAGTCTAATATTTTAAAGGAGTGAGAAAAATAAATTAGAAAAATATGTATATAGCACCAGGTTGTCGATGTTTAAAAAATTGATTTAGAAAAATCCACAATTTTTAAAATTAAAAAAAAAATTATGAAAGGGAACATGGAAGCCTGCAGGCAAAAACTTTCTAAGAATCATGAAAAAAAGTTTAGAAATTAATATGGCACCAGGTTGTTTATGTTTAAATAATCTATACAAGATTCTCAAGATTTAAATTGATTAAAAAGAAAATTTGAAGGGGAACGTGGAAGCCCGCAGGCAAATACTTTTTAAGGAGTGAGAAAAAAAATTTAAAAACGATGTAAATAGCACCAGGATGTCGATGTTTAAAAAATTGGTTTAGAAAAATCTACAAGATTTAAATTTATAAAGAAAATTATGAAGGGGAACATGAGAGCCTGCAGGCAAAATTTTTTTAAGGACCATGAAAAAAGTTTAGAAATTATTATGACACCAGGTTTTTTATGTTTAAGAAAATCATCAAGAATTAAATTGAGTAAAAAAGTTATTGAAGGGGAACATGGGAGCCTGCAGCAAAAACTTTTTAAGGACCATGAAAAAAGTTTGGAAATTAATATGGCATCAGGTTCTTTTTGTTTAAAAAATTTATAGAAAAATATTATCAATATTTAAATTCATTAATAAGAAAATTCGAAGGGGAACGTTGTAGCCGGATGCAAAAACTTTTTAAGGGCCATGAAAAAAAGTTTAGAAATTAATATGGCACTAGGTTGTTTATGTTTAAAAATATCAACAACAATTAAATTGAGAAAAAAAATTAGAAAAAAATGTATATAGCACCAGGTTGTCGATGTTTAAAAAATTAGTTTAGATAAATCTACAAGATTTAAATTTATAATTAAAATTATGAAGGGGAACGTTGGAGCCCGCAAGCAAAAACTTTTTAAGGAGCATGAAAAAAAGTTTAGAAATTAATATGGCACCAGGTTGTTTATTTTCAAAAAATCTATACAAAAAGATTCTCAAGATTTAAATTGATTAAAAAGAAAATTTGAATGGGAACGTTGTAGCCCGCAAGTAATTACTTTTTAAGGAGCTAGAAAAAAAGTTCAGAAATTAATATGGCACCAGGTTGTTTATGTTTAAAAAATCTATATAAAAATATTATCAAAATTTAAATTGATTAAAAAGAAAATTTGAAGGGGAACGTTGTAGCCGGAAGCAAAAACTTTTTATGGCACTAGGCTGATATTTAGTAATCAAAAATAAATATTTAGAAAAAATTTTCTTTAGGAAAACACCCTTGTGAATGCAAACCACAATCTTCAGGTTCTTAAACATAAAATCTATTTATAATAATTCGTCTATAAAAATTGGGGTTGTGCCGGTTGTGGTCACCTGTAGGCAAAAGGATTATCAATGTTTGAAAAATCTATACGAAAAAAATCAATCATAGTTTAATGGATGAAAAAAAAATGTTAGCGCTGGCGAACTTTAGTGTTTGTTTTATCAAGTTAAGCCGTTGGTTGTTGACATCCTATTACTTAGATCATATACTATGAAGACTTGCCCAGGTCAACGTTGAAAACAATTTCAAAAACATATAAATGACGAGTCTCTGATATGTTGATTCACATAGAGAAATATGTGACATTTCTCTTGTTACATGTATCATAGTCAGAGACTATAGTGTCACTAATATTAATATAGTAATACATGCTTAAAATTATCGTGATATGGGCCCATTCATAGTATATGATCTAAGGTTGCTACATTAACTGTGATAACTACTTGAAAGTATGTTTGGACATAAATTGCAAAAGTAATAAATATTTATGATTTATCAGCATGTATCGTCTCCATGTTACAATATTAGTTGGTATTACTATTTCAGCAGATCTTATTAAGCGTTGTTAGTTTTAATATTCTAGTGACTATTATTGTTTAAAACTAACAAACCTCAACGATAACTGCTGAATGACAATTTGGTAACTTTCGCACTTGTAAGAACTAGCTATATATTATAACCAGTTGTCCGTCATTAGCCTGTCGACGATATTGTTAAAAATTTGATGGTAGGAGGGAAATACAATGTCATAGACAAATATCTAAAAAGTCACTTTTTGTATGTCCGATTCAATCATGTAAGTTATATGTTTTTGTCTTTTGTGTATTTAATATGTAAGCATAATTAAAAAATAACTAATAACTTTTAATATAATACTTAATTAATTTAATTTTGAACAAGAACTAACAGTTCATAATATTATGATAATGAATTATGTATGTTTGACTCATAAAAACCATTCCAAAAAACAACTTGTTCAGTGCTGGCTCTAAAATTTCGGCAGCACTATTAATCAGCCCCAACTTTAATATTAGGTGAGATTCATAACTAGGAGGACAATATTCTTTTGGTGTAAACGAAAAACTCCACCACAACTATTAAGCATTTAAAGTAGGTGCTTAATAGGTATTAAGTCCAAATCGTCAAAATTCAACTGACAAATTTTGTGATTTTTGAAAATTATAAATTAATTGTATTATTTGACTTAGATTTTATTATTATTATTCATATAATAATTTTATGTCGGACTTCTTTGAGGAGGATTTGTATGGTAGTCCTTTTGGTCGTCTGCAGTGTCCACAATAACAGACTCTCGTTTGCCATAATATTTCTGATTTAAATCTAACCTAACCTAACCTATAGGAAATCATTTAATTCTTAGCTCAAGAGTTTATAACTAATTTTTAACACTTGTGTGTATGCTTGTCAAGGATTTGTTGCCAAAATTCCCGGATAGTCACCCATCCGGAAGCTAGCAACACTGGCCTATGCGTACACTCAGAGCGTTTCCTAGTTTCGAGCGGCCCCGCACCACTATATTTTTTTATAGACGACAGTCTCTCGACGTCTCGACCTAGTAAGGCGATACGAACACTCAGAGCGTTTCCTAGTTTCGAGCGACCCCGCACCACTATATTTTTTTATAGACGACAGTCTCTCGACGTCTCGACCTAGTAAGGCAATACGTACACTCAGAGCGTTTCCTAGTTTCGAGCGGCCCCGCACCACTATATTTTTTTTTATAGACTCTTGTCGATAATTGTTAGATACTCAATCAAGTCTTCCGATTTAGATACTAAAGATTAATATTTATCAGACAAAATAATTTGAAAGAGAGTCTGTGTGAACTCTGCAGGAACAAAATATTGTCATCAAAACTAGAATGTACTAGTTAAATTAGACTCAAAATATGTACCTTTTTAATTTGTGAAATAACGGTACCTAGCCTTTTATGATAATTTGTTATGAAGATATTATCAGTAGGTAAAGGTCAAATTTGGCACTTAAACGGTACTTGATGCATTTTCCTAATATCTTAACAGAATTTATGAAGCTAAAAATATAAAAATACCTATATGTACAGTGAGACATGGGCCATACTAAGATACGGTCCATAGTTCATGGTTTTATATAATTTATAATAATAATAGTTTAAGTAATAAGTTTTTTCATAAATTATTATTTTATAAATTCCACTTCAATGATTTCGTAGTATTTGTACATATTTTTGTTGTGAGATCAATAACACCGTTACCAATATGCGTCTCACTGTACCCCGATTTACCATATACAGATAAATCATTACTTTTTCCATGGCTGTGAATCAAATGCATTTGCATGTTTTTTGCCACACCGTAGCTTCCCAATTTTATTATTATACATTATAACTTTTTAGAGGACTTTGTAGTGGCTAAGGTGCTAATTATATATATAAAACTTGTGTAAATTTGTTTGTTTTCATATATTTATTCTATATCTTTTAACAATATATTTTCTTGTTGAAATTAACATATTTTATGGAAAAATATACAATTTTAAAAGCAAAAACTAACATTTTTTAGAAGCCTTTTAGGGGCACCTATAACAATTTGCACCGGGGCACAATTTAGAAATCCGTATCTATTATACATTTGTAATGTTTTACAAATTAAAAAAAATATTAGGTTAACCTAGTATGTAAATAAATAATATTTTATTTGTAAGCCATTTATTATTTATTATTATTTAGGTATTATTTTCTACAGTTTTTTAATAAATAGGATTTTATAGAACATATTTTTAAATTTGTAATGCATATTTTAATACGATTTTAATAAATGCATGCCTATATATGGATTTAATGCATTTAATTCACAGCCCTGCTTATTAATTTTATTTCCAATCATACCTATCACAGTTAATGTTAAATGTCAACAATTAACAACTTCTTCAACTTGGTAACACTTAGGGGGATGTCGGATTTTTAGCGCACCATTTATCTCTCTCTCTCTAACCCACGCACAATAATAAGCACACAAACTAAAACTTATGTTAAAACATATGCTAACTAAGTTAGCAACTTTATAACTAGCCATTGTACACGACCTGCCAGTACGCTAGAACCGCTTGTACGTTTGGTACGCTACGCGTGGATCAAATATGAAAGACAAATAGTGCGCTGCGCTGACATCCCAACCGCCAACCGATCTTTTTATTCTATCCCATAAGTTGAGGTTGTAAACCTATATCAACTGATACTGGTATAGCTTCAGTCCAATAGTCGAGTGGCCTTTGCAATTCAAGATTCTTTCCTACGTATTCGGCATTGTAACCTAACTATTCTACCTTCACACTTCTTCTTCCCCCTTCTCTCTTAAGCCACCCCCAGGATCAGCCACCCTCTCCTTACACCTTCATACGATCGGTATTCTGCCTCAATCAATCTCTTCTTCAGTAATCTCACCCCTCTCTGTCCCCCTAAATTTACTTCCATTACCTAACCTGCTCTCACTTCCTCCTATCATACAGTAAACGAACCACCTCAACCTACTCTCTCTTGTCCTCACTACAATATATGCCACTCCTACACTACATTCAAATAATACATTTCTTATTCTATCTCCCTTTGTCCCTTTGTATCTCTTTCCTTATCCCCACCATATACCATATACACTTCCCATTCACTCAGTCTCTAGTTACCTACAAGTCATCGTACTTGATTATCGGTGAAAATATTTAAATATCATTGAGCAAATTACCTAGGTACTTAAAAGAATTACATATAAATATATCATACCTGACTAATTTTCTAATTTTTATCACGACTTTATTGATAGCCGTAATAGTTGTTATACCAATAGTTATAATATAAATAATTGAAAAGTTGTGGGCAATACATCCCCTGATAAATTAACAAATATAAAAAGAAACCTACTAAAAAATAAGAAAGTACATACCCCTTGTGACCGACTAAAATTCTGCTATAAAACTTAGTCTTCGAAACATTGCAATGTTCACACAGTCTGCTTATGATATACTATTTCCAGTTGTCAACATTTTCGCTGACGAATATCATTTCTGAAATAACACGCACCCTGCAGTAAAATGTTCAACAATATTCTTATGACCTACGCGTTACACATATTATATATTGTATAAATAATGTTTATCTGAAAGTCAATTGTTTACAAGTGGTTTAAGTTAGACATAGGATAATCACTATTATAATAAATTCTCATATAACGATTTTCGTATATTGTTATTATTCTAAAACTATTGGGCATATATCAATTGCGCCGAAAATCGCAGGTAAAGAAATAAAAGGGAGGTCAAGTGGATGTCGCTCCGCTGTACAGTAGGCTACAATTAGATCACTGTACTATAATGGATGGTATTAAATTTGAATTCAATGATATAATATCATTGTATACGAAAAACGATTCTGAGCGGAGACGGTATGTCAGTCTAGGATATTTGAAATTATATTGATATTGTTATTTTACATACTGCTAAGTTGAATTAATATTATTCATATTATTTAATTATTAACCTTAAATTATCAGTGATACTAGAAAAATATTATAATATATACTTTTACTCGTTAAAATTGATTTTAATATGTAATTTCGTCCAAATTTAAACTTAAAATGTCTGTAAAAAATAACTGTGTTTATATATTTTTTAGATTTTTTGTTTACAGTATGTACTATTTATTAGAATTTTTATTTTAAATTTTCAATCCTTAGTTATAAAAACTGACCATTTTATAATTGTTTAATTACAATAATTTATAATTTTCGAGATTTTGATGAATTTTGTCAAAGTTCGAACTTTAAATGCTTATAAAAAAAATGTGTGCCTATGTATTTTTAATATTTTTCAACTGATATTGTATTAATATATCAGGAGCCTTGTATTAAATTTTTACACTTTTTGGCCCAACAGATAAAACTTTATTGATATTTATTGAAAAAAAAACTAAAAAAATTGAAAACTGAAAATGTCCGTAAACAGCTCAAAAAGATTCAAAATATATTCAAAATTAGATGGTGTATAGAAAATGCTTATATAAACATTCAGTGAAATTTTCATGCATCTACAGTTATTTGTTTTTGAATTGCAACAAAATAAGAAAATCGCTACATGAGAAATCGAGTGAATATCTAATCTTGTACAAATTTGAACTTAAAATGCTCATAAAAATTTATTATGACTTGCTTATAAACTTTTTTTTATTGATAAAATTAGGCAAACTTATAAGGATTCTTGTATCACATTTTCAAACCTTAGATATAAAAAGAAAAATTTTTATGAATTTTTAACTCAAAATAAATTGCACATTTTCGTCATTTTTACGTATTTTGTCAAAATTTTAACTTTGATTACCTATAAAAAAAAATTGTGACTACGGATTTTAACCAAATGTTTACAATACATGGCTTTAAAAACGGACATTATATACCAGTTGTTCTAGTTAATAAATCCACTGATACATATTCATATTATATCTAATTTCTATTTTCTTCCAACAGGTATTCATTTATTGTTGAGATGTCTTATAATTATGAAAAAATTTAATATTATTTACTGCAGTGATTTTACTATATTTTATATCTTTTATTTTACATATTATATTATTAACTAATTTATTATTATATTAATAGATTCATGTATTGGAGGAAAATGGAAAGTGTAGGAAAATGGTCAAAAATTATTTTTTTTTTTTTTGGAGGAAAATGGACAGTGGAAGAAAACGGTATCTCGTTTTTGGAGGAAAATGGCTACGGCCATAAATTGTGTACGTCAATTGCGCCGATCGATTCTTAATAAATATATATATATGTCTATAATACTATTTCTATTATAACTACAAATCGGTTTTTACGTGTTTTAATCTTATATATTTATATCGTATATCTATATCATAGGTAAATTTGAATTATATTATTTTATTACTTGAAGATAAAACAAATTACAAAATGTGGACAGATAACGTGTTAGGTTAGGTTCTTTTTTGTACGTAATATATATATGTTAATTATTTTTATTTAAATTTACTTTTTAATATAACTTTTTAATACCAGTGCAATAGATGTATACTATACAGGTATAGTGTCCCGGGCGTAGCCCGTTTCGCCCAGAAATGACCGTACCCGTTTCGCCCGGGTACCCGTTTTGCCCAAATGTTGTTTTTATGTGATTTCCGTTTCGCCCAGAGAAGTTTAGATCAATTTAAAATTAAGTTGGCAATAGTTCAGTCAAATATTATATTTTAGGGAACGTTTATGGGCATGTAATTCAGCGAGTATTCTGCTTACGATGAATGCGTGTGAGTCGTTTCATCCGTTCTTCAATGACCATTTTTTTTCTAATTCTCCATCTATATTAAGTTGGTTAAGTTTTGTGAAAAACTTCGTTCAAACTGATACGTATATAAAAATCAATAGCGTTAAAATACCAAAGACATCAAAAGATGCGAATATAATTAAAAGGAAAGTACACAATCAGAAACAAATAACGAGGTACCGATCAAATGAAATTACTCGTTATGAATTCATAAAAAAAATGTGTAATAATTTTAAATATAAACTGTAGGTGGTATAAATAAATATATTTTGAAAAATGTGTTAAACTTTTGTGAAAATAAAATGACGTGCGTATAATAGTATAATTTTTGGAAAACTAAGAGTATCGCTTCCTCGTGGTGTTTTCTGGATAACGCTAAATGATACTCAAATATTTGACTGAATTATTGCCAACTTAATTTTAAATTGGTCTAAACTACTCTGGGTGAAACGGGAATCATATAAAAACAAAATTTGGGCAAAACGGGTACCCGGGCGAAACGAGTACGGTCATTTTTGGGCGAAACGGGTCCCGCCCAGTGTCCCAAATTCGGCGCAATTGACGAAACCCCAAACTAGGTACCTATTAACTAGAATTTCCAAATATTTCGACTCGTTTTGAGTGATTTATAGACATTTGAATTTTGAAATTTTGTATATTCTTCTATAAATGTCAATAAATTTGTAGTCAATGGGTCAAAGAGCTTAAAATTAATACATTAAATTTAAAAATTACGAATTACTAAGTAGTTAAACATTTATAAAATGTTCAACTTGTATTGCTATAAGCAAGGATTCTTATAAATAATTCATACTGTAACCAAAAAATCTAAAAATCTTATTATAAAAGTTCAAATTGTTAATCAAATTTTTAAAACCAAGAATAACAATTTTAGTTATTTTGTTATAATTTCAAAATATTATTTTGTAGATATATGAAACTTTTGAAGTATATCATTATAATTTATATACACGATGACATTTTCAAATATAATTTTTTGGAAAAATGAATTTAATGTACTTTAATAGTACTGTACAAATGCATAGTCATAAAATAAATTAGGTAGGTACTTTAATCACAAAATTATTTATTAAAGTCTTCGCTCAGAATCGTTTTTCGTTTGTTTGTTTGTATTTTAATAGTTTATACCTACATGGATTTATTCCTATTACTAATTATAGTAGGTGTGTTTATTTTATTTCAATGAATTATAGGTATATATTAATAAATAATTTTTTATTTAAGAAAATAAAAATAAATCTGATTACGCAATAAATTAGATTTTTGTAATGTACCTAACTATATGAAAAAAAAAATAATAATAATTAATGCTGTATTCTTAGGTAAACAATATAGGTAACGCAATCGTGTATGTATTACATTATTTAGATTTGTACCCACACGACTATAATACGAGTATAGAAGTATATTTTATAACTGAGCACATGCCGTCAGGATATAGACAATTGACATTTTTTTTAAGGAATACGGCACAGATGCGGTCGGCACAGTTGCGGTCAATACCTTTTTGGTGGCACTTGCGGTCACTATTTTTTTTTTACACATATTTACTGGTTTTACAATACTGACATAGGTAATCATAATAAAGTTAAACCTATACTATATATATATACTATCAAACTTTCCTTCTTTTATGTTATTTGTATCATTTCTAATTAGCCATGATTTTTATATACAAATTGGTACAACGTTAAATTATTTCATGACTATTTTGTAGAACAATGGCTCGAAAATGCAATAATATCCAAAGATATATGGAATTGCTTCCAAAAAAGACATAGGACAAATAATATTGTTGAAGGCTGGAACAACAGAATAAATAAACAATTTAATAGACCTCGGCCAACTTTTTTAGATCTATATAAATGTCTTAAATTAGAAGCTCAGCGTGGAGACTTATTGTTTGATCGACATTTTTTAAACTTGGAAGGAAAAAGACGAAAAAAATGTTACATTGCACTTGACAAAAGAATTGAAAAAACATTAAAATCATATGAAGAGGACAGAAACTTAAAAAAATGTCTAACAATCCTTTCTTTCGTACAAAAACTTGATTAATCATATTTGATTATTATTATCATTATTATCATTATTATCATATTATCATTATTATAGGCAATAACAATTAACTGACATGTCTCAATAAAATAGAGTCTACAAATTAATAATTATATTTGTATGTCATAATAGTTTGCAATAAATATTTTAAAAAAAAACAACAACTTTTAAGCACGCCTTTAAATATTAAATAATATTTATTGACAGTCCTAAGCCTGTAAAAGTGCGAAGGGAAGTTAATATATAGTATAAGTTAATTAATATAGTATAAGTTAATTAATATAGTATAAGTTTAACTTTATTATGATTACCTATGTCAGTATTGTAAAACCAGTAAATATGTGTAAAAAAAAAATAGTGACCGCAAGTGCCACCAAAAAGGTATTGACCGCAACTGTGCCGACCGCATCTGTGCCGATACCTTTTTTAAGTGTACATGGTTATACGCCCCTAATCCCTATGATATATATATTTGGTGAACAATAGAAGTTAAGTATGTTACACTAAATTATAGGTATCCATAACTTATAAGTTATAATTTATAACGTCGGATTGAGAAAAAAAAATTACCATCTTTAAATTAAAATTGTACCTTATGAGTCACGAAAACCTTCTTACAAATCGGCGTACTAAAATGACACCGAAACATATGGAACAATATATGGTTATTAATTGTTATTGGAAAATTAATTGAATATTAAATAAACTTAAAACCAAATTGTTATAAATTAAATTAATTCATTAATTTATAATACAAGTTATTAAATAATTCATTTAAACTAAATGCATATATTTTTTTATTAATATTGTAAGAATATTTTGCTACACATATTTTTAGGACATAAAATATCATATAGGTATCTGGTACTAGTGGTACTTTAAAAAAGTAATAAGAGAATGTATTGCCTATTTTAAGCAACATAAAAACCTCATATTTTAAGAATTTTAAGAGAATATAAATCCGACCTCTACTTAAAACTTATAAGTTAGAACATGTATTTCTATAAATTAAACCAAAATGTATACGTCTATTTCAAGTACCTATAGCATATAAGTATGCACCTATTAATTATTAATTATAATATTTCTACGAGGAAAAACGATTACGGCGTTTGTATTATTCGATCTCGCGTATTTTATACATTTCGAACTCGGAACTAAAATATTCGTCTATAGACTACAACACTTCGATAGCACATTTTGATTGACATTAAATATTTAATTTAACTCAAGAATATAAATTTGATCCCCAATAAATATAAAACAAACTTACTTTAAACATCGACACTTTTGGCGGAATCCGTGACACGCGTGCACTGCGACGTCACTCTGGAAACAATCCAGATACATTTCTGAAAATATTGTGATTTGTGAAAAATAAAACCATACGAAACGCAGTATATTTTTTGTTCATGTCAGTTTCACTTATGAACATTTTATAATTTTTAATCGATTGTGTCTTCCGCAACGACTTTGACAATTGCCATAGAATATAAATGATAGATATTTTATTATACGTCCATATGATGAATCCACAGATCTAATATAATACAACTTTTTATATCAAAGAGTTCGTGTTTAGGAACAATTTGATGGTGTACAGTCGTACAGATATTAGAACATAGGCATATTGTTTTTATGAATCTTTAAGTAAAAATGTGATTATAAATAAATGTAATTCCTGGTTTTTAGGGTTAACTTAAAGGTACCTATACAATAAACACATCAAATTTATAGTACCGACAATGCAAGTAATACCAACTAAATTTATAGAATTCCCAGTTTAACAATTTCACCGAATACTGTGGAGTTTAAAGTTAATAATAATTAGGTACCTACCTAATATATTAATAAGACTTAGGGCTCGGAAGTTGATGACCTAAAGAACCTTAAAAAATGACCTAAAAAAATATGAATAAATGACCTAAAAATGATGGAAAATGACTGCAAAAAATGACCCAACAATTGTCAAATTATGATATAAAATGACTTAATAAACTAAAAAATGCAAAAAAATGACTTATTTTATATTTTATATTTTTAAGAAAAAAAAACCTTTTATTTAACATCTTGTTAAAAATTGTTATTTAAATATAAACCATAAATACCCTACGAAAATATTTAAAACAAAATATAAAAATGATCCTAATTAAAAAACCTAATCAAATTTATTACATTGAACAATAAGTGCATGTTTGATATTTTCTATAGTAAATGACCTGCGATTGTCCGAAAGTAAATTCTTATATTTTGAGAAACTTCTTTCTACATCTACTGATGTAATTGGTGCAAATTGAAAATGAGCAATATCGGAATTATTGAGGTCGTCTGGAAAGTTTTGTTTCAACACGTTTTCACCATTCAAAATTTTTGAAATTGTTGTCATTGTTTTAAAGCCCGTATTTTTATCCAAAACGGATTTTAATTTTTTTTTTATATCTTGTCCTACTCTATTTTCTGCTTGTTGAATTTTATTTTCTACATCTTGTACAATTTTTATCGAGTGTTGAAGACTAAGCCCAAATGTTTCTAACTGAGTTATAGAATCACTTAATGTTCCAAAATTAGAGTAAATGTATATCAAGTCACTTTTCAAATCAAAATCGTCCATGAGATCTTGAGCTTTCTCAATCGATGTTGCGTCTTCTCTATTTAAACCAAGTATTATTTCCTTTAAAGTTTCAAAGTGTTCACAATAATAATTTGCGGCACTTAGCCACGTCCCCCATCTAGTTAATACAGGCTGTGGCGGTAAAGAAATATTCGGTGCCTTTTCTCGAAAAAATTGAATACGGGCAGGACACTTTAAAAAAATTTTTTTTACGTTGGATATTAATTGATCAACTTTAGGAAAACATTTACGAACTTCTTCTGCAACCCTGTGTAGTCCGTGAGCTAAACAGGTGACATGTTCCATTTTAGAGTACATTATTTTTATGCCTTTACCAGCCTTTACCATATATGGCGCTGCATCGCTCAAAAACAGCAAAATATTGTCGTATTTAATCCCTTGAGGCCACAAAAGATGAAGTGCTTTATCCAATAATTTAGCAATGCTGGTATGATTAGCTTTTTCCAGTGCTTCTGTGTGAAGTAAAAATATTTTTCCTGAGCATCCAATTTCTAACGTACCGATAATTACATTCGCGATGTACCGGCCTTCCACATCTGTGGTTTCGTCAATAGATATCCACAGTTTTTGATTTTCACAATACTTTTTTATATTATTCATTGTTTCTTCGTAACATTGGGCAACATACGATTTTCTCAATGTCGATTCGACGGGAATACTCTTGCTTGTATATTTTTCCAAAAAGTTACGAAAACAGTCGTTGGATAATTTATTCAACGGAATATTAGCCGATAATAGGGCTTGACACAAATCATAATTAAATGTACATTTTCTGGATGGTTGTGTCAGTAAACTTTGATTTTTTGATTTTTCAGTTTGTAAATTTTTGCGCTCAATACCATGTATATGCTTTTGACGTGACACGTGTTGTTCCACAGTGAACTTTTTATCTGCGGCAACCTTAACGTCACATATCTTACAAAAAAGTATATATCCATCAGTTGAAAAAATATCACTTCCGAATTCAGACACAAACGCACGTAAACGAGCACTAGTCGAAGTTTTGTTTTTAGGCATTTTTTAATAGAAAAGTTCTTAAGACAGGACAACGGTCAACAACACGCTACACGAGATGGTCGAATACTAAATTATATCATACAAAATATAGCGGCTACAATACGTGTTAGCTGTTATTGAAAAATAATCATTTTATTGTTTACAATAATACCCTATAAATATAAATATACTATAGTCTATAAAGTATAAACTATAAATACACCATATTTCAAACATTGCGAGTTAAACAGCTCGACCACGGCCAGTAATTTTAGTGTACCTAGTTATTTTCGTAACACTAACAACAATAAGCTATATTTAAAAGTTAAAATAAGATATTAGGTATATTTTATTTTTATGACATTTTCACATTTAATGAAAAAAATGAAGCATTAAATGTATGTAAAAGAAAATTTCGTTATATTTTAGAAAAATGACGTATTTGTCGAAAAAAAAATGATTTAAAATGTAGGACCGTGATAAAATGATATAAATGAGAAATAAAGGCAAAAAATGCAAAAAAATGCAAAATAAAAATTTCAGATTATTTTAGTAGACCATCTAAATCGGATTTTTAGCTTGATAGATTAATGACTACATAAATTAAAAAAAAATGCAAAATGCATCAACTTCCGAGCCCTATAAATAATAACTGTATTGGGTATATTTTATATTTCATAATGATGAGTGATTAGAACTATTATGTAATTTTAGAATGATGTGTGTTTTTAATTTTTTTTTTGCTTTGATTTTTAACTTCAGTATCTTTTCCGATGGGAAAGTGAATTTAGTTTATGCATTCGGGATGTCTAAATTTAAAATTCCCAGTAGATTACAAACGTCGGGAAACAAAAAAAAAAATTAAGAAAAAACTGGTATTTTTACTCAAAATTGGTTTTCGGCAAAATCGATTTTGGTAGATACAAGCAATATTCACTGAATTTCTATATTAGCATTTTCTATATATCACCAGGAATTATTTTGATTCATGTTGTTTTTTATATATATAAATATAATAATATTCAATATTATGCAAAGAATATTAATTCAACTAAATATAACGAATTAAAAATAACAATATAAAATGTCCTAGTCTCCGCTCTGAATTGTTTTTCGTGAACAATGATATTACCTACCTATAGGTACCTGGTACCTACAACATCATTGAGTTCAAATTTAACACCATCTATTAGTGTCCCCCTTGTAACCTTTCGTATAGCAGAGCGTCATCCATTTACCCACTTATTTTGATTTTATGCTATTCAAGAATATTTTTAATTTTCTCAGTTTATTTCCAATAGATTTTAATAAAAATATGTTTTCTTCAAAATACCTAGTAAATGTATTACAAAATTCCTCATAATGTATTTGTTCATTATTTTTTTCTATACATACCTTACATACCTACACAATGCAATTTTTAAAATATTTCAACTAATTTTCAGTTTTCATTTTGCGAGACATAAGAACGCCCGTGTGCTGCATGTTCAACTCAATTTATAATGAATTGTATAAATATATTATTATTAACTTCTACGACCTGCGTGTGCCGTCGTCACCTGCAGTGCTTACGTATTTTATAAATTGCGCGCTCCGCACGTAAAATATGCATCTACGTTACCCGAGACCCGAGTAACAGATTGTCCGTGGCAATAAATATTAATTTTAAGACTAAAAAGTAAATGTAAGCCCCAAAAGAATAGGTAATCAAACTTACGTTTATGTCTACTCTTCGGGTTGAGTATAGGAGTGCCATATCTAGAGTGCAGATTCCATATCAAGAAACTGTTCTTTCTTCATTAGTTTTCATCTCGCTCTGAACTGATAGTATCGAGATATTTTATGAAATTAACTTGACAAGAAAGAAATATATGAACACATTTTGTACAGGTACAAAATTACTGTTTAACGACTTGTCTGTTCATTGTTGGCCTATTAATTTTTTTTTGTTCATTGAAATTATTATAGATCTGCGAATCGTATCCGACGAATGATCAGGATTGGCGTTTGCCATAGATGATAGTTATTATAATAATATGACATCGTCATCAGTTTTCAATTATTTTACTTCTTTGGACGAGACCATTCATTTTTATTTCATATTTCATATTTCAAAATAGAATATTTTTCGGAGTATTTAAATCTATATAACAAATATAACAAGGAACTCTGTAGGTATAATGTTATTTATTAGCTAACTACATTTTTGTTGCGAGCCCATTTTTTCGGTATCTCGCAACATTGGCAATAATATTGTTTTTTAGTTTTAATGGCAAAACTATAACTTAATATAAAACTACTCTAGTGCCGGCTTGCACTAAACACTTAATGAATAATTAATCCATATAGTGGAAAATTTAAAAACTTAAGTTTTAATTATTTGCAAAAAAAAAAATTTACTAGGAAGGAAAAAGAAAGACATGTTTTTAGACATTTTCATAATTTTGTATAATCTGTTTTTTAGCTACTGCTTGTAAGTACCCATATTTTATTTTATAATTCCAACGCCTGAAGCCAATTATACAAAAATATGAAGTATTTATAATTCAATATACAAATAAAATATATAAAAGTAATATTATGTTATGTAAATAATGATATATAAAACAAATTAAATTCAAACATACGGCTCCCATTACATATTGCATCAATGTGTCATTTTTGTGTATAATACCTATATAGTGTATTCTACCTAAAATTTCTATTAATTGATTCAAACTTTCAAACTATTATAATTTAAATATAATATAGTAAGGTCACGAGTAAAAATCTTTTGTATTATTAAAAAATAGTAAAAACTAATAATATAGGTACTTAAGTACCTAGGTTATTGCAATAAGTAAACAATATAGCTGAATTTGTTTAAATAAAAATGACTGCATGTACCTACTTCCTATGTGTAAGTTGAAATTCTTAATATATTATGAATACCTAATAATTATTATACTAATTATTAGCCTCTTAATTACTTATTACCAAGTAATTTAACTAAGATAAGTTTATATGAAATTAATATATCAAAATAATTAGTAGAAACAAATTGTATTATAATTTATAATTTAAATTTAACTTTACATATTTTTGATATAAATATACAGAAAAGGAAATGGAAGATTTTTAAAAACTTTTTATGAATTATGATATAGAATGTTAATCATTAATATCATGCATAATATGTTTTGTGCATTCGTTACAATTATGTGCTCTGAGTAGTTTAAAAATACTGCATTCTTAGTCTAATGATTAAATTTTTCTATAAGAACATAATGATAGGAAAAAAAGAAAAAGTATTTGAAAGCATCTATAAATACTTTTTAAAAGTACCTATTCTTTAAAAGACTGCCTATATTACCTATATACTGGCTATATTATAATATAGTTTTATTATAAAAGTAAAATAATTGTATTGTTAATATTTTATTCAAATAATTATATGGTTTAAATCACCAATCTAGATGCTATTTGCCTATTTATAACTACAGGCTATTTTATATCATTATGCGTTGTGGTTACAGTGTATTACAAGAAATAAAACTAATAGGTATAAACAATGATATGAAATAATATGACAAAAAAAATATTTTTATCATAAAATTGACAATTCTCAATATTCATATTATTTATTAATACATTATTATCACGGTTATAGATGCGATTTGCAGTTTTACGGAATAATTTTGATTTTAAATGAAAAAAAAAATGAAAAAATAACTAGTTACTCATTATAATTACGAGTTAGATTAGATTATTTTACACATTAAAATCAACTAGTTAAATTACAAAGTTTTTTTTTTCTGTTTTCACCGACGGCGCCGCAGGAACTGCTCTCGCATTCTTCCGCGAAAAAAAAAATTACAAATTACAAAGTTAATATGAATTAAAACTAACTTATAATAATATATAATATAAAATTACAACAAAATAACTAAAATCATTATTCTTGGTTAATTAATATGTAATTTCGTCTAAATTTGAACATAAAAAAAAATTGTATTTATATTTTTGAGATTTTTGGTTACAGAATAATCTACTAACGTGGAGCCTTGTTTTAAATTTTCAATCCTTAGCTGTACAATTTGAACATTTGAACAATTTTTAACAAAAATATTTTTATTTTTTAAATGTGATAAATTTTGTCAAAATTGAACTTTAAATGCTTATAAAAAAAATTGTGCCTTTGTATTTTTAATATTTTCAACTGATAGTGTAACAATATATCAGGAGCCTTATTGTATTACATTTTCACGCTTTTTGGCCCAACAAATTTAAACAATTTTATTGATATTTGTAAAAAAAAAAAAAACTAAAAAAGTTGAACGTTGAATTTTTCGTTTAAATTGTTGGTAATTTGAAATTATTTAATACTATACAATTATTAATTATTATGGTATTTATAAATTTAAATTTGCCTCGCCTTTTACACATACACTAAAATATAGGTAGTCAAATAGTCGCGGTTAGTAGGCAGGCGAGTGGAAATAATCGTAAAAAATTAATTTTTCAAAGTATTGCATTAATGATGAAATTATTTTATAAAATACCTACTCGATACTATATAATTGTGTCAAGATACAAGATACAATTGTATCGAAGATACTGGGTATATTATAATTACAATAACATTATTATAATAATAGATTAATAGCATCTTCGAAACTGTGGATTTATATCTACATGACTACATAGTTATTATTAATGATGATTAAGTTACAAAAATACATTTCAACTATTAATAAAAATTTGAATAATTATTATTATATATTATAATCTCTATTTCCTTTCAGATATCCTTACAGGTAAGACCTATTCCCCTTAGTCTATTGTATCTCAAATTTTCTTCTAAGTTTTTCTCCTAGTTATTTATACAAATAAACAAATAAATAACTGAATCTAGTTTATTTTATACAAAAGGTTAGGTAATTAAAAGGTAAATAAAACAAATAAAAAATATTACAAAAAAATGTTTACTTTTACCTTATAGAAGAAATTGGATTTTAGGACTAATATAATATTGAAAATAGAGTTTGTTATGAATAGGAATACATGGGAAAATGTTATAATGTTAAAACCACTGAACTAAATACATAATATATTTAGTTCAGTGCCTCAGTGGTTAAAACTGGTAGTGAGTAAATTGGAAAAAATAGTTTTTGGTAACAGATGTAAAGTAAACTAATTTTCACATACCTAGTGAATATTTTCCATATAAAAATTTATTATGGGAAAAGATGTAATTGGTAAAACTGGTAGCAACCCGGCCGGGGCTGCTGATGAATGATGATAAAATAATAATAATAATAATAATTGTATTAACCTTAAAATATTATTGATAATTTCTAAATGATAAGAAAGTTCATTTTTATTTTTTAAAAGCGCGAGCAAACATCAATATTATACTTAATAAAATATTATTAATACTTACTCAACTGTAGTAAATACTAAATTATTAAATGTAAACCAAACGCACTCATCGATTTTGAATTATACTATTATAATTGAATAACTTAACATAAAAACGTATTTAATTAGATTTTTACATAGTTAAGTCAAACAATTATTATTACAAAATGTTGTTTGTTTCTCGTTGCACAAGATTGTGTCAAAACATAATACCGAAACACAAGAATTGTGGACTTACTAAAGTACCTAGTCGAAATGGATATATTGTATTGTAAGTAAACCAAGGAAACAAAATATAAATTAATGTTAAAAATGATTTAAGGGCTTATAATAAGATTTAAAAATTCCTTACACAAAAGAGCAAAAATAACTATTATTATTTTTATTAAATCAAATATCACTAGGTACCTTTAACATTAATTGTGATTTTATTATTGTACTTTTCCAACTCAATTTATGTGAATATAGAATGAATATGATAAATAATTAAACTTACCTGTCTTAGATTACCAGAAATCAGTAAAGATTTAACAGAAAGTCTTTTACAAGTAAATGCCGACCATCCAAGTTTTACGGGCTTAGATATCAAAAAATGTGAGAATACAATGAGTAATCAGTTTATTGATTTTGAATGCGGCATACGCGATATTGAAGATTACCTTAACTCAGGTAATATGTTTTTGGGTAATGATTATTAAAAAAACATACACCTTAACTTATGAATTAATTATCTATTTAGTTGAAGATGGAAAATATGACTTATTTAAAGATGTATTAGAACCAATTGAAAATCTTAGTCATAAATTTGATCAAATATGGGCTGTATTAAAAACATTATATTTAGCTGACAGTTCAGTAATGCCAGCTCGAATATATTATCCAATACACAATAAAGCATGTATGTCTCATACAACAAAATACAACAGCAAACCTATTTATGAAGCATGTAAAGTGAGTATTATTTTATTAAATCGAACTATTTTCTTGTGTAAATAAACATCCAATAATGTATAACTTTGTTTTAGAAAGCTGATTTGTCAAAATTGACAGAAGAACAAGTAGCAGTTGTAAATAAATTTATAAAAGAAGGAAAACTCAATGGACTTGAACTTAGTGAAAAACTTGATTATTCATTTAAAGCAAATAAACAGAAATGCAGTGCTAAGCAAAAATATTTTAAAATTCGCTTAGAAGTAAGACTAACCCATTTATAATGTTTGCTACTGATTTGGTTGTTGCAATTAACAAATATATTCACCTGCAGGAAGCAATTTTTATAATACTTTGGTATACCAATTCATTTTTTATCTTAATTGGATTAAATTTGATCATTGTGGTAAAAAATGTATTTTTATGTAAATAAGCATACTCCTTGTTTAGCATTTCAGTTTAATTATTGATCATTCCACAAAATAATGTGTTGATTTAAAGCATAATGATAAATATTGTAAATATTATAAGAGAAAATTAGTTGCAAGTGAATATTTTTTTTGGTACCATCAATATCTGTAATGACTTCCAAATTGTGTATATAAATGAATATTGTACATTTAGATGGCATGGAGTCAATTTCAACAAATAATTGATAATCCACAACTAGTCAAAGATTTTCCAGAAGATCTTTTGACATTAATGGCACTTAATAAGTAAGATGTTATATTTTATAGTCTTGTTATTAAAAAATATATTATGTGTGTTTATTTTACAGAGATAATCCTAAGAAACGTCCATGGAAAGTTGCTTTGACATGGGGTACTGCGGATAGATTTATTGAGTATTGTCCTGACAGAGATTTACGTTGGAATGTCTGGCAAGCTTATGAAAAGGCTGGTTCACCTGCTGACGAAAAAAGAGAACTTAATAATGGTTTAGAAGTTGAAGAAATCCGAAAATTAAGGTAAAATAAATAAATATTATGAATTTTTAAAAAAACTATTGATAATAATAAATTAATGGTACTTACAATTTTGTAATTATCTAACTTACATAGTTACTTTTTACATATTGTCACCCTAATTTACAATTTGTTCCCTCCATATTAACTATTTTTCAGGAGAGATGAAAAACTTTTTACTATTATTTTTTACCTTATTCGTAATTGTTATAACTTCATTTTATTATATGGAGAAATTATGAAGGTTTAATCAATAACTAACATTATTATTAAGGTGATGCTACACATATTTTAAAAATGCATAACAGCAAATTGTATATTCTGAATATAAAACTGTATAAGTTGTATACTGACTATATATTTTAAAACCAGTTGCATCATTTCAATTTTTTTTTTTTTTTTTTTAATACGCATATTCTTATGCAGTGCACAAACTTTGTCTAGAATTTATCCATTTTTCTCTCTAACCAATTAAAAAAATTACCAAATCACATTAATATTAAATTTTAAGTACTAAAATGTTTCTTACATAGTCCAAATGATGCCAATGTTTATGATTATCATAGCTTGCTTTAAAATTAACATATTTAACCTACAAGATTCACTGGATAATACTCTTAATTCTAAATTTGATAATAGATCAATGCACTCTAATAGACTTAAATTAATTAAAAAAATGTTATGGTCTATCGGATAGAAAGAGCCACATGTGGCTCGCGAGCCGCACATTGCCGACCCCTGGTCTATCCGATCCCCCAGACGTTAATGTCAGATTTTTTTTAAATAGAAGCAAATAAAATTTAACTTATTGGCAATTTACTTGTGAACTGAGTTACATTAAATCTGAGATATACCAATTATCAATATAGCACCTTATTTTTATGTTTGTCCATTTTTTCCTGTGAAATAGTGTTGTAGACTTGTGCAACTAGTAAAATATGATAATAATAAAATGAAAAATTTGGTATCAATTATCATTATTTAATGATCACAATTCACGTATAACTTAGTTAAGACAATTTCTCTATTTTATTAAAAAGTTGGATCAGGGTTATTTTGTTGAAATTTTAACACTCGATTTCATTGGAAGGTCTAATTAATCTCAACTTAAAATTGTGATATTGTTAAACTATAGCACAGTGCGATATACTTATTAAAAACCTCAAAATCATGTTTTTGGTGTTATAACTCATTAATTACTTATCTAAAAGTTTTACATTTCTACTGAATAATTAAAAAAAATAATTAAATATTAATCTATATATTTATTTAAATGTTTGATTAGTATTATTATTATTTATTTCATTATTATGTGTTAAATATTATAAATTATAGACTTGAAGCTGCTGAAAAATTGGGTTTTAAAAATTATGGTGAATTATCATTGATTACAAAAATGGCACCTTCAATTTCAGCAATAGAAAATACATTATTGACAATATTGGATAAAGGTAAATTACAATATACATAGTATATTTTGTTGAATTTTATATTATTTAGAATTATTTTGATTAATTGTTAAGCAAATATGTTTGAGATTTATTTTCTTCATATGTATCATATTTATTATGTACCTGAAACTATTATGCAACAAATAATTATTTACAGCAAGACCCTTACAAGACAAAGAAATAGAATCATTACAACTTTTTTCGAATAAAAAGGGTAATGAATATCCTATTCAAATGTGGGATGTTAGTTACTGGGCAAGATTACAAAAAAAAGAACTATTTGGGTTAGTCATGTTTCTAATTGAATTGTTGTCTTTTATCCATTTATGTATAAAATATATTTTTTTTTTAGTTATGATGAAGTTCAGTGGTCTGAGCACTTTCCATTAGACCGAGTCTTAGATGGTCTCTTTGAACTATGTAGGCGACTCTATGGAATACGCATTTTAGAAATGCCGAATAAAGCTGACCTCTGGCATCCTGATGTCAAATATTATGAGATAATACACGAAAATGACCCTTCTATTGTGGCTGGATTTTATTTAGACCTCTGTGCTCGGTATGTATTATAAATTATAAATTGGAAATGAATGTGTTATGAGAAATTTATTTTCAGGCCACAAAAAATGAAAGCTGTTGGTGAACCTGGTTGGTTAGTAACTCATAGAACTGCATCATCAATACCAAAAAAAGTATTACCATTATCAGCTCTAATAATGAACTTTCCGTCAATGCAGAATAAAAACCCAAGTTTATTGAGTTTCGATCAAGTGAAAACCTTATTTGGAAAAGTAAATGTGTTGTTTGTTGATACAATATAACTGATAATATTTAAAATATTTTTGTAAAATTAAATTTTAGTTTGGGCATTTACTGCAAAATGTTCTTTGTCAAGTGCATTATGCTGAAGTATCTGGTTTGAATAATGTCGAATGGGATGCTGTTGGAATAACCAGTAATTTTATGATTCATTGGTAATTTATATGAGATGAAATATCTATACTGTTGCTTATATTTATTTAAAAAATTAATTATTTCTTCAGGTTGTATGATAAAGATACATTTGACAGTATTAATAGTCACTACAAGACAGGTAAAAGATTACCAAATGATCAACTGACTGAAATGAAACAACACATGGCTGGGTTCAATACTTGTGATGAACTCTACAAATCTATGATTGACATTAAAATGCATACTATGTAAGAATATAACATTTTAATATAATAATGTGCATTTAAAAAATATTGAAAAGTAAATAAAAAAATTATATTTTATTATTCATTGGTATCTTCGATGGCAAAACGTCATAGAAGAATATGAGACAATGTCTACTTTGAATATAGACAAATAAATAGGTGTTATTAGAGCTTGCCAAGGCTAATATATAAATGTCTTTTAAGTACGCACTACTAACAACAAACTTTTTTTGGGAAATTTTTTGTATTTTTTGAGGTTTTTTATGTTTGAATGCATTATTAAACGTTTTTAAAGTTTTATTTTATTTCTTAGATAATTTTTTATCCTATTTCTAGTAACATTCCGAATAAAAAAATACAGATATTGTACTAAAACCATATAACGTAATCTGTTATTTAAATAAAACAATTCACAAATTTATCTTAAAATCTGGGGAATTTTCTAGTTCATTTTTTTTAGATTTTTTTGGTCATAAATGCATTTTTGATACTTTTAGGGAATTTAAATCTAAGCCCTAATATTAATATTTAAATATTTGTCAATATGTGTTTTTTTTAGAATTCTTCGATAGTTATATTCAATCAAATTTGTTATATCTATTATTACATCATTACTGTATGTATTATTGTACTGCATTTGATGTATAGGGTGTTTGATTTATAATTATCTTTTACTGTGTTCATTTGTATTTATATATACTAATATATTTATCTTCTAGCAAAACGAATTGGAATGACCTTGTGAAAGAAATGTGGAGTAATTACTATGGATTTCCATTAAGTAAATGGAACAGTTTCCCATGCAGGTTTGCTGAAGTTATGTCTAATGAACAAGGAGCAGCAAGTTACTATTCTGGATTGTGGTCTAGAATAATAGCGGCTGATGTATTTCAATCATTTAAGGCTCCTGATGAAACTACTAAAAATTTAGGAAATAAGTAATACTTGAATTTTATCGCCATTAATATTTCTTATTTTACATTTTTGTAATTTAATAATTTTAGTTTTCGAGATACCTTTTTTGCATTTGGTGGCAGCTGTCCATCCGGAGAAATATTCAGACGTTTCAAAGGACGAGACCCTAATCCTGAAGCATTTATTAGTGATCTTGGACTAGATAAACATGATAGTAATTAAATTATAGTTTAGTTATGTGTTATTATTTAAACACATCCAAAATTAAGTATATTGATTATGTTATAATGTGTATGAAATATTTTGAATATAATATACATTACAAAGTATAATATTAGATTATTTTCTTTGATTTAAAAAAATGTTAGAAATAATAAATACCTGAATAATTTTATAAAACATTTATCCCCTAATTTAGGTACCCTTGTTTTGTTATGTTATGGTTGATAGAGCACATACATAGTTACACATTATTATTGATTAAACATGAAAAACTAAAGGGTTGATATTAAAAATAAAATTGACTGTTTCTAATTTTATATTACTAAACATTATTAAATATTTAGTCATGTCTTACAGAACATATAATGAATTGTGGGCACAAGCTCAATTAACACTGGACGAGGCTACAAAAAATGACTCGAACCTACTTACATCTAAGACTAATAAAGATAAAGTTGTTGTGTTCAAAGAGTTGTCGACAGTCATGGTCAGTTATATATTAGCCATTAATAAACTGGATGAGTGTTATGATCAAGTCATTCAGCCTCAGAAACGAATACTTATTAGAAACATTCTAGAATTAACTTTGGGACGTTATTTAGAATTAAAAAACGACATGGTCAATTTGAACTATAATGAATTTACGTACTTGGATTCAGCGACTGCACAGTTAGGGTTATTACCACAAGATGTAGAACTGACAATACCATCACATTATCGAAACGAGCGACTTAAGACAATTGAATGGCAAAGTAATTTTATTGATGAAGTATTAAAGAAAACTGGTTTTTATGAAGAAGAGAAAATTGAAATTGATATGCCTATTCGACAAGCGATATTATTGATACAAAAACATGAGAGGGCACGACAGGGACGAATGAGAGCTCAATTCATGAAGGAAGTTAGAGCAATGAATAAACCTGATGCTGGAGATGTGGAACTTAGTGATAACGCGAGAAAAGCTGCTATGAAAATACAGAGAGTATGGCGAGGTTTTATAACGAGAAGAAAAATAAGAAGTAGAGTTGTTGAAGAAATGTTGCTGATTGGCATGTTACCCCCAAACTCAATCGATACCGAGGAACAACAAAAAGCTGAAGATGTTAAGACTGCCAGAAGGATTGTTCAAACAAAACGACAAAAAGAATACGATCTAGCATTAATACAGGAAAAAGAAAAAGTATAAATCTTATTTACTTATTTAATCATGGTATAATAATTTGATAACTAAACATTGAAATTTAAAAGATTAGTGACCATGTGAAGGAAAAAATGAAAGAAGATATCAGAGACGAAGTACGAGCATGGTACATGGGAGTGAAATCACAAACTGGTAAATTTCCCGATTTACCATCTGAAGAGAGTGGTGGGTCTGCTGTAATTTATACTAGGTACAAAACTGCCAGTTCTCATAGTAAATCAACTAGCCAGTCATCATCTAAAGGAACCAAGAGTTAGTTGATTTTTTAGTCACAAATCATAGAAGTTTAATGTGCGTATGTTATGTTATATAAGTGATAACTTTCATTAGGTCATAAAAGCAAATCAATTGCGGGGAAAGAGTCAAAAGAAGAAGTTAAAAAAAAAGCTGACGAAGAAGAGACTGGTTTCAAAATGGGACCTTCAAATTTTCTCCAAGAACTTATGTTGGCTAGTTCAGAGTATGAAGAAGTTTGGAAAGGGATGGACGAGTCAAAAAACTCAAGCCAAATGCATATTAAAAGCATTGTTAAGGCTCAAAAAGCAGCTGAAGTAGAACGAGAACTACGAAAGGTAGATAAGTAAACATCTTGATAAAAAAAATCCTCCGACTGGATTGAATAAAATGTTTTTTTTTTTCACAATTAGATAGTTGATGTAAACTTGAGAGCTGAACTTGAGATTTTACAAAATGCACTTGATAAGGATAATGCTATTCGAATCAAAAGGTCAAAGAAACAGAAAAAAGTGAAAAGAAGCAGCAAAAAAGCAAAGAAAAAACGTGATAAGGATTTAACTCCTGATAGAACTGTAAATATTAATAATTACTTTTTTTCTAATTTCAATAAAAAACAATTTATCAATATCAATGCAATATTAATGTAAATAAATAGGAGAGCTCACCAAATAGAGGCTATCTTAAAACTAAACATGTACTTTAGTTACAGACGTAGGCGTAATTTGTGGTATACTCTTTGAGGGGGGGGGGGTTGTGGTAAAACTAAATTAAAGCTATAAGATAGGTATGAAAAAAGGAGCTTTATCTCTCTACCAATAAATAATTTAGTAGGTATTATAATTATTAGTTAGTAATAGATACGATTCAAATAATAAAACAATAAGTATAAAAATACAAAAATTAAAAACTTACAGGTAGCTAACCAACTAACAAAAAGAAGAGTACATAAAACAGTAATAAATGTAATCTAAACTTATTCAGGGGGCATAAAGCCACTATTGATGGTCACTACAGGGGCCCAAATGTTGATGTGGGGTGCCTGTATAAGTTCCTAAATAATTATATGAAATTAATAAATAATAATGATGCGTCAGCGCTCATCGCATTCGTGTAGACTACTAGAAATGTGTCGATATTATGCATTGAATCTGATATGGTTAAAGTGGAAAAAACTGATGGTTACATAAATTTGCCATAATTAAATCCAAGAAAAATATATTTAAAGATATACAATTTTCAAAACCATATATCATACACATTATTAATTAATTTAATTGTAGTATTAAAGTTATTGAAACTATTTATTCCGTTACTTCTTAGTTCTTACCATAAGCGCAAATAGTGTTGGCGATTATTTTTTTTTTTTTTTTTGGAGGGGGGAGCTGAAGCCCAACTATAATAATATTGAGTAAGCTTAAAAAATGCAGGCTATTTTTTTTTGGGGGGGCATGTGTAGGAGGTCGAGAGTTATATACAGTGCTTTGTGCTTATGTATAATATAATTTCAAGAAATCAACAATAAAACATAATTATCAAAAAAAAAAAAACATTATTAGTTATAAATACAAACATATAAAAAGGGCGGGTAAGTGGATGTCGCTCTGCTGTACAGTAGGTTACGAGTGGGTATTTGTATAATGGATGGTATTAAATTTGAATTCAATGATATAATATCATTGTACACGAAAAACGATTCTGAGCTGAGATGGTTTGTCAGTGTGGATATTTTATTTTATATTTATATTGTTATTTCATATAATTAATACGATAGCCGTTAAGTTGAATTAATATTATAAAATTACAACAAAATAACTAAAATAGTTTTTCTCAGTTATTTAATATGTAATTTTGTCCAAATTTGATCATAAAATAGCTATAAAAAAAAATTTGTGTTTATATTTTTGAGATTTTTTCGTTACAGAATAACATACTTACGTGGAACCTTGTTTTAAATTTTCAATCCTTAGCTATAAAAGTTGACAGTTTTATAAATTTGATAAATGTTGTCAAAAATCGAACTTTAAATGCTTATAAAAAAAATTGTGCCTTTGTCTTTTTAATATTTTTCAACTACTATTGTAACAATATATTAGGATCCTTGTATTAAATTGTCAAACTTTTTTACCCAGCAAATAAAATTTAATTGACATTTATAGAAAAAATAGGAAACTGAGTATGTCCTTAAAAAGTTCAAAACAATTCAAAATATTTTGAAAATTGTATCGTCTGTAAAAAATGCTAATATAAACAACCAGTGAAAATTGCATGTATCTGCGTACATTTGTTTTAGAGTTATACCTAAATCCAAAATCGTAATTTTCCTGTTTTTCTTAATTTTTCTTTTGTTTTTCCCTTCGCTTTTGAAAACGATTAAGATTTTTTTACTTTTGAGCCCCCAAAGTACCAACTAGATTCACTTTCCTATCAGAAAATATACTGTTGAAGAAAATCGATGCAGTTTTACTGTCCCAAAAGGAGATGATAGACACAAAAAAAAAAATAGAAAATTAAAAAGCACACAATATCATTGTAAAATCAATACATTCATCGCTCCGCTCGGCGCTCAGAATCTAAAATGATGTCTAAATCACATAGAAAACATTAGATATAGATGCTATATATATATAGTAAACATAAATATAAATTTAAATGGCTCATTGTTCACACAGTAATAATTTATTTAGATATCTATTTACATTAGTTGAAGTCTTGAAGAATATGTTCTTATACATATATTTTCTATCGTAAGGAATTGAAAGCTTTAGGTCCTAAATAATCCATACATTACATTTTGACATTTTTTTTGTTTGTTTGTGGGGTGAGCAAAAACAAAAAAAATGTTTGTTTTATGGAGGTATATTGGGGGGCTAACCCGATGTACGATTTCAGTTGGAATCGCTGTTCGAAGAGCTTGTGATGAACGGAATCGTGCACAAGTATCCGGCAACCCGGTTGAGCTCGTTCAAGGGGGATGCGTCGTACGCTGGTTGTGACGTCATGCGGTGGGACAACGACCCAAACCCGACACTCGGCGACGTCCGGCACGCGGTCAGAGACAGCTGCGTGCTGCCGATGCTCAGTGACCAGATACACCAGGCCGGGCCCCCTGTGCGCTCCGTGCTTGTCGCCGGAGCTCACGGATCCGGTAAACACGCTCTGGTCAACGCCGTGTGCACCGAGCTGGGGGCCACGCTGTTCGATCTGACTTCGGCCAATATCGTGGGCAAATATCCCGGCAAATCGGGACTCACCATGTTGCTCCATCTCATCAACAAAGTGGCCAGGTCGTGTTATATTACATTTTATTATGAGTACAGTCTACACCGCGGGACCGGGTTATTATTACCATTTCTCAGGTCTGTGACTTTAATGTGTTTGTGTTATGTTGTCTGTCGTCATATTATAAAAGATATATATCTATACAGCTCCATGGGTGTGCAAGAGGCGCAATTGTTACGGAGCTGCCGATTTATGGAGGTCCCGATAGAAATAATGAAAAACAATTTTTAAAGCTTATCACACAGATTAGTTTATTTACTAAAGATTACAATTTAATATAATTTATTATATTGTCGAATAACTATAATTTAATTTCGGTTTTAATTTATGAAGAAAAAAAAATGTTAAATTTAGTATCCAGGTTTTGACATTTGCTCTAATAAGATATGAAAAAAACTGATTAAAAAATCCCATTATATTTTATGCATGTCATTTAATTTATATAAACAAATTATAAATTCTAGGTTTTCTTGCTAACACGGCCGTTCAAAAGTGCAAATCGGCAAGTAGATTAGTGAAAAGTATTATAATAGGTAGCAATAAGGTGGCAACTAAAATATAGAATATATAAAATTGTATAGAATTGCGGAAATCGAGGCGCCCTTAATGCATATCGTGCTGTATGATATTAAATGTACAATACACGTACTTATATATTATTATTACAGGTTGCTTCAACCGTCAGTGATATTTATCGAAGACGCGGAGAAGACGTTTATGAAAAAAGTGCCTAAAACCGATAAGACAGACCCGAAAAGGCTGAAAAAAGACTTGCCTAAGCTTGTCAAGGCTATTGCTCCAACAGACAGGGTTTAGTATAATATATACCTACTGGCTTGGTAGTAACCAATAACATACACACATTATTTACATATTTTACGATAAACTGTTCATATTTATATTAAAACATATAGAGTGATTTTGATATCGCTTCTATTTCTTTAATATTTTAGCAAACAGTTAGAGCGGTGGATGAACTGGTTATAGACAGACTATAGATCGAGTGTCCTAAGATAAATTAAACAATCTATATGGATGTATTGTGTACCCGGTGTATGTAATATGTTTGATGTGTATTATGTATTTAAGTATTAAATAATCATTTATGCATTTATATACAATAACTATAGGTACAGTCCAAAGCAGCTGGGCACTAACTAGTTAGTTTATCCAATTGTTCCGTAAAAGGTTATAATGACTGATATTCCAATACTCGTTTTCAAGGAATATAAGTTATTAGTTATTATAGGTATATGTCTACCTACCTAATTGAAAGTTGAAATATTTAATAAAATTATCAGTTAAATTAGGTATAGTTGTTCAGTATAATTTTTCTATCGTTACCAATAATTTAAGTTAGATATCGAGACACCGAGTACCTAATTAATTTATGTAATACTTAACATATTTTGAATAAACAGGCTTTAAATTTATATTTAAAACTAAAAAAAAAACTATCTTCTAACCAACTAAGTTAAGTTACACATTTGGAAAATTTCAGAAACTAACTTATATTCCAACTTAGTTGGTTTTTGTATTAAAGTAACATAACTTTAACTTGTTGAAAAAATGAATAACCTGCTCAGCTTTGAACTACACTGTCGACGTACTCGTATTTCAGATATTGTTGCTTGGCACTTCCTGCTCTCCCTGGGACTGTGATCAAAAATCTTTGACCGGCACGTACGGAAAAATAATTGTCATACCTCGTCCGGACTATGCCAGTTTGTATCATATATGGAATGATCTTTTATTCCAGTACAGTGGTCTCAGCCGAAAATTCGACGTTAGCTCTTTGGCAAAATTATCTGACGGCTACAGCATTGGAACCATAATCAAAGTTCTCCAAGAGGTATTATAAATTTGTTTTTAAATCATTTAAAATTGTACAACATTATCATATGTAGACCGGTAGTGTTTACATATAGTTTACATAAACCTCTATATATTTATAGCGATTTTTCATTTGTACATGCATACGTATGTAGGTGATGACTTGCAAAAGAGTGCTACAGCTAACAATCCGTCCTCTGATGCACGTAGAAATCCTGAACGCACTTGCTCGTCACGACCCCGTTTACAAAGAAGAAGACGAAGCGTTCAATCAGTGGTATTCGAGAACACCTCTCGGTCGGAGGAAGCAAAAGGCATTGGACGCCGAAGTGGAAAGACGGATGATTGAAAACGATAAACATTCGGGCGCTAAATGAGTAGGATAGTTACCTATATCTCTAAAATTAATTAACTACTCTTTTTCACATTTTCACAAAAACTGATAATAAATATCTAAAACAATTTTTGATATAATGTAATTAATGTTTATATGGATTGTTTTTAATGCTCTAATTTTAAGTTGTTTTTTTACTGTTTTAACTATTTCAGGTATACCTAATAAATATAGTTTTGTAGTACAGATTTAAGTTGGTTATTTATGAAAAAAAAAAAAATTAAATTATAATTTGTTGTCAACATTGCTCGAACTCACTGAAACAATAATAATGTTGTATTTTCGAAGTATTTTTAAATAGGAAAAAGGTGGAAAAGTGGGCACCGCTCTGCTGTACTATGGATGTCGAGCATGTCATAAACCATTGCATACGAAAAACGATTCTGAGCGAAGAATTGTCATTTTTGTAATAGTAATAAAATTTAATAGTTAAAAAAAAATGTACCATAATCTAAAATGTCTCAGATGCTATAAATAGCGTGACTTTCCGGTGAACTCTTTCTTTTTTTTATAGGTAGAAAAACGTATGTGCAATTCTCCATTAAAATTTTTAGTTTTAGGTATGAAAAAAAACGTTTATGAATTTCAAACTGAAATATAGTTTACAAAATTTAAAAAAATTATCATGGTTATAAATAGCTCATAAAGAGTTAAAATAGTTTGAAAATTGTATTCATATAAAGGTAATAGATATTGAGAAGAGGTGTTCGGTCCTCAGCACGGACTACTACTGTAGTAGTCCGTGGTCTTCAGTCATGGAAATTGTGGTTGAACTGAGAACTCTCAACTCCCAACTCTAACACAGTGTGTTTCTGATTCATTTATTTTTTTTTGTTTAATGCAGTAATTTTAGGAGAATTTTGTATAACATTTTCAAAATTGAGCTATATAAAAAGAAAATTTAATATGCATTTCTAACTCAAAATAATTTGCACATATTCATCATTTTTATGAATTTTGACAATATTCGTAAAATCCTTCGTATAAATATCCAACTTTGAACATAAAATAATTTGTAAACAAATCAAAACCTTGCGTGGCAGCAGGCTGCATAATTTGGCCTCCTCATCTCTAATCTTCATGGTATAATCAAAGTCGACCACGGTTCTGGTTACTATAAAACTAAATATACCAAATGCAATACATATTATTTGCAAACGTTTGCACACAACAGCTTGCTGCAGGCTGCTTAGCTATGATCTAAGGTTTCTGCAGCTTCGTTTAGCAAACAGACAGTCTGAATTTCTCCGTTATCAAACTTTGCCGCTATAGAATATCCCATAGACCTATAAACTAAGGTTATATTAGTTTATAGGTCTATGGAATATCCTCTTCGCTCAACCGAGTACAATTTGTAGGTGTGGTATGTGGATGTCCTAACCAGGTATATATTATCTATGGAATATTCTAGACTTTGTGGTCATCAACGATTGTTATCATTTGAAACAGTAAAATATGATATAATTTATTGTTCCGTTGTTCTATGTTCATTGTTCATACAATATCTCTTCGACTTGATGTATGGATGTGCGTTTTCATTTTTTGTAAAATTTTAACAAAAAGTACGAGCCAAGATCATTACTAAATAATAAAGTAAACTTAGTAAACAGTCTTCTGTATTATATTATTTAATGTGATAGACTGAGCCAGTAAGTGATATCAAAATTAAAATGTAATTTATATGTCATAGTAGGTAGAACTTGATTTATTTTGTTTTCATGTTAAATTATGTTTCAGGTAAATTTTTAATGTTATGGATAGTTTCCCTCCAGCCAATTGTCGTTTGCAAATACTAATTGACGACCAGTGGCGTCAAGAAAACTTGTCATTCGATGAAATTGTGGTTCCCATTAAAGAATTGCCTGATCCTGAGGCGGATGCCACTGATGCTCATTTGACACTTACCCAACAGGACACAAAGTGGACCGACTTGGCTCTTACAAACATACTTAGTGATAATCCATTGCCTCCACCACCCCGAGTTTGACATATTTATCATGGAGTTTCCTGATTTTGGTAAACAATGTGCCAACAAGGACTGCAAACAATTGGATTTTTTGCCAGTTAAATGTGATAATTGTCATGCCCTGTTTTGTAAAGACCATTCAAGATTTGATAGTCATCAATGTGTTCCCATTGCATGTACCAATGATTTGGGACCAAAGCTGGTAAGAAATTCTACTCCATGATATTAATTTTATAATAATAATTAAACTTTAAAATTTGAATCACAATAGGTAAATATTGAAATGATTTTTATTTTGTTAAATTCTAATAATACATTTAAAGGAATTTACAATATTTAAGGAATTCCATTTAATTGATTCATAATATTTTAGGAAACAACTTGGTTCAAATGCACACTTGACAGTTGTATGTCAAAAAATCCCTGTGAAATGCTATGCCCAAAATGTGACAAACATTACTGTCTGGCGCATAGACATCATGGTTGTCTAGATGAACTCCCCGGAAAAGAGGCTAGGAAAGTTTTAAGAGAAGCGGCTAAAAAATCAAAAGACCAATTTGCAATAGCTAAAGAAGAAGCCGATAAGAAAGTAAGTAAATAAATCTTTCTCTTAAAACAATACTAATCACATTTATTTTAGATTGAAGCTAGTCTAAGGCAAGCCGAATTACAACCAGAAAAGAGACGTATGGCCCAACAGATTCGTTTAATGAAACTTAAAGGGAAAGCATTGGGTGATAATAAAATACCAGTCATGGACAGAGTTTATTTTACTATTCATCCACCGATTAAAGATAATAAAGTTACTTCAGTTGTGCCCTTATTCACAAGTAAAACTTGGACAGTTGGCAGAACTATAGATTTATTTGCGGTTCGTTTAAAAATTGAAAATCGAAATGATAAAAGTAATACTCCTAAACTGCGTTTATTCAAACTAGAAGATGGTGAACATTTATCAAATCAAATGGACCGTGTAATTGGTCGTATGGTTACTGATGGCTTAATTTTTAATGGAGATTCATTAATTCTTCATTATGTTGATGCTACAAGAAATCCTGTTGAAATAGAACCAGACAAATTAATGGAATATAAACTATCAAGTGTTTAAATACTAAATGGAAATAAAAAAAAATAACTATGTCATTGTGTTCAATATATTAATATAAATGTTGTTCGCATTGATAAAATTTATATATTTCAATAGTACACAATTATCTTTTGTCCAACTACATGTTTCTAATGTTTTTGTAACCTATAATTTGAATGACTGTATTTATATTATAATTTATAGAAACCATTATGTAATTAATATAGGATATTTTCAAAACAATTTAATGTGTAGTTCTTATTTTGATTCTTTTGGTTCACATACAGCAAATTATATTAATTTAACTTTGTTATAACACATTATGGATACAGTATAATCGTTGAATAACTCATTAATCATTCTTGAATATATTAAAATGTCACAAGTTTATCTCAGAAGTCGTGGAGGATATAGCATCAGGATTATTAATTTATGTTTAACTAAAAATTGTAAAACTGTACAACACAGTTAGTATATTATATTGTCATTATGTCAAGTGGTTATAAATTAATTTGTTCACTAGTCTCACAGATTTTATTTAAATGTATATAAATTATAAATACATTTATGATCATTACAAGTGGTTTGAAATGATTGAATCAGTAAATTTAAACAATTATACACATATTATATACATATCTTTCTTTCCGTGTAAGTATTCAAACTCTTCGTAAATGGCTGCACCGATTTTGATGTAATTTTTTGTGTGTGCTTGAGTGGGTCCTTGAATGGTTTGGATTCATAATTAGATTGAGATTTATATGGTAGGCCCAACCCGGCGAGGCACTCGGACAAGGATTTTAATATTTACGGTGGAAATTTTTTTTTAATGAATATGAATATGAAATGGTTGTTATTGGTTTTATAGAAGACATAATTAGGAGAAATTGTTATTTATTTATTATTGGTTGCCATTGGTTATTCGGCAGATCACGTACAAGCATGCATAAAATAAAATGTTTGCACATTGCCTACCAAGGTGGTCAAATTGCATTTATAGCCACTCATTGGCATGTATGTATATATATACTTGATCTGACTACCTGCTGAGTTGCATTTATTACAGCGAGTTACACACAAAAGAAGTTGAACATTCACAATTTTTTTACAGGCAACTATTAACTAGTTGGATTAGCTAGTATATAATCTGTTTATTTATAAATCAACGGATAAATACTTGGTAAATATAATGAATAAAACATGTGATATTTAACATAGAAATAATAATACAAATGCCTAGAATAATAATAATAAATAAGTTTTGATAATTGTGTAGGTGTAGTTGAGATATATAATTATAATACAATTAGTTGTAGCTACTTCACTTTTGAACTGATATAAGTTAGGTGAAAGACATATACGTGTATTAATTTAATAATTCTATATTCACTTATTTATTTAGTTTTTTTTTGGAAATATAATTATCATTTATTGCAATAAATAATTTTGTATGAATATTAATATACTTTATATACATCTGCATAATACTCTTCAAGAATAGATGATCCGAATTATTTATATATATGGTAATAGTGTAATTTACCAAAGTACTTATTATATATTGTGTGCCTATGTAAATGAAAGTTGAATTCGGGAAATTATACAGTCATAGTTGATAAAACATTCATATGTTCACTATTGTAGAATGTAGGCATGTTGAAATCTTAGGAAAGTTTAGGTTAAGTCAAAAAAACAAAAATTAGTCAACAATATTTTCTTCTATAATTTTCTATGATTAACAGTCAAAATGTCAAAGATGATTTAGAAAAATAATCAATTTAAGTATTTAGTATTTACCTTCCTATCTACACACGAATGCCTGTAAATCAAAGCAGTGTGTAATAATTTGTTGTTTTACTTCTAGTTATATTGATCTGCACATACACAGTTGTGCTACACGTATTTCATAATAGCTTCTTAATCTTCTTATGATATTAATATTTGTATCATTTAAAAAGGCATGCATAATACACATTTTTGTAAATATATACATTATAATTCATCCAAATTAACAAACAGAAAAATGGTAACAAAATTCAGCCTTTAAATTTTGGCATTATCATCGTCATTATTCAGGTAAAACAAGTAGAATGATTGGCCTCTATGTACTCCCCTGGGTATATTGACCACTAGAACTTTTTCATTTTCATTTACTTTCACTCTGACAGCTTTACCCTTTATTGCTTCCATTTCTGTTAATTCAATCCTTATCGTATGGTTTTCCAACAAACTTCTGATGAATTCTCCCAATGGATTGCTAGGCGTTGACGACGATATCAGTACATTATAATTCAAATTATTCAACCCCCACGTCCATAGATATTGAAATAGTTGAAATAAAATCCATTTTAATGTGCGGTTTTTGATAAAACTCAATAACATTAAATCAATTTGAGTTTTTACAATATTCTTGGGCACTGAAATGACGTTTATAAATATATTAAATGGTTTAAGTTTATCAAAGCCCTCAGCACGTTTGGTCCTTTGATGGCTGTACTCAGTTCTTGACCAGTTTTTATTATTGTATGTATATTCGTGATTTGTGTTATAACGGCCATAAGAAGAATTAGACGTCCAATCATTAGATGTACTACGATAGTTGTTGTTTGAAGAACCTGCAAAAAATAACATAATTCTTGGTCAATATTTTAGACATTTAGAGAACAATGTTAATCATCTACAATCTACATAAACAAACAAGAGCTAAAATAAATGAAAAGTAAATTTAAATTATTTCTAATATTTTATACCTAGTATTTACATACATACTTTTGATTGTTCAAAAATATGTTTTATAAAAATTATACTAAAAAGCACATTGATATAGATCAAGAACTAATTTAGATTGAAATTTTTTAGATAGTTATAATGAAGTGAAAAAAAAATATTAAAAGTGAATTATGTACAAATATATAAAGGTTTAAATACCCATATTTTTATTGTAATTCATACGACTAGATTCGTTGCTCAATATATCATATGCCTCTTTAATGTCTCTGAACTGTTTAGTAAGTATTCCTTGGTTTTTATCAGGGTGGTGTTTCATTGCCAGTTTGTAATATGCTTCTTTGATTTGCTTTGGGTTGGCATCTCTTGGAACGCCCAGTACTTCGTAATAATTTCTTGAAGCTCTCAACGAGGAAGTAATGTTGACACAACGTCTGGGAGCGAGATATATCATTGGTCTTCTCCTTGATACAATGGTCATGTCCGTCCACCAACATTTCAGCCAATATCCATGGCCCCGCAGAGTCACAACATTGATAGTAACAGGGCTCATCAGCTTTCTGGATAACATAATTCGGAACGCGCATCGTGCAGCCAACAAACCTGTAGTATAAACCTGCGTTAAAACGTGATTTTAGAAAAATTCTCTTGATAGACTCATGTGTAGGAGACTAATGGACTGACCGCCACGTCACCGCCACCGAAATTGGGTTAAACATGTCAAACGTTAACATAATATTACATTGAATATCTATGCACAAAACAAGGTACACTTACACATAGTCAATTGAATATCACGAGCGGCACAGGTCCGCTGCGTACGAAAACGTCACAGTAATAGGTCCGATTAGAAACATTTACAAACAGTTAGAATCCAAGGGCCACGACGAATCATGACGGTCGTTCAATATTCATGAGTACTAGTCGAACATTTTAGCAGCAACGTTTCACAATATTGTCCCTCAAAAAAATTTTATATTTGAACTATTTGAAGATTTGTCCGCTGTCGGTTTCGGGTTTTGATACTGCAGTGTTATCATTTTACAAGTGATACAAGGAACAGATGATAAAAGATTGAACAGCAAAATATAAGCAAAATAACAAAACTGTTTACCAAAATCATAGACCTATTAACTTTAGTCCCGGGCGGGAGAAAGGGCTAAATGCCCCAAGCAGCAATTTTTTGGGAGTGGCAAAAAAATATGGCTCCTGCTTATATGATGTGTTCATGATGATTTTTTAATTTTTAAACCTAATTTGGTATTATTATGTAATTAAAATACATACCTACATATTTTGCATTTTAAAAAAATATTGTAAGCATGTAATTAGAATTATACGATACCTAGGTAATAGGTATACTATATTATATATATATATTATATAATAAGATATAATATTTTTGTTCGATATTCATAATAATTGATAACTTTTAATTCCAAACTTTTAGTTTGGTGATCAGAACTGGTAGGCCTAGTAAGCGCCTAGTGTATACTTGTCATATACTTTATAAGTACCTATATATAAACTATATATTATTATGTGCTATTATTAACTTGTTCAAATACTTAGAATCTTAAAAAAAAAATTAAAATTCGTTAAAGGCGTCTGTGCGCGGTGGTAAACCAGAACGCTTTGTGTGCATGCGCAAAACTAGAAAATTGCCAACTTTGAAACTTAGGAAGAATACTTAAAATAAAACTTACAAAATAATGATTTTTGTAAATTTGTTTTGCACCATCGTTCTTAGCTCGTCAAAATGCATGTTTCCAAACAAAACAAAAAACCAGAAAAACGCTTGGAACTAAAGTGAATTTGTTCCATTATTTAATTATACAAGTAATGTTTTATAATTTTATTAAGATATTTAAAATTTTTATTTTTAACGCTGGACCCCCTGCCAGCCAAATAGAGGGGTAGCATCTTACGATTCCTCCAGGGTGCTTAATTTCTAAATACGGCTCTGCAGTTATCTTGTGCAGCACTCGATTAGTGTGAAACCTCATAATTTTCATGAAATCAACTTTTAAATTGAAAAAAATTATATAACTAGTTATATAACTTGATTAGACATACTAGCCCCGTTAGGCTCTTACCCTACTTGACCTCACGTATTAAACTTGAAATGAGCACAAGGTTTGGGTCTAGTTTATTTTATATATTGCGTTTTTGGGGAGTAAATGTTATAAATATTATGCTTATTGCTTTTACATCAGTACGTTACCCAGTCAACAGATGGTCCATGACAAAAAAATTAATTTAAGTCTAAAAAGTAACTATAAGCCCCAAAATAATATGAAAACAAACTTAAGTGTAAACACTGACTCTTCCGGTAAAATTTAGTTGTCCATATCTGAAGTGCAGACGAGACGTGCAGTATCTAAGTACGCGTAACATACTACACCGGCGAAATATCATCTACATCTCGCTCTGAACTAAAACTTGAAAGTTTTTTTTTTTTTGACATTTCGGGCGTAGAATACAACATATAAATAAATAATAATAAAATTATTAAGACTTGATGGTTCATAATAATAATAATATTAATACCGGAAACATATTTATTTTTTAATAATAATATATATAGTAGTTTAATAACTAATTTAGTTTGAAAGTTGAAACTATTGTCAATGAAAAATGTTACAATATATTAATAATAATAAATTAAAAAACAATTATAATAATTAATAATAGTACTTAGTAGGTAATAATATTATAGTACTACTAATATTATTGTAATATAATTGTCTATATAGTATAGATATAGTCATATTCAACGTTCTATAGGTATTAGACATTTGGAAAAGTATTGTTTTATTTATTTTGTTGTCGGAAACGCCTTTTTGCCAACTTTTCTACATATACCTACAAGTCTATTAATTTCATTATTTTTAAATTCCATCATCGCTAAGCTTATACTTTTTTCTTTTTCTAATATTTCCCGACATCTATTATTTAAATTTGAACTACGCATTTTTACATATATATCACATTGTACTTGTTTTAAGACATCGACCAAATGAAAAATATTAGGACTTGGAGACGGAGAGTAAAACATGCTATTCAGTTTGTAATGGAATGATTCACAAACATTAGTTGTATGCATTGTAGAGTTAGAAAATTCAGCCCAAATAGATGGTGGAAATAAACTATTAGCCATCACATAGGTAAGTTTCAAGTTTGAAGTAGTCACAAATTTCACGTATACGATCATCGTTGGGTTGAATAGATGATTTCGTTTGTAAAACAGTCGTCTTCATCATTTGGATTTAAGAATGACAGTCCAAAAAATAATTTTAAAAATATTCCGATTTCTATTTTTTTTTTAAATTTGTACACAAGCCTACTGATTGTATTTTTCTCCGCATGCTCTGCCCTAAGTGAAAACGACATCCTTTTCTTACTGTATTTGGAAAAATAACTAGAAGTGCAGAGTGAATAGCTAGTTCAAAGAAACAACAAGCCCACCTTTCAATATCATTGCTCAATAACTTTTGAAAATAAAATTTAAATTCATTAATTACAAAAAGTTTTTTGTTTTTTTTACTAAACAAATCTAACTCAACTTGTGGTTCCATGATCACACTATAGTTAAGTTACAGACAAGTTAACGTTAACGTTCCAAGACGTACTAATATTATAAGACATAGGTAGAAAAAATACACAGGTGATATCTCTATTTGATCTAAACAATATTATTATTATTAGTTATTACTATCATTGATGGTCGTAGCTGGTAGCTCTACCTTTCTTATATATATATAATATATTATGCTTATATGTAAATTTGAGCTACAAACACTTAAGTTACCCATACGTACGTTTGTGAAACAGACCATAATACACTACATTACTACAATATATAGGTACAGTTTGAAAAACAAAACTCATATATAAAAATATTTCAATTCTAGAAACTTATCAGTAGTAACAACCATACACAAAAGAGCGTTTCTATACAAGCATTTTTTTTTTAAATTAGCAAAGTCTAAAAAAAATTGATGTTGTGCACATTATAAGTGCATGATAAATAATTATGTGGTCCACGGCATGCAATTCGGATAGACCCCTCCAAGAGACGGTGAAGTAAGTGTATTATTTATTAATTTATTATTATATTAACAAAAATTACTTCATATGATAAACGCCCTCGCCTCGTTGATTTGTCAGATTTTGATAATTTTTTTTTTTTTTAATCGGGCTTCGATTCAACCTGAAAAATGTTTTCTTCTTTTAAATAAAATTAACAGGCCGCGAGTTTTTTCTGTAAGATATGTTTTTTTACTAAAAACCCACCGGCCCAACACCCTTAATGTATTGCATTTTCAAGAAACGGTATTTTTTATTTAAAATTGTTTTGAATGTTTAATATTATACATTTACACATTAGAAATAAATTTCAAACAGATTATGTACTGGAAAAATGCAGAAATCTTTACTTAACCACACTCAACCATCAATATGTTAAGATTAATGACATACCTATAACATCTAAATTTGGGGCCAGGTATATAACACATATTGTATTGAATATTAAAACTAAAAAGGAAATTTGGTTAAATTCTGAAGAAATTCTGGGTTAATTCCCAAGAAATTTTTAGGGATTTTAGGTCATAAATACATATTTTGAAAAGGCATTTAAATCTGAGCCGACGAGCCCTATACGTAATAAAGATTTAAGAACCATTAAAAAACATTTAAGGCATAATTTAAAGAAAAATATAATCAGGGCCCAGGTGCGACCGCACCCTCTGATCCCTCTTCGTCACTTCACAGGTTAGTATCATGAATAATTTTTGCGATTATTGCAAGAACCAACATACAATTTAAATATTATTATTTTATTAATAGAACAATAAGTTGCCATTTCTGAGAAATTTTGTAAATAATCTCATAATAAACTATAATATAATACATTTTTGGTTACAATTAAAAAATAATTTGAACACTTTTATGGATAAACTTTAATAAAGTTTAAACAAAATTACAAAAAAATATAAATTAAATAGGTACCTATACATTTTACATAGAACTGGTACTCAACTTTTTTGAACCACTTTTGTTAAGAAATCAGTTTTATTCAGTCCATTAACATCCAACAATGATATTCCCATTTGATTTTCAATTGGATCAGGTTGTGCTATATACCTTAGCCATCGTTTAGACATTTGTGCAGCTTCATCTACCGTTAAGTTGCAAACATTGTCAGTTAGATACGCCTGTATCCACTTAGGCAGTTTACTTCTTTTATCGTGTCTGGCAAACCTTTTGTCTGCAAACACCATGATGCCGTAGTCCATTTTACCACGGATTGCACGTCCCACACACTGGGCAGTATGTCTCATTGCATCAAAAGTTAAGAAATCACCTTCTGATATTTGGTACTGACTGCATAAATATTCCATGCGAGCTTTTAATATACGGCACTGAGTATAAACATATGGCATACCTAAAACAATTACGGCTCGACCATAATGATGATCAAAATCCATACCTTCAGACACTTTACCTGTAAACAAACACAATTTGTATTATTATTACAGAATAAAATGTAAAGAAATATTTCATTTAAATAATGAATATTGTAATGTGGGACATATAATTTCAAAAACATAAGAAAAAATGTACTTATTTTTGAAATGAATGAAACTGTTAAGTAGTTGATATTCAGTAGAATATCATAAGATATAAAATATATTTTTTTACAATATTTCATTATTAATTATAATGTGTATACAAAAATAACATACCTCTTGCAACAGACAACAACAACGCTCCTTTTCCCCGTTCTATGGCTTCTGCATAACATTTTATTGCATGGTTAGTGACAACAATATTTTGTGTCTCGATAAATATCAATTTGTAATCTAAAATCTTTTCAATTAATCCTTGATCATACCAGGCAGCCACAACGGATTTCATATATAAATATGATGGGAAGAAACAAACAACACCATCGGGTACCACTTTTACCATTTCCAATAACAAATGCCCATAGTTACGTGCAACAGAAGAGTCTTCTCTTGATTCCCACTTGGATGTCAGTGCTACTTGGTCATTACCTCGGCCAACTACCATAGGCAAAAAACACTGTCTGGACAATGTCATGGTTAGGGACGTCATTATTACTGGATTGATGTTCAAAATCTTGGGGTACATATCTAATGGCGATAACGTTCCTGACGTTATAAGAACGGTATTGAAGTAGTCTAAGATTGGTTTGATGGCAATCGAGGCATCTAAACAGCTAAAATGCATAACACAGCTGTCTGTTGAAGACCTTTCATCAAATGGTTCTATAATTATCATAAATCCTTTCATGTACGTCGATACTAGGGTGGCAAATTGGGCAACTGTGATAAGGGGAGAGAAATCTGTGATTTCAGATATTTCTAAAGTCCTCAGCAATGACGATAACCGTTCAGTACAAAACCTCAATGGTTTTCTATTTATACATACTTTCTGGTATACATCTTTAATGAACATTATAGGAGTTTCTTGTACTACAGTGGTAGAGTTCATTCTGAGTTTCAGGTACATAATGAACCTTTTCATAAAACCAATATAGTGTTCAGCACTTCTGATGCTCCCCGGTAGTTCAGTAATTTTTAATACCTGATCAGGTACAATTGGATTAGCTAGGGCAGCATTGGCTTCACGATTTCTGTAAATTTCTCTTAAGCCATCGACCATTTTCCTGTACTCTTCTTTCAACCTTTGAGAGTCCCTCTCTTTCATGGCCGTGATCTCAGTGTCCAGTTTATTGAGTCCTTCCATAGCTTTATCAAGATTGTTGCTCGTGATGTGAGAACTTAATGAGTCTATACAGACATTGTCAATGTTGTGCGCCTCGTCAAACACAACTATAGTGTTCTTGTTGAAGTCTTTGGAAACTATGCCAGCAATTTTCGGGTCCAAGAGGTAATGGTAACTGTATATGACGACATTGGCGTGTATAAGTGTCTGTCTGGCCACAAAGTAAGGGCATATGCCTTGTTTTACACCCAGCTCCTTCAGGTCCTCTATGTTGTAGATGTTTGGAGGCAGAATCGTGTCTCTGCCCAGAGAATCGAGTTTCTCGTAGAATTCGCACACGTTGACGGTCTCACCATCGGCGTGACGGGCGCGCACGAACGGCGCCGTCAGAGCGTGACAGCGAGCGTCCACCACCCGTCCGTTGTGTTCGCCCGCGATCGACGGGTTGACGCACAGGTTCTTGCGGGACGACAGCACTACGCCCAGCACGTTGGCGTCGTACTTGTTCGACTTGTAATAGTCGCACAGTACGCGCAATTCTTCGGCGGCCTTTTCAATCTCGGACAGCGTTCGGGTGCTGTACAACAGCTTTCCGAGCTTCGCCGGATACTTGATCATGTAAGCGACAATCAGCGACAGTATGGTGATGGTCTTACCGGTGCCCGACGGCATTTCCAGCAGGCAATGTCCCTTGGCGTCAATCGCCTTTTTCAGTTCAACCATGTACGCGTACTGCTCAGGGTATATGTACTCGTACGGGAACAATACCTCCAGCTCGTCGATGAAGAACTTCATTTTCACTTTGCGCGGTCTTCTGTTTCCGCGTTAGGTCTTAACAGAGTCGCGGTGACATTGATTAACTGTCAATTTTTTTTCAAATCAAATGTTTGAATTTAACGCACATCTCGGTAGGTATTTTACTCGCGTGTTGACTCTCAAGATTGTTTTTATTTTGTTATCGGTATTCGGTCGTGATAACGTCTTATCAACTCCGACGCAGGACAACGGTAAGTTGTTGTAGTGTAGCTACTACTGTCGATTAACGACATTACGTCCAAAATGTATTTTACCGAAATACAATAAAGTAATAAATAGTATCATTGTGATTCTACGGTGTTCCGTACTTTTCGAGACGTCGATGCTCGATGTAGTCCGGTTGATGGTCAATCTTTAGAGCTATTAATTGAATTGGTTGGTGTTGATAACTTTTTATGCAAATCAACTGTTGACCATTTAAAAGTTCAAACCTCAAATCCCAAAACTAATAGAACACTTGTTCACTACTTAAGAAATGAACATGTTGAATTCAGAATTTCACTTGTACAAAGCTACTCAAGTTATTAACAAAATTAGTAAAATTTCCCTGCCATTGTTTTTTGTAGACCTCGAGCCGATAGATCACTCAAATTAAATTTTTCAACTTGAATCCCCACCACACACAAAAATTAAAATTGAAGAGACTTATAATCCTAAAGTTATCAGTCAGTGTCAAAACTGCCAAGCTGAAGGTCATACTAAAGCCTACTGCGGATATAGCCCTCGTGGCCTCGTCCACTCCTCATCTGTCTGTCCACTGACGTCCCAGTGCGATGCGACCTCTGCACAGGTAACCACCCTGCAACTACAAGGTTAGGGGACAACCGGACAGACGTACGAAAATGGGACGTATGGTCATCCTTTTATATACATATCTACTATATAGATTCTATTTTTAATTATTTTTATGTAACACAAACATTTTTATTTTTTCATTTGGATGTGTATTTTAATTTTTATTGGTTTTAATAAATGTATGCGGTATTGTACTATTTTTGTGTACGGACTTAGGCTATACATTTTTATAAATGTGTGCGGTATTGGGTCATGTTTGTGCGGTAATGGAAAGCGCCGTTTTAGACCTGTACCCAGGCAATATGTGTCATATAGGCCCACCGAGTTTTAGGATTTCTAACATTTGAGTTACACTTACTGTACGGTTTAATAATTCGATTCAATTATATTTTCCACTAATGTTTGTACTAATAATTTCTCGATGTCATATATATAGATGAAATTACAACTAATCACTCGAGACTAACCCATATTTTAAGCAGCAATCAGAGATTTTCTCGATAGCTCGACGGCCCAACCCAAGCCTGGCTTCAACTATTTTATATTTATAGTAAAAACAACCCAAACAACCGTGTTTTAAAATATAAGTTTAATAATATGGAGTAGGGGTAAATAAAGTAGGGATTTAGGTAAGTAGGAGTATATAAGTATGGGCATTTATAAATTGTCGCGCGCACCGCCGTGTAGGATCAGCTATAGTTTAATAATAAAACATCTATTTTTAAAATTGTTTATTCAACACACAATATATTATAAGCTTACAAAATTATATACACAATATTATTTAAATATAGGAGGAAAGTGGTGCCCACAACTGATCGACCAACCATCATATATATTGTTATTACGATCGCCGGAACACGCGAGGAAGCGAATGTTTCCGCTGGGTAAGCGAAAAAAATGAGATCTACAACTTTGTAAAACAATATTGTAATATTTTTTTTATTTATTTTTTTTTAAACTTTGAAACTCGCGGCAGATAGTCATTTATTATTATACGAGAGAGAGCGCACTTATGTACAATAAACAAGAACAATTTGTTTTACAACAATCGACTCATATGCTAAAATTATACGAAAAATATATAATTTTAACTTTTTTTTTTTTAGTAGTGTGTCTTAGCGTAAAGCTGCGGCATAGAGACTCCTGTAATAATGGTAGGTATAGGTAAGTTCTCGTATTATAATAATTGTATAACATTATATATTATTATGTACACATTTGATACGGTGGTTTTGCGCGTTATAGACTAGAAAACAAAAACAAAAGTCGAGTGGTGGGGAAGAGGTGGGGGGGGGGGTGGAGAGAGACGACGAGAAGTGTTTACTATTATAATATTATACTGCAGTAAACGGATCGAAAAAAAATAAAAAATAAAACGTTACACAGATAAATTGTCAAAGTAAAAACAGAATTATAACGTAACAGAATTCAAAAGTACAAAATAAAAAACAAAAAAAAAACACATTCATTAAGAGTCAACACGCATAACGTACGTTATAATAATAATAATAGTATTATGACTCGAACGCGTTTTGCATTTTACGGTTTTCGGTGATCTGTTTGTGCCCGTGATGCCCACGCTCACATGCTGTTGTAAACGGTACTGTTCACCTTCAGCTGTTTGAACGACAATTTAGTCAGCGGATGCGATTTGCCCTGTTGTAGTTTGTTGTTGGCGGCCCGGTTGACGGATGCGCGGATGTCGCTCTGTTGTATGGGCAACACGAGCGTCTTGACGACGGGATTACACTCGAACTTTCGTGGCCCGATCGCAGTCACGTCCAGGCTGGACACCCGGGGCGGCACCGGAGGCTGCTGGTAGTGCGGATTGCGCGGACAACCGCTGTCCTGCACGAACGTCTTGGACCGGGCCCTGCCGTTTTCGTACTTGCCCACAAGTTTCCTGACCGAAATGTCCTCCATAGACGCGGCCGGGCTGGGTCGTTGCGTGACCTTTGGGTGTTCACTGACCGGTGACGTGGGCAGGCTCTTGACGTGTTCGGTGCCCGCGCCGCCGTCCTCGGTCGAACTCCCACAGCCTCCACCACCGCTGTTTTTCCGCGAAGGTTTTTCAACCACGTCACCCGCCTTGGCCTCGAACTCTTCTTTCAAACTCCTTACCAGACTGCTGTGCTTGTTATTGCACGCGGCGGTGACGGCAATGTTGCCTAGACCGGATATGTTCGGCTGAGACGCGGTCGCCCGGTTGGCCAGCTTGTGCGAAGCGCCCTGTAGGCCTAGCGTCGGCGAACTCGAATAGCAATTGGGCAGCAGTAGCTTTTGCTGGTCCTTTTGCTTCGGCCTCTTGGCCGGTCGGTAACACGGTTCGTCCGCGGCCGTTTTAGGGACGGCTGCGGCGGCAGTAGAGTTTACGGCCGACCTCTCGCCGCGTTCGCTGACGTACTGCATGGTAGGCCGGATATCGTACGAGCCCCACGAACTGTTTCTGGACGGCAAGGTACGCGTGTCGCAAGAGCCCCAAGAACTGTGTCTGGATATGACGTCACGCAACACGACGGCGCTGTCGTACGAGCTCCAAGAGTTTTGTCGGGACACGTCACCGGCGCTTACCACCGCGGTCGGTTGATGGTCGAGGGGTTCGCGACACTGTTTGCGTTCTTCGCGTTCAAACACCCTGTCCAGTCGGGACGAGAACAGATCGCCGCCGTCCCGTTTCTGGGGGGTGCAAACGGCGATCGAGGGAGGTCTGTTGACGGCTATTCGGCTGAACTTCGGCGATTCGGCGGGCAGAGGTTTGTTGACTAGAATGTTGTCGTCGGAAGGGGAATTGGCCACGCTCGACGAGGCCACGACGCCCTCAAACTGAGTGGTGAGGTTCAGCACCAGATTCCGGCCCGGGTCCGTCGTCGATTTGCGGTCCGGACTAGACGTACAACCACCGGCGCTGCTGCTAGTGACGCTACCGCTGCAACTGCCGCTGATGCCGCTGGACTCCAGTTCGTTGACTCGGAGCTTAACCGACGATGGCCTGTAACACAATGTTATGCGTGATGTATATATTTTTATTTTTGAACTATTTATTTGTATTTCGTGTAGTATTTATTAGTATTATAAATCATAATATACCTACAAGTATAATAATTTTACTAAAAAAATTAGGTATATGATATTTTGACTATCATTTTGAAAAAAAGTTACGATATCATTATCATTTATCACTAAGATATTGCAGGTAAAAATATATAGGGATATTCACCTTACACCTTACCCCAAATTTTTCCCTTAATAATGAATTTATACAAATTATGATTTTGTAATTTTTAATTATACTCAGACTACTTTTTAAGATTCTTGAATTATTTTGGACTACTTAAGTAGTGTCCCCTGGTGATAGAAACTTCTGTTTTTCAAATGAAAACCATGCTCCCCCCATACTTCTAATTATTTAGTGTAGTGGATAATGTTTTTTTTTTAATTTTTATGAATCTAATTTTAAACTTGAACGAGTAGTTTCTTCGTTAATAAAGTGTTTTAACTGAGTATAATAGGTAGTCCTTAAAAATGATTTTACAAAAATATAAAGTAGATATACCTAATATAGAATCTAGTATTGTTAATACTTGGACCATTTTTAGAAATTATTAATGTTGATGGATTAATATTAATCACCAACATTTTAAAATTACCATGTCCCCTATACCTTCTAAACCCATTATAGTAGTCCTATAATCTTTAGTACACAATGTCAATAACTCAAAAGTTACTCGTTTGAATGTTGACCAATATGCCAAAAATGTACAGTGAAGAGAGGTAGGGGGTTATTATTTGAAAAACAGAAGTTTGTATCTCTACTGCATGAAACTCCTTAAGCAGTATAAATAATCTTAAGAATTTGAAAATATGGTCTTTAAGTATTACTATATTTAAAAATTCTAAAAATCTGATTTTGATTGACTTGATGTATCAACCTGTATATTTTATAATATAATATTTTTCCCCATCAAGGAATGCAAATTGAATGCACCACACACATAGGTATAACCAAATAAATAAATATAATTACGAATATTTTATATTTTAACACTACGGTCTATATACGGCAATATCCGGTGTATTTGCAGAATATACATCCACTCATGCTGTTACAGTAGTTCCCTACTGACAATATTTACTATTAATCGTGCTTATTGTGCATAGTGCGTATTATAATATACGTTACCTGGGGGGTGGTGGTGTAGCTGGTTGCAACTGAACGATTTTATTCTGCGAGACGCTGTACGATCTTAGCCCGTTTCCGCAAGGCATGAACACACTGACGTTGTACTTATGGGCTTCGAATGGAGGCAATGGCGGTGCCGGCGGTATATTCGGTACTTCTACTTCCACTTCGACGGTGATTTTATCCGTGTTAATTTTCTCCAACGATTGAGACAATAACGCTGCAAATATACACATACATTTGTTGTTTTTATAAATATGCACCACCTAATGTTTTTATGGAACGCGTTCTATTTCTTTAGACACAAATCAAATGTATATAATGACTGAATAACCTTCGTTTGGTTTTCTTAATACGAATGATTCTTACGAGTGCTTTACAGACGATGATAATGCAATAATTCTACCCATTATAGAGTAGGCTATTAAACAGTTTAGTAACCGAAGTCTGAAATCTTTTAATATTGATATTAAAAGTAGTACAAAAGAATATATACATACAACATAAGCTGTGATTATTTTGAATCCATTTAGTGTAATTTTGAACCAAAAAGGCAATATAAATATAATTTCACATATTGAAAATATATGTTTTTGTCATAAAAAATAATCTCAATATCCCTGTTGGAGCACCTTCCCTGATTGGACCTCTTATTTACCCATTTTCGGGACGAAATGTAGCCAGTTTTTCCCCAAGGTCTAATATATCTTTGTACCAAATTTCATCGCAATCAAATGAACGGTTAAGGAATGCATAAAGGACATAGCTAGGTAGCTAAGTAGAAACATGTTATGTGTTTTATATACATATATTGGTTTCGTTATTATATTAATTAACTAGAAATAACCGAACACCCATTAAATTGGAATAATGAGGGAAACGGAGTTATTAAAAGCAGTCGATTCAAAAATATATTAACTCACTAGAGCTGGTTAAAATATCAGTGGCAAAGTTATTTTCTGGTGACCATGACTTTGGTCTTCCGCCGCATTTCATCAAATCGTATCCGCTGATGTCTAGTAATTTAGGCGGCATTAATCGTGTCGGCGGACTAGGCACGACGGGTTCGTTTCTTTTATCTAACCGATCTGGTGGCGTGGCGTCTTTGTCACCTTCGCTCTGGGACCTCGGGGTGTCCAAAACCTTTTTCGGCGAATTTGGGGGCGTGATTAGGCCTGACGTGGCCACCAGGTTTGTCTCGGATTTGGAGCGCTGCAATTTCTCGCGGTTTTTCATCGCGGCCAATATTCCTTGATAAGTCTCTAGCTGTAGGATGAAATGCTTGTTGGGTTTAATGCAGGTGCGTTTAGACTGAACATGGTCCAGTGCTTTTTTAAAAGACCAGTTGTAAGCTTTCATAGCGTAAGCTATTACGACGCTCGCAGACCGACTGACGCCCATCTTGCAATGTACCAAGACTTTAGAGCCTTCTTGTCTAAAAAAATAAAACACACGTTGAGCATAATGACATTGATATTATAATATTATAAATGAGAGGGAGTTCAACATACTCGGCTTTTGTAATGTATTTATAGGTGTTGTCCCAGTGCTTTAATAGATCAGTCTTATCATCGTCGTACACCCTAACATTGAGATAGTTGAACGAACCCGGGAAGAAATTGTCGATTTCCCTCGTCACATTCAGTATGTGTTGTACACTGAAAACAAAAGCGAAACATAATTAATAGGTATATATAGGTACGCTATGATGGAGGGGAACATCTGTCCGAATTGGATCTATTCGATTAACAGGTGTTAAAAATGTCATGTGTTCGAATAATATAAAATGTTCGATTTAAGGTATTTAAAAAAATTTAAAACGAATTTAGAATCAAAATAACAAAAATTAATTTTTTTAACTGTTTAACTATATTAGTTAATAGTTATAGTTTATTTTATTATTTGGCAGACAATACACACCAGCTATCGCAGAAGAAAGTCTGCCAGGTCATGGGGGCATATATACTAGGTATACGGATGATATTTTTGTAAACCGGTATTTGTTTATTTCAATAAACGATGGGAGCCAGAGGAGAAGTAATGTTAACACGAATCCTCCTCTAGCTCTCGATAACAAGAAAAAAAAGTTTATTTTATGATTGACTTAATAACTTAGCTTGGTAGTTAAAGTATCCATTGTTATAAATTAGCTTTTTTCAGTTAACTTTAAAAATAACACGTTAAGTTAAAACTATGTTGATACAAATTACAGATCTATAACTGTAATTAAAACTAACTAATAAATTTTTTTTTTATTTAATCACGTTGCACGTGTAATATTATTGATTTATTGAAAACGTGCAACTGCTTAAAAATAAATACAAATTTTTCACGGACCACAATTTATGTATATACTGCCTTATTTTATTTTAAACAAAAATGTATAGTCATATAAAATTAAGTTTATTTAAGTTCATAACTGTTGGGTATATTAATTTAACAAGGTATCTTAAAAAAAAACAAACAACATTTAAAATTTTAATACGCTGTTTCCAAATCATACTATCTTAGTTCGTGGTTTTTACACATAATGTCTATTTTTTACAAATTATAAATTGTACTTGCGCAGTACATACAATTGATATGAGGGTCATTGTTTGCCAAACCTGGGCTTAGATAACCAAAAAGAATAGCGTTAGGATTCATTTTTAACAAAATGCTCAGTTATTATTTAAAAAATTAAAAAAATCCACTTTATTTGTGACGTGTTTGAATTGCCTCCTAATTTATTCAATTTTCTCCAAATCTTCACCATAATAATAAAAATAATTTGAAAACAAAATGCTCAGTTATTATTTAAAAAATTAAAAAAATCCACTTTATTTGTGACGTGTTTGAATTGCCTCCTAATTTATTCAATTTTCTCCAAATCTTCACCATAATAATAAAAATAATTTGAAAACTATTATTTTTGAAATAATAATAGCTTTTTCCTTGTAAGTGGGTCAACTCAGCTCCCCATGTCGTCCGATTAACTCTAAACATTCGAACATATTTAAGTCTATTGTGACCATGGTATAGTAATTTAAAATAAAATATAATTAACTGATTTTTAACCATATTAATTTTAAGTTTTTCTAGTTAAATTTATTGTTCGTTTACTATTAACTTATTACTTAACGTTCTTTATGATTAACTATCTGTATTCTGTACTCTAATTAGATAATTGTTTTCATTAATTTGCTCACCTATGAAAAATAACTGTATGATGTGTATTTACGTTTGAATTTGGATTACTAGTTATTATAAAATTAGAATTCGAATATCGGAAAATGTGACCTTTGAACAAATTTTAATCGAACAGTCGCTATTCGAACACGTGACTGGCCCTTGATATAGGAAAATATATAAAAAAATATACAATATATAACTCGGTCGTAGATATATAATCTATGGTATTATCATTGAGTATATAGGAGATTCGATATTATACTATGTATATTTTTTTATTAGTACTGCTTATATACCCGTTTCGGCTGAGTTCGTCGAGGTTCGACGCATTCCACTCGGAACCAAGGTAAACGTGAGGGAATATTTGCGTGGCCGCATCCATCTGGCCCAACACGGTGAGCATCTCTTGGTCGATGAACGGTTTGTATTCGCCTAGATCCATGTCTAGCGTTTCTTCCAAACGGCCCCTAATGAACTTGGACGTCACTTCGTCCAGATCTACGCTCATCATGATTTCTTTTAGGGCACTGCGTATCACGCGTTCAGTTTCTTCGCGTTCGCTGGGTCTATAAGTAACGACGGATGGATAATGCGTGCCATAAATAAAAGTGCATGTAGGTACTACATGTTACTTAGTTATTAATGTTTTGAGTCAAAACTTTAGACGATTGGGACTTACTTTGTCCTCAGGGAATCGGGTGACGGAGGACGACGCGATTCAATCGAATCCATAGCGTTCCATTCGTTCAGACATGACTGGTCGGAGGAGATTTGTTTCTCGTAATGCGTTATCCAATCGTGGGTAAGGCCGCCTTCGAAAAAGTTGTGTTCACGGGCTTGAGCGCTCACCCTGTGTAAGGATTGGAGAGCCGACCTGCAGGAAAAAAAGTATAAGTCAATTAATATAAATTACTAATTTTTATAAGAATTGAAATCTAATGACAATAAATTGTTAAAAAACATATTTAAATTTAAGAACTAACTATATCCACCCACTATACAAAACTAGGTACCTAGTTCAAATGCTAAAAATACTTATATGTTATAATGTAACATGTCTATTTTGTAATGGTCGCTTTTAAATTATAACATAAACTCATACATCAAAATATAAAATAAATTATAAATATTTAACGATAATTTATTTTATAATGTGTCAATATCGTAAAAACGATTTGAATATTTATGGTTTTGAATATGTTAAAGAGTTTGAACTCGAAAAATAAATAATCGTTAAGGTACCTATAGTACCTATGGTACAACATCTGTAACGTTATTACAATAACAATCGAGATGGCGTTTTGACAGTTTCAAAACGACACCTAAAGTGCAAACGTTTCAATAATGTTTGGCTGTTTCTCAAGATTTAGTAAGTTTTGCAGTCTTGAGAGTTTTGTTCTCGATGCTCGAGTCTCGCATAAATAAACACAAACAATATTTGTATAATTATTTTTTTAAATTATATCTTGTATAGGTATATCGTATACGTCGTTATATAGTATAATATAATATAGATAATATAATATATCATGTCACGCTGCAATATTCATATACGCAAGGTTCTTCATATTTAGCATATTATATGGCAGGTAAGTGCTTTCTTTTATATAACAACCAAACATAACAGTACAATCAAAGAGTATACATGAAAGTGTTCGACAAAACCCACAATCGTTTCTTCTGCAACTATTGTCTTCGGCGCCTATCGAAGAATAAAAACCGTCACATACACACACGCACACACTGTAGTCAATTGTGGTGCCAGTAAAACTGTGCATGAAGTTTGAATAACAACGAATCGTCAAAATATCATAAATCATCAGAGACAAAAAAACAAAACGAAAAAGAGCACTATGATTCATCAACCGTTAAAATTTAAATAAATAAACAGCTTTCTTTCTCGTAGGTAAAATATAATATGCAATGTACAGCGAGACGACTAGACACTTTTTTATTGTTTGTGCGTAAGGCCAAAAAATAAATAATAACCGACTTGTGCGGGACGCAGAGAAAGCCGATGGACGTCTCTTTCTGAATTGGCTAGTGGCCATAAACGGGGGCGCGCACTCGTACATTATTTTTATATGATATTGTTTGTCGAGCCCGTCATCTCGTTTTCCTCCCGCAGCTGCCGCCGGAGATAAGCTTGTCTATATAAGCAATACATACGGTCTCGTGTAAGTTGTAGTATATAATAAGTGCGATTGCGTTTTTTTTTTCGTTCTGAGAAAAATATATTAGTACTTGGCAGACGTTTTGAAGGGAACAACGGCGAGTACGATTGCAGCGTAATATACGCCGACACGTAAAATGATTAATGTATGAGCTGTAGATGCTGCACGCGTGCATTATGGCGCATTTAATTTAGACCCGAACAGGTTCGGACAAACGGACGCGCGCGTATATTAGTGTTGAGACAGTCGTCGGATGTATAATATAGATATACAGATATATGTATATTGTACAGCCCATCATACACGCTCTGCAGGTATATACGCGCGATAATCCATTTTCTAACTGAAGTTGCAGGCTACACTAACTTTGAAAGTATTTTTTACGGTTTGGAAAAAAATGTTTCTATATAGTTTCGAGTATTTATGATACAATTTTATTTTTACGCACAAATCCATATTTTACCTATAGAGATAACTGAGTAGTGGACCCCAATTGTTTAGGGTTTAGTACAATAGCACCCCTTATGGCTCACTGAAATTATACACACCGCTCATCTAACTTGGAATACTCCGTGTTATGTCGATATAAATGATGTATAAGCATCAACATTCTTAGAAAAGTAGGTATTCCGTTTCAGGCTAGTAAATAACAAAATATCGGTTGTCATTGACATCAGTTATGGATCATCCTGCATATATAACACGATGACGTAATAAATGTATGCTGTCTCAGAATAATATATGTATAGATATATTGTGCTCATTATACACTGTACTGCAGTAAAGGGTGTAACAACCACCAGGGTACGGGCCTCATTTCTCAACGTCATACACGAGGTAAATCTGTACTGTATAGTAGTAGGAAAATCAATGGAGAACTACGTAACACTAGCACCTATACGTTATTTAACGTTTCGTAGGTTATGGACAAAGTGGTCTCGTGTACGAAATTATAATATGGAGAATCTGACACAGATTAGAATATTTACGGAAACAAAAAAATCTCAATCGAAAAAAACGAACTAACAGTTAGTTTCAACCTGCAGTCGAAGAGTATAGATGTATAATATATAGGTACATTGGGTATTCGTCGTTCTGGTCGTATGGTTTTTGCTATGGTACCGTTAAATGATTTACGGGATTTAAAATATGTTTCCATCATGATAACTTTCTTTTATATTTTTTACGCAAGCAATAACGCGTCAAACCGTTTTGCAGTGCTGCAGCATTTGTATATACGATGAGGAGTGATACATTTTTTAACCGATTCAGTATTTCGAATATAGTTGAGAATAATTATACTAAAAAGGCGATTTAATACTGAAATATTATAACAATAAAAACGATCGTATAATATATAGACAATATACACTATACATTATACAAGCGTATATACATTACATCTGCGATTGGCGTGTAAATATTAAAGACATAGTTTTTCTTCCAATGACGAGATGTTTTTAGCGAAAAGTTAGGTGATCCGATGATGGCGGTCGTAAAAGCCGCAATTAAAATATGAATATTATATAATATCCTGCGACGTAAATAAATAATGCTTCCCAATGATTCTTCATTCTTGAAATTAAATTCCTACGGCTGCAAGCGCGTGACGAATGGCGTATGGTTTGATCAATATATTAAACATTATACATCATGTTATTATTATTTATTATATAATACTATATTATGAAGTTCGTATAGCGGGTACGTTATATACATTTAAAAATTTTTGATTTGTTATCTGAAAGTTTTTTACGTTCACGGCCGTTTGGACGTGAAACGCCGACAATGCATTGAAATCTAAATGGAATCCCGTAATAATCGTAAAGGAAGATAAAACCGGGCACGTATACACTACGTCTTCTCATTGTGTCGCGCTCGGAAAATTGGGAATGCTTGCATAAGAAGTAATAATAAAAGTAATAACTAATAAGTATAATAATATAATACGACGCCAAGAACGAATTGTATATATTGTCGTCGCAGCTCGCAACGGTTGTTGGTATTATATATTTCGTTTGGAAGTCTCTATGACAATAATGCCGTCCTAGTCGCGCCTCACCTGGTTATATATACGTTATATATGGCATAATACTTTCAACAGTGAACCAACGTAGTTCCAAAAAAACATTTACCTTTTTGTAATTTAATGGGATCATAACATTTTAACGTATTGCAGATATCTAAACTCATTTTAAATCAAATGTTAATGTAATAGTGCCGTTGTGGTTACAGTTACAAATAAACTGTGGCTAGTATAATAAAATGATATATTATATGTGTATCATGGTGTATCATTCTACATTAAAAAAAAGAGTTTATCATAATATACTTTTTGAAATAATTAGAAATTAGAGGTCTTTGTTAAAAGAATCACTCTGTACATACATTCAACATACTGTACATATTGTATATTAATATAATTTATTATAATATGTACATTGTATTTATACTGCATTACTGTATACATAGTTGCATTTCATGTAGAACAGGGAGCGCGTGGTTCTACATAATAAGCAATTGGAAAAAGCCAATATACTCGTAAAATCCGTACACGCCGCAGTTATTACACTGAGAAGGGGTAAAGTTTGTGGAGGGTGGACTATTGTGTATAGGGGTGGTATATGTATGTAGACGTCGCGAAAAACAGGCGCCACTATAATCGCATTTTAATGGTAGGGGTCTCGATGAAAAGGGCTTTTTTTTAGATTAGACACGATACCAAACCCACGATGGTTTAGCAGATAAATATTTATTTTTTTCAATTTCATTTACCCACGAATACTGTTGTATATTATACTGCAGTGTAGTGTATTAGAAAAATAAAAACTTAAGCAATAATTCAAATATGATTATTTTTTGAGAATTCAATAGTTGAAATGTGTGTGCATTGAACACAAACATTGACATTTCAATGAAACTGGGTCGAGTGAATACATAGGTTTAATTAGACGCAAACCGTAGACCTGATTCACGACTTCAGTGAAGACGACGGATGTTTACAGGAAACGAAATCAGCAACAGAAGCGAGTCTTGATCACCAAATAATATTAAAAACGTAAAAATGAGAGGGTGAAGAAAATATTGTAAATATTATTCATAAAGATATGTACCTACCCGAGTAATAAAAAACAAAAGCATCATATATATTTTTAAGAAAACACAAGTACAGATGATACTTTTAGCTTAAAAAAATTATGATCACGGATGTATTGGCGTAGGTTGCACGCACGTCGCATATATATTACATAATAAACATATTATAATATAGTTATAGAATACAATATTACATATCGAATAGTACAAAGGATATATTAATGATGTAATATTTCAACGAAGTAAAATCGTATTGTGTAAGACAAGTCAATGAGATATTAACGAGTATATTATATATTAATACCTAGGTATCTAATAAATATGCATAATTATGAACAATATTGGGATATAATTATAAATAACTTTAGGATTGCAGTATATATCAGATGTCCTCTAGGAGTGATAATAAGTTTGCTTAAACGCATTAATTCGTGACAATCATACGGTTCGTAATGTATTAGTTATAAAATAATGTTCTCATATACGTTATAATTGCGTCATCTGTAGTCCCCCGCGTATTAATATTTTATTTGAAACGAATAGTGGTAGCAGTAGATTTGTATTTTTTCTTTTTTTAAACGGTTTGAATTGGGCCGGTAACCATAAATAAATTCCTTGACGAGCGCGTATTCAGTCAACGTAACGTAATAACAATCCAACGTGATTTATACCGTCGGACACATGCGTGGATCTAGAAATCTGAAGGAGAGGGGATACATTTTTTTCAGAAAGACGATAATTAATATGATTTTAGTACATATTAACATTGATTATAAATATTATAATATTATGTTGCTTATACAATTTATAATCTATGGTATTAGATAATACACATATTATAATATATCGCACATCCAAAGGGAGGGAGAGGGGCTAAGGCTAGATTAGACCTAAATATAATATATATAATAATAATATAGTGGTCGGGTTACCGAAAGAGTTGAAAACAAACAGTAACCGACCTTTTCAGAGCGAATAAAAATCGGTGCCAAAGGCCCATTTAAGTATATGCGACGAGGTGGCGGCGCGGGCGAGATACCGATGATATACGAATACGGTTTTAATCCGTCCTTCTCGGCTAATTTTATCGCGTTCTTAATTTAGTATATTATACAGCCGCGAACACACCTATGGACGGAGAAGGGAAAACGATCGATTGGGAAGGGTCGGGCAAGGCGAGGGAGTGTTTTTTTTTTTTTTTAAGAGATTGTGATATGTCACGAGGGTTTGACGAACTTTTCGTATCGGCTTTTGGCACTGTCAGCGATTAGTAGGTCTCCTATTATGTATCGTTAAGACCGACCCAGTCAACGCGTTAAATGTTTGGCGGGATACGAGATTCGTTGTCAACGATGCTGCCAACGGAGAAGCTCGCCGACGATGCAGAGGTCAGGGCTTGATAATTAGTATAAGTACCTCTGTGTACTGCAGGACCAAGGTGTTTTTCGTTTGGACAGCGTACAATAATATTATCTACCTATACAATGTACAATATTATGCACTGTTATATCTATAGTGTGGTGGGTAAAAGATAGGACTAGAATACTAGATGTCTAGATATATTCAATAACGAGCGACGGCCGGCACACCGAACCGGTTAACGGGATACACATTACACACAGAGGACTATAATATCGCGATAAGAACACAAGCGCGAGCGAGCCACAACTGGTTCGCTGCGTGGTGTGCTACATTGGCGACCGATGAAAACCGCTTACTTTACTAACACGATGTCCTAGCTCCGCCCGCCACGGCCGTTCCAAATATAATAAAATACTATATTAACGACGACAACGGCCAATGACGATAGTAACGAATTTAGGACTCGTGTGGCGCTGATAACTGGATGACGAGAACCATATTGCACTAAAAACATTATTTCGTTTTAAAATATCGGTTGGTACTAACTATATCGTAAATGCGTGGATAGTATATAAATAACATAACATAAATATACCTGATGTATATTATCATTAAATTGTAACCGAGAAAATAGGCCTGTTTTAGTATACCTAGACGAGTTGGAAACTGTGACACGGTGTAGGCATAGTCGATCGATAGTACCAGACCTGTGTAGTGTACTAGTGTGTACAATATTACATTACATACATTGTAATTTGTAGTGCACGTACGAGATTAACCTCTCTCGGCGCGAGTAGTTCGAGGCACTTCGAGCGCACGGGATCAATGCAATCAAGGTCGCGAATAAGGTAAGCGCTTGAAGACAGATAGATGAGCTTGACGAATTTCGTAATATACCGACGATAAATGTAGTACGCATACTATTTTAATAGATCCTATTCGTGAAAACGCATGTGAGTACATTATATCCGTGGTGGACGTCCGGTCACGATAAGCGAGCGTAGAATCCCATCCCGAATGGTCACGACGACTTTCTAACGGCAGCGAATGATCAAAATCCGAAATATTGCTATCGACGGTGCAGAGGAGGAGAGACGATGGAAGAGATCGTGCGCCGCAAAAATTAGACTCGACGCAGATATTACAATTGTTTTGCGACCGCATAATGTGTATACTAAATCGCTATTCTGTATATAAATCGTTAATTTAATTATAATTATAGATGCGTGCATAAGAAGTTTGCCTCCATAAGAAATAATTTCTAAATTATTTACCTCAATATATTTTCGTCAATTTGCACCCGCACCCGTATTACTTATGTATCAGTAATAGGATATAATATGAACCTGGTAATCGACGCAACTGATTCTGCTATATGATTAACATATTTATCGTTTCAATAGAACTACGCCTGTTCTAGTCATAAATATATATATAAATATTCTTTAAGAAATTCGATATTTCGAGGTTCAAATACAAATTATGCATAATGTGTGCAGTAAATTTATGGCCATAATAAACATTGGGACACAAATAAATACGCAAATACTCGAACACGTTTATTGGTTGGTATGATTCATGGTATTAAATCGTATTATCGTGTGGTTTACGTTTATTCCAATTTTTATTTTTTAAATCCTTATTTATATTATATAAAATTGTGAACAGTTTAAAGTTGTCAATAGAAACTAGATAGGTATTTGAAAAGACCATATAGATATTAAAGAATGGATCATTTGTGATTATCATACGGGATCGAATATGAAAATATTTTGAGGATATAGAGATCTCAACACAAATAGATATGTATTATATAATTTATGATAGGACCTTTACCAGAATGAGTGGCAATGATAAAAATCAGTCTTTCTCTCTTCCCCATTTCGGCACACTTCCCTATATTTTATTTATATAGCCATAACTTATGCATACTTTAATATCTATGGAAAAGACATTTTTTTGTGGAACAATCAAATTCAAAATTGCTAGTTTAGAGATAAAATACGTATAGGACGTCATTTTATTATACATTTATAATATAAGTTTGATACGTCTGGCGTCTTCTATTATATTATACAACACAATATGCAAAAGCTCCGTAGAACGTAATCGTACCTTATTAAACAATATATTTTACAATTTAAGTTTTATTTTCGCATGACATGCAATCTATTTTACAATACCTATTTTAGGCACGGTTAATAAGCAGAAATCGGCATAATCCATAGGGTATGGCAGACACCACAGTTGATTCTAGTTTCGATTATACTCGGGTAACGTACAACAGGAGAAATTCAAAGTATTACTTCTATAGGTGTGCCTATACTTTCGTTTTAATTAGATACCTCTGTTAAGATATAATTAGATTAGACAATTAGAAAATAAAATAATAAAATCTCGCAATATATACTCAGGCACGTAGCCAAGGTATAGCCGTATGGGCCGGGCCCTCCTTAAATTTACTTTGGCCAAGGGCCACCCCCCACCCAAATTCATATTCAAATTATTTTTACTAATAGTATCAGAAAACATGCAAGATTACCTTTACCTATAGCTTATGCATATTGAATAAATCTATTGTGATAGGTATCTATTCGATAATATAATTTATTATGATTTTGATTATTATATAACTTATATAAAAATATATTATATTAAATTTTATATTCGTAGACAACGTTTTTGTAAAGTTAAATATTGAGTCTATTCATAGTAGAAAATAGGTAGGTATCATTTTGATACGTACCTATTTAGATATAAAAAATTATTTTTTTAACCAAACAACTGTAAATTTTGAATTATTAAGATTCTTGGTATGGGATTCTGTCTAAGGGGCTGAGGGAATTGGAGATAGAAGCCTCTACACGCGCTCTACAAGTTTATCATAGAAAACAATCTAAGAAAAATGATACCAGGGCCCAAAATTGTTGCCTCCCCCCCAAATTGTTCTGAGTACGTACTTGTATAATGGATATGTATTTTTTTGTGTGTGCGTCATCAATCTTTTAGACAGTAAAAACTAAAAACGCTTGGGTTTTCTACTACTTCTTGGTGGTACTTGTGAGGGGGGGGGGTCAAAAATAAAATGATTCCCAGAAGTCCAAGCGTCGGAAAAAAACCAGTTGACAAAATTGATTTTGTTCATTGATGTAAGTTATGTAACTCTAAAAAAATAACTGTGTCTGTACTATAAATACTATTATGTCGAAACATAAAATGTTTACAGAATGTTTAAATTATCATTTTCTATACGTCAAAAAATGTTCAAAATATGTTGACTATTTTTAAGCTATAAAATCAGCATAAGAAAATTTGGATTTTTATTAGTGTTTTTAATTATTGTCGATAAAAAAATGTTTGCTACTTAAAAACTTAATACAATGTTCCTCGTAAGTTGTTGATATCTAGTGAACATTTAAAAAAAAGTGCGTTATTTTAATTTAATTTTTTATGAGTTATGGTTTAACTTATTTTAATTCCCATATACTAACATAACCTACAAGAGAGCGGTGGTATCCACTTGCACCTTTTAATTTTTAACGTTGTGCAACAATAATGTGCACTGTATTATGTTCAGATGTTTAGTTGTTGGACAGGTAAATACATTTTTAGCCTTTTTGTTGAGCTTTTATTGAGTGACGTTTGTAAAATTTTGTTTTCGATGCTATTCTGACAAAGATATTTAACTGGGAAAAAAATACTTGGGAATTCCTTATAATGCGCGTTAAGTTATTATAATTTATAATAATCATCGATTATATTATATTTTTATTTGTAGTTTAACTTAATAATATTTAAGAAAAAGCACGATTTCCTAAATAATGTCATATAATAATATATATTAACAGTTTTATACAATCATAATTCACAATTTTGTTTAAGGAAAAACGAAGTAAAGATTACGAAACCTAAAAGTTATTTATTCCGATATTCCTATGTGCCTCTTACATAAATTATCGATTCAATTTTATGCATTATGCATAATATGCAAAACATCAGTGGTACTTAGATTAGTAATACTTGAAAAGTTTATGTACATTCTTCACCAGTCAGCTTTATTTTACTTATTTAATTCTCTGCGATTTCAAATAATATTCCCCAGCTGTTTCTATAATTTTTTTTTTGATGTCTTATGTACCTATATAATTTTAAATTATGCAATGTATGAACTTGTAAATCATATGAAAGTCTTAGGAACTTGTTTATTAATTTAATCAGAAAATAATTTTTTTGTAAAACATTATCCCTTCTATGTATACATGTATACATAACAATATATTAATATAGATACTATAATAATAAGAAACTAACGTACTACGAGTATCGATATGAAATTGTTTTACTAGAGTTTAACCAACTTATCATGGTCAACAATAACTACGAACTATAGGTCATTTACACTTCTATGCTATACCTACTTGTATCATTTAGGTAATTTTCATCTGGGTATTTGATGGTGGTTTTGCAAAAGAGTAAAAATAAAAATCAACTATGAACCTCATCCGTTCAACGATTTGTGTAGAATAAATAATTTTAGCTGCACAAAACCGACCAACAGTCGTTATACCATATATGGTATGTTACATACGTGATTCCGTCTCTTTAATATAATAGTAATAATAATAATAGTAGTACCTACTATTAGTAGTAATAGTAATAATAATAACATCAGTAATAATGATGAAGAGTGTTATCTCGACCGAACACAGTGTGGGAGTACCTGAAATTAATCCATTTATGGACGTCGCCACGTCGAAGGTACACCTCACTGCCCGTGTGAATATCACCGGCACGTCCTTCGGCCTGCCGTCTTGATTGACAAGTGATGATTATATAAAAAATGTTTAGATTACTTGTTGGAAATTTAACAATTAGGTTTATGTATATCTTATACAGGGTGATTCACCTATAGCATATATCCCACCTCCATTTTTGCATTTAGTAATTATTTTATTAAAATTTTTAATTATTCCTACTGATTCGAATTCTGTTTTTCAAATGAGAACCCCCTTCCCCTTTACTTTAAATTAATTAGTGGACAATTTTTTTGAAAATGTTGATGTACCTAATTCAAATAATTTGAATATGTAGTTTCTCAGTTGTTATAATGTTTATTCCAAGAATAATAGTCCTTCAAAATGGATTTACAAAAATATAAAATTAAATGTGTAATATTGGATCTATCTAGTATTTATTATAATTTATTATATTTTTACAAACTATTAACGTTGATAGATTAATATTCATCATTAAAATGTTCAAATCATTATGTTCCTCATATTATCTTCTAAACCCATTATTGTGGATCACTATCCTTAGTATAAAAAATCTCAAGAATTTGATGTATAGTCTTTAAGACTTAAGCATCTTTAAAAATACCTAAAATAAGATTTTGAATAACTACATTATTGAAGAAAAAGAAGGGATGAGGATGCTTGGTGAATTACCCATTATATATAATACGTAGGTATTGTATATTGTAAATGTATTAATTTATTGTATGAGCAAATATTCAGTAGTATATACCAAGATAAACCAAGATTCTGTGTAACACTTTATTATCCATGTGAAATAAATACATGTATAGCTCCGCTCAGAATCTAAAATACAGATTTGGAATATGTGAGCGTATCATATATTACATGATGATAATTTTTTTTTTTTTAGTATTATTTGCGATAAATATAAATAATAGGAACACTCAAATGTTATAATAATATAATACATATACAAACAGTTTAATGTGGACGAAGTTGATGGTTATTAAGACAAATCGTTGAATTATACCATTTATCTTTACACATATTACGATAAAAACTTATTTTTGTTTGGAAATTATAGCAAAACAAATTTGATTCAAGAATTATTCTTTAAAAACAAAAATTAAATTAAACAATATTTCACACATTGCATGCCTAAATATTAGTGAACAATGTACAAAACCCGACCAATTTGTCAAAACATTTTGAACATTATTTTACGAGAATACAATTTTTTAGTTTTTATTTCTTTCCGATTAAAAACTGAAGAAATGTAAGATACAATTACATGGTAGGTATTTGATAATACAATTGAGTTTCATAATAATGGAATAAAAAATGTCCAGTGTTTTCATTAATATAATATTGGTAATTTGTTCAACAATAAAATAATATAATTATGATGCTATTAACAAACGATATACCTACAGCTTATACGTGGTAAATCAACTCATTTACTGACATAACAAAATGATAGCAACTATCATTATTTTTTTTTTAAGTCCATGGCGTTGCAACAGATACCTCATTATTTTGTTTACTTATATTTTTTTTATGTAATAATCTACTTCTAATGCCTTGAGAGAAAAAAAACGACTTAGTGTTAAGTGTGTTTGAGCTATGACACAAGAAGAAAATAAAGAAATTGATAAACACGTGAGAAAATTATTTTTCGTTAGACATGTATTCACCAACATTTTGTAATATATATGATGTTCAATAGTTAGTTTATCAAAACATCAATGAAACTTATTGATATAAAGTAACGTAGGTATCAAAACAGAATGGTTAATTGTAAGAATCATTATTTGACGAGAGGACATTTTATAATTTATAGTACCTATAAATTTTAATATTATAGTATATGTTTTGTTAAAATAATACATTTATATAAACATTCACCAGGTGAGAGTACAACGGCGAAGGTATATATTTATGTATTATTTTTTTATTTTTATATACATATTGGAATCAATGGAATCGATTATACTATATATACAGTTATTTTTATAAATATTTTAAGTTCAAATTTGGATGAAATTAGAGATTTAAACAATTTAGTTATTTTATTAGAATTTAAAAATATTACTAGAAACTTGGGTATTTTAAATCTAAAGTACTTGAAAGTTATAAAGTATGGACATAAGTATGTATGATTATGTATATACACAATGACGATTTCAAATGCAATTTGTTTGACAAATTAATTTAAGTTATTGTATTACTGATATCTAATAGTAAAATAAATTACTTTAATAGCAATAATATCATAAATTATACTTAGTAATATTGGCTGATAGACCGTTTTCGCTCAGAATCGTTTTTCGTATTGGTAAAATTGTATTGATTTATATTATTGAATTCAAATTTAACACATCCATTAGAGTACCTACTTACTGTACAGCAGAGTGGTACCCACTTGTCCACCTTTTTATTTACTAATTTACTAATTCAGCAAAATATTCTGAAAGTAAAAATTAATTTTAAATGCGTGAAGCAATTTATTATTAAGAAACTGTGGACAAGCATTTATAGGTACCTACAGTTCTGCTGTATAGTAGGTCGCTTTAATCAGGGCATAGACACTGTGTGTACTGACAAAGTCGGGTGATTGTGTGCTTTAATACGGTCTCCCGGGAGCGTGTTATTAGTTATCAATTAAATATTTCATACCAATATTATAAACTATTTGAAAAATGTCAAATAACAATATTATAATATTTAACTTATAACTGCAAAATGTATAAAATACTGAAACAGACAAAACCATGAATAAATTATAGCAGCCGTCATCCGCCGTCAATGGATTGTTTTTGTTTTTATAATATCGTAACAATAATAAGGATAACACGTTACCAACATCTTATCCGAGTACGGTAAAACTTTAGAGTCCAATACTTCATACTGAAGGAATACAGAGGCTCGATCAGCTGATCGAGTGTCTTCTATACTGTTCTGTGCTTTAATGGATGTGTTAAGTTTGAATTAAATGACATATCTTTAAATACATAAAGAGATTTTGAGCGAAGATGGTCGGTCAGCCTATATTAATAAGGATATTTCATGATATGTTTTTTGATTTTGCTATTTAAGTATTATAATTTACTATTACGGTAGGTTGATATTAATTTTTTGCTGAAAACAATAAATTATGAATTATTATTATATTAATAATATTTAATTATTATAATGGTAAATTTATATGAATTTATATTTATTTTTATTTTTATTTATCAAAAGTTCATAACAGTCATAGAAGTTTTGAGGCGATATCTTAAATTTATTTAAATATTTAAAAAATATCATTACGTATAGAAAAAAGTAAAAAGTTTCAAGTGCTCACGAAATAATGTTTTTAAATAACCACAAAATAACTAGCATTGTTATTCTTCGTTTAAATATCTAATTTTATCCAAATTTGAACTTCATGTCTTTAAAAAATTATGCTTCGTATGCTTTTGTATTAACCATTTTTCACTAATTTTTCCTTTTCAAGTATTTTATTAAGTACCAAGAATTTTTTACTATTGACCTCCCAAAGCACCAACTAGATTAATATTCCTACTAGAAAAGATGCTGATGTTTAAATTAAATTATATTTGAGTACATATACTAACATTGACTATAAATGAGAAATGAGTATTTATATACCTAATCAATAATAAATAAAAAATGTAAATTTTTAGTGTAATATGGGAGTGTAATTTTGTTTTTAGGCCATATTTTATTATTTTATTAACTCATTTTTTTCATTTTTTGATGCGCTTATTTTAAAAGCATATTTTATGATTTTTATAGCATAAAGGTCCTTGCTCCAATTATTTTTAATCAATGATACTAATGAACAGTATCAATAATTTAAACCGCACTGCATAATCTAAGAATAGTAAAATACTAATTACTAATAAGTGTGTGGACTGTAGAGTGGCTACCAAAAATGCAGTTTTGTTCGATGATTTTTCTAACATTAGTCTACTACTACATTTAAAAACATGCGTGTAGAAAATGTTTTCCGTTTTGTTATCAAAATGGTAATTGCAAAATAATCTAAAACTGGTCTCACGACTGAATTACATAATAATACCATTTGGGAACCGTGTCACGCTGTGCCGCCGCCGCCTAAGAGCTTCTCCGTTAACTGCGCAGTGGTACACGGAGTGAAACGTAATTTCAGGGGCTACATATAGCATAACATTAAATGTGTCGAAAATCGCAATTTTAAGATGTATAAAACTCAATCATAAATTATACAAAAATTGTATCCCTAAACACCTAGTTATGTGATAACACAATGTATTATATTATCGTTATCGGTCCGCTGCGTTATACGCCTTGTGAAACTATTGACCACAACAAGGTTATACCTACTAATAACTAATAAGTAACAAATAATAATTATTGTGTAAGTAATTAATACAAACTTATTTCAAACTGCTTATTTATGCGATTATTTAAAAATAATTTTAATCATTGCTTGGTTTCATGCACTAATAATATGCGTGCATTTTATAACGTGTTTATCTAATATATTATCTTCTATTCTACTCTATAGCAATAATTATTTTTGGTAAGTATTTACAGAGCTTATATTTTGTTAGTACAATGGCGTACTATGATAATTGAAAACAAACATTTTCTTAAACAATTGTCATAACAATTACTAGTAGGTATATAGGTAATAGGTAGAATTTTATAGTAAAACGTTGACTTACCACATAGCTTGTACAGAGACTGGTTTAAAAATATGTTGGCGGCTGCATACGCTAACGCTGAATCCTCTGAAAAATAAAAAAATATTTATCACATACAGTCAACGAAGAAATAAAAGAAAGTTATCCAAGAACAATATTGTTGTAGGTTATGAGCATGATCGTAAATTGTCGAGTAGTAAGTAATAAAAAAACCTATATTGTTATTTTTTTTGTACAATATAGAATGGCGATGTAGCTGAAAACCGACGATGACCGGCAAAAGATATCCGGTTAATAAAACTAAAAAAAAATTAAATTTGAAAAAGTAAAAATGAGAAACTTTACACTAGGTCTCTCAAAAAAAAATTATAATAAAAGTAAATGACCAATGAAAATTGTCTTTAGAAAAAATTTAAGATATTATACAGTTTAATTATTTACAGTCAATTATATTTTTGAAAATAATAATACTTAACCTAAGTATAATAATCATTATGCACATTGTTAAAATTGAAAATAAATTAAGTAAGGCAGTTATAAAAAATATTTTTTATTTTAGAACTTTCAGTTAAAACTATTACAGTTCAACGATTTAAATATTAACCCCAATATTAACGAATAAAAAATATTAAAAGTTAAGATTGGAAAATCTTTAGTATTAATTAACAATTTGCATAACTATGAGATAATTTTTATTTCAAACAAGTGCCAAAATGATGAAATAAGTATAAGCTGTTATCCTTATGCTGATAAAATTATTTACAACTTAACCTAAGCAGGTTGCAGTACAGAAATTATAATTTTACATTATTTGTAATTTATAATTAATAGGTACCAAGACTTATAAAATCCTAGTTGTTATTATGTAGAGTACCGCTTATATTAAAAACGCATTCCATAATATTTTTATTGTATACAAATTATAGATAAACCAAATACTAAAAACCTAAATTTAATCAGATAATTAATTTTGAATACATCAAGAGTTGATTTTATCAAACAGGCATAAAAACACATGGGAAAATCAAACAAAAAAGCAGGGGTAACGCTCTGTTATACAATAGCTAGGTGTCTTGCGGAATCTGCAACCTTTTTTTTCTATAGCGGACCAAAGCTGTGATACGTTTTCGCATCACGGGCCAAACATTTTTAGATAGAGATGGAGAGGAAATTAAATTAAAGATTAATAAGAATTATTTTTTTAGGTAATAATTTTATGTTAAATGCAAAGTGTCACTGCAACGAATGTGTCAAATTTTAATTCAATAATATAAAATCATTGTATATGAAAAACGATTATGTTCGAAGTTAAGACGGTATGTCAGCCCATATTATAACCTAAGTATGATTTATTTATGATTTTATTGCTATTAAACATTATACTACATCAGTAATACAGTAGGTTGAATTGATTTTGACAAAAAAAATTTAATTTGAAAATATCATTGAGTGTGGGTGTACAATATAATAATATGCTCTAAAACTAAAGCTTTTAAGTACCCACGAAAAATATTTTTAAATACAAGAAAATAACTAAAATTGTATATCTTGGTTTTAATAAGTAATTTCGTCCAAATTTGTCTGTAAAAGAAAACTGTGTTAATATATTTTTTAGATTTTTTGGTTTCATAATGGACTATTTATGGTAATCATTGTTTTAAATTTTCAACCCTTATAGCTAATAAAATTGAACATATTATGACTTTTTAACTTAAAATATTTAAAAATTTTGTTAAAATTTGAACTTTACTTACTCTAAAAAAAAGTCATGCCTATGGATGATTTTTAATATTTATCAACTGATGTTATAACAACTTATGAGGAACCTTATATTAAATTTTCAAGCATTACCACCCAAAAAACTAAAAAATTAAATATTAAAAAAGTCTATAAATAGCTTAAAACGAGTCAAAATATTTTGAAATTTGTATAATGTAGTACCTATAGAAAGCGATAAAATAAATATTTAATGACAATTTAAAGTACGTACATACCGATGAGAATTTGTTAATTTACCGGTAATTATCCAATATCTTACTTCAAATTCTCTTAAAAAAATTAATTTGACTTTCTAGTAAACGGTTTTTTTATTAAATATAGGAAAGCTTAAGGATAGTCGAGTACAAAAATTTCAAATCGTAGATATATATAGAACATTTTTTTTGAATTTCAACCTCAAAATAATCTGCCATTTATCGTGATTTTGATGAATTTTGTCAACTTCAGACGCTCATAAAAAATTATTGTGCATTTACGCTAAACTTTTTTTTTAATTTCCACTAACAAGAACTGATAATTTTAAAAAAACTAATTAAAATTAAAGAGTTGCCATATTTTGAAAATTGTATGTATGTGTACGGTTAGTTTTTTAGAGTTATACACTAAATTGATTTTTTTCAATTGGTTTTGCGTAAAAATCTCAGTTTTTCCTTAATTTTTTTGTTTGTTTTTCCTGACACTATTGAAAACTATTAGGTTTTTTTTAACTTTGACTTCCTAAAGACCAAAGACCAACTATATTTACCTTCCTACTAGATCCTGTTGAAGAAAATCGAAGCATTTATATTGTCCCCCAAAGTGATGACAGACAAAAAAAAAAAAAAAATACACATCATTGCAAAATCAATACATTTTATAATCCACTCAGAATCTGAAATGTTTAGCCAAAGAATATTATGAATAATTTTAATTCTATATCTAATATAGTATATACTAAGAAACCGATTTTAAACATTTTTAAAATCACTATTGCTGCAGTTACTTATTACTTACCATTACTTATTAGTTATTAAATACCTATACACAAAACCTGCTAAAAATGTTCTAAAATTATTTTATTTTAGCGTTAAAATCTTACAAATATATAGGTGTTACCTATATTGTAAAGTTTTAAGTTAAAAGTTAATTTTTTAAAAAATATATTAAAAAAATTAACGATTAGTTACTATAAAATATGTGAATTTGAAATGAAAAATATTTTTATCACTTGAGTTCATGTTTTTATGTCAGGATTAATAATTAATCAAATGAATCAAATTAAACTTTTTTGTTTTAATACAAGTTCGTCATGAATACTAGTGAAAACAAAATTGCAACAATATCATTGAAATTCTAAATACATAGTAAGTACCTATCTAGTAGCAGTGCGTGTGTCGTCTATAATTATATATAGGTATTATGCGTTTGATTGAAATTTATTTACCCATCTCCATCCAGCGTGATCGTGGTATCTGCCAGAAGTCTAAGCACCAGCCCAATAGTAGTACTCTGGTTACAGTCGAGACCCAAAAGACAGGATTCCTCTTGACAATTTCCATTTATGCAAGAAACTACAACTAAATATCTGGTACGACCGGAATGTACGCTTTCCAGCTTTACTGCCTAAAAAAACAATATATTAGTTAAATATTACATTTTCTACTTCTTTTTAATGTATTCATTGTACCTAATTACTTATAAGTTATAAGTTTTTTTTTTTTTTAAAAAAAAAATATGACTTTATTTTGAAATATTACAATCTATACAGGGATGTACAATAAGTAATAATTATGGTGAAAAGAAAGAAAACTATGAACTAATGATAACATGGTAGGAAATCTCTCATTAGAGACACCTAGTGGCTTTACAATAACATTTACAATTTATTACAATGACATAAAATTTAAGCAATTTATAAAAATTTTAAGTCGCGGCACCAGTTCCGCTTGAGTCATCTAGTTGGATTTCCGGGTAGTGCTGGTGTAGTATAAGTTATAAGTTAAAATTATTTAATAATTTCATTAATTCTTTAATTTATTTTTATTTACCATAAATTAATATACTAGTAAAACCACTAAAACCATTTTACGTTCATACAATTGCTACAAGAAAAAATATATAAATATTATATTTAAAATTAAAGTTAGGTACTTCAAAAACAAAAAAAAATGTAGGTATTGAAAAAACAAAAAGAACGTCAGCGACAAAATATTTTATATATCATACAGTAATATAAGTATGTTATTGGAATATTTTAAAAGCGGTGCAAAATCGTAAGTTCTGTTGAAAATGGTTTTGAGCCAATGACTCATGATGTAGGTATACGAACTACATATTATTATTTCGGAAGTGTAACCAACATTATTGTACACTAAGGAGCCTTTCAGTTTTTTCAATTGAGTCACAACTCAATACAATAATATATGATTATAAAACTGCAAACATTTATATTTACATGTCATATTATATCATTACGTTAACGAACATTATGTAAACAAATTTCTCAATAATTCAAATTATACAATTATGAGTAGGTACCTATATAGTATTTTTTATTTTAAATTAATTTTGATTGAAAAACAATGCCTTGGAAGATAATTTAAAAAATAATAGTTAGTTAAAACAAATGTATACATGCCTACTTAAATTAATCGGTCTATGCTCGCGTGAGAAAATATTGAAATAGGTAATGTCCAAAAACAATACATTGGACAATATACATTATTTGACACTTTGACAGTGACAGACGAAATTCACGCATATAATAATATCATCAGTATATATATTGGTTATAGAAAGTCTATTGTAAATATTTCACGCGTACGATAAATTATAGATTACTATTACCATTAAATATCCAGAAAAAAACATTAATTTATTAAAAAAAAATTATTTGAAAGAATATACTTTATACCTAGGTTATAATAGAACATTAATTTTTAGAATGCAATGTTTGATTTTTATTATGATAATATTTTGTGTAGTGATAATTGATAACCCATTTTTTTCATTACAAGTAAATTTGATATGCGTAAAAAAAACTTGAATGTTTGTAATTAATAAGTATGTGTTAATAAACTTAAATTCAATTGATGGATAGAAGAATGGACGAGTAAGTGAGTTTAAACTCTTATAGGGGGACGAGGTGGCTGAGTGGTCTAAGGCGTCGGTTGCGGCGCTGCCGTCGCCGCTTCGATTCTCGGTCACTGGGCGGCATTTTTCTTCGGGCAAGTCACGGTGTCCGGAGAACAAGTGCCGCTATCCCCCACTCCGGGGCATGGCAGAAACCTACGGGTGCCCCACTAGAAATTCTGCCACAACACACACACGTGTACCAAAAACCAAAAACCAACCAAAACCAAAAACCAAACCAACTGTTCCACCCCCTCTGTTCCACCCAAAAAAACAGGCTAATGACCTTAGTTGTCGAAGCCTTCAACCCCCCCCAATAAAAAAAAAAAAAAAAAATTCTTATAGTTGATACGAACAAATATCTAACATAAATGGCTAAATATCTATCGGTTTAGGTTATCGACATCATATACGTGTGTTAATTGCTATAGGTAATACATAAATGTATGTATAAAATATAATATTATACCGGATGTAAATAGTGACGAACAATAAATAACATATCCCAGCGGATCACTCGAGGCTATTGGTGTTAAGAGGTGAAAACGCGCAATCAGCCAAGCGAAATCGGTCTTTCATATGTCTTTAATTTTCCCTTCGGATCAACACGCACACATTTTAATCTACACATCGTATACTTGGGCGACTGGACTATTATAAACTTATAACACCATTAACGAGATATTTGGAAATTGACAAGTAAATAGCGTTCGTCAAAAATAATGTACACATAACTACCATCTCATGAGCAGCAACAACATTTTATCTATACTCTTGTTAGTTTAAATCAAGTTTCTTATAGGTTTAGAAACTCAAAATTGTGTGTTGTTGTACATGTTTAATTTTTTAGCACTAAATACGATTTTCAATTATTGTTTTTGTAAACAGATTATAATTATATAAATATACATTAAATTAGAGCAATAATATTATATATGTTATGTAAAGTTTAACCGAATTGAAACTATAAAAATATAATTAATTAATTTAATTAATACAATTATTATTTGAACAGATGAGAACAAATTAAATACATATTTTGAAACATTAAATTATTTTAATTTTATACGTGTATATTACTCGTTATAATTTCATATTATTACACTTGATATTACGTTTATATACGTTCATATTATGACTAGTTATTGATCTTCTATTTATGTTTTCGGATAAAATTTTTTTTTTTTGAACTTGAGTCCGGCAACTATGTCCATTAGTTATTTATAGGGATTATGGACTATGGTTGGTATAGGGTTGGTACGGCAAGTACCTAAGCAACACGTGCATATGTGGCAAGGTTTTTGCTACTATATAACCCGGTTGGTCACCCATCCAGGAACTAGTGGCAGTGGACGTTACTTACTCTCAATCACACCGAGTGACTTGAAGCAGCCAACGCGCCAAGCCACTTTCAACAAATAATGTTACATAAAATGTTTAATTACTTATTTTTTTTATTATATCGCCACAATTAATATTTTATATTTCTAAATCGGTTAAAAAGTTTTTTAATTTCCAAATAATAATCTTAGTGTATAGTTTATACACAAAGGTATAACATAGGTGAGACATTTTTAAAATATACGAACAAGTTGGATTCAGATTGTAAAATAGCTGGTACCTATAGGTTCTTAGCCATAGAAAAAATTAAACAAAATGAAGGTTTATATATTGTTTTATAATTTTACATGGTATATTTTAGTATTATCGTAGGTATTATAAACTTTAACAAATTAATTAAATTATTTGTTTTATACGCTAGTCACAACGCTGTACAATTGGATCTCATTACATTGAATAATTATTGAATAATATAATACATATAATTCTACAAAGACACAATACATTTATATAGGTGCTGAGAGATTTTCTGAATATGATCACTGTTTCATAGTTTCTAAATAAAATATTGAGCCGTGTGGAGTTTAATGATCATACATACATATAGGTACATATTAAAAATCCAGGAAGTTGATAATATTTTTAAGACGATTTAATCCTATCCCCAATTTTAAAAACTACATAACAAGTGTATTGTACCTACATTTAAATTTAAGCACTAAATTCCTGACTCTAAATAATGGTAACATTTTTGTTCGATTTTAAAATAACCACGGCCTTGAATCCGTGAAAGTGAATTCGATTGTTTCATATAATGTGTCAACCCCACTATATTATAATATATCTATTTGGGAGGTATCGATTATGCCCCATTAGAAATCCATGTGGGCACACCCTTCGAATGTTTCATACATTGTTCAGCTATAAACTGTAAAAATCAAAAAGCTTTATTCATCATTGATTATCTGATGGGTGGGTGTTATGTTCATCATAATACGCGATGATCGCAGTGGCCAACGTCTTAAAACCAAGAGACCTTAAAAACTTACTTCGCGTAAGACCTATAAAGTCAAGTCGTCATCTACAAACTAGTTTTAGTCTACAAGTCGATTAACCACGATTTGCGAATTTGAATTTCATGCTATACATGCGATTATTGTTGTGGTGTGGGATTCACTGTTTTTCATCGATCGCGGTTACTATTCTTATCTAGACCTTCAACAGTAATAATAATACGTTTACATGAAAAGCCGAAATCACCTTGGCCTACAGGGCGTAATACTCGCATACTATTACGTGTTAACACTGCCTAACAGTGAGAAACCAATTATCCGTTGAATATCTAACCTTGAGCAGATATTTGATATTACGATTTTGACCCCTATAGTACTGTGGAAATTTGCTATTCAGAAATATTATACTGCAATGTGAGGAAGCCTCTTAATAAATATTTAGTTGGTATGATTTTGAAAAAATAATAAAAAGTATATTTTAAAGACGTTTTGTAGGGACAGTGTAACTATTACAAATTATAATATTGATTTGAGTTAGAATTAATAATGAACTAGGTACTCAAAATTGTATATGTATAATTCAAGGTAGTTTGTTTGGCAAATAATAAAAAAATCTCGATGGTTGATCACTTTAACACAATTTATGTTATTCTATAGTAATGTTGACCCTCGACGTTGCTTAAGGCACTATATATTTAAGTATGTACTTAATTTTATATTTTATAGTTTTAATTTGTCTTTCAATGAATTTTAATACACCTAAATGAAAAAATGTAATACAATAAAACAAGTTACATCAAGTCACTGTATACACATACCATATGGCTAAAGTAACATTGGATAAGGTAAAATAACAAACCACCAATAAGTATAATAAATATCAATAAGTTTTTAGCAATCGTTATGTAATACTAAAACGACCCAATTTTTAATATTAAATTGTAATCTATAGTTGAAATCATTATTTTATTTTTGTTTCAAAATATGTACCTATAATCTTACTAATCAACCGAAAAATATAGTTCCTATGCGGCTATGCCCCTTAACAATATTATTTTATTGGAAACCAAATTATTCTAATGACACGTCGTGGTGTTATATGCAAATATACAACATACATTGTGTCTACATGAATAACGCGTAGGTACCTTATATTTGTCTTCGTACACGCAAAAGTAGTCCAAACTTCTGGATACAGAGAATATATGCGGTACACGTTGAATGCATTTAAAATCGTTAACATGCACGTTTAAGAAAATAAGCCACTATCATCTGTCTCCTTGTGAAGGTTGTACACGAGTCTAAAATCGTGAGGTAAAAGGATTTGGGGCGAGTGTAATTGTATAGCAGGACAAATTAATGTACTTTTCTTAATGTATTGCCCAACAGGATAATTATACAACTTAAATACAATCTACACAACACAATACGCGTTGTTGTATTACAGAATTTTAAGGGTGATGTTTTTTAATATAATATAAGTATATAACAATGCATTATATTAAAAGATGATCCATTTTAGAGGGATATTATTATTATTATTTTTGTTTTTTTTTTTTGGGGGGGGGGGGGTCCTTTCTATGATCATTGTTTTTTTTTGTATACGCAGTAGGTACGTAACTTTTACCCAGCGAAAAAATAACAAAAGCAAGATTAAAACCTTTTTGAGGTAGGTACCTACCCAAATATAATTTAAAAAATATATGTTTATTTGATACGGCTACCTAATTAATATTTAATCATTATTAATAACGCCACTGACCATTTGGCGACGCAATCATTTTCAAGATTTAGAAAAAAAAAATTGTTTTCACGTATTTATCCTCTCGGTTATTTATTTATATGATCGAAACTTACCATGTTCAGACTGTCATCGGGCCTGAGTATGTGGAACATAGACTGCAGATGTGCCTGTATGTCGTTGGCACGGGTCTGCATTTCATCTTCACCGGCGGACATCCGACTCGACGCCGGAGCGGACAGGGACTGGTGTCTGTGCGGGTGTAGCGAGTGATGGTGGTGTCTTTTCCGGCGAGGCTGTTGCTGTGGTTGCTGTTGCTGTTGCTGGTGAGACGTGAGCGAACACAGCACCGCCGCCGAACCCTTGTTGGCGAAATAACACTCGCTAAGTCTGTGGGACATAGTTGAGACGGACAAATTAGGTAACTATTATTATAATGCACATATAAAAGGTAGATAACGCTTAACGATAAACGTGTTGTATATACACGTACAATATATTAAACATATTATAATTATTTCGTTCGATATTTATTGAGAAAAAAAGTTGGTTCAGGGCGTCGTAAATTCTATGCACAAATGATATCATATATTATTTTTCAAATGTCATGGAATCGAAGTCGGCGGAATCTCGTCAACGGGTATGCGCGCACATATAGGTACATAATATTATTATAACGCGTTGTTTGAAGAGAACAATAATAATAATACACTCAACATCGTCGTCTATACTCTATATTGAGCACTGCATTCGTAGGAATATAGTATTGTTTTTCGAAGAGTGTGTGTGTGTGCGTCTGATTGATGAAAAAACGATGGTACTTTGCATATTATAAGAAACGTGTAATGATAATAATGTGGTCGATGTAGGTACCTACCTACCACACGAAGGCGCTGGGTATAAATCACGAACTGCAGCGATCGTCATAATATAAGAAATTCGATCCGCACAAACTCCTCATCATCGTGTCGATCGTCAGGCCATACGTGTAGTTCCTATCGTGTTACACATTAATACATTATACGTGTATTATAGTTACTATTACTGCAGAGGCAAAGTTTATCATACTAAGCCCACTGTACCGAGTAAGTCAGTTCTAAATAATTTTTATACAAATCTCGATCCTGCGTTACGTATACGGTACACCAGATAATATTTGCGGATAGCAAACAGGTCGGTATCGCAGCAAATTATTTTTTTTACGGGGCGTGACCAATAATTATTAAAAAAACATAAAATGATCTACATTTTATATATAAATATACATTATACAATGTAGTTAGACGATTATTACCGGAATGACAAACACGACTTGCAGAAACCTGGAGAATGTTAACTGTATATATACTTAGGTACACATTACATAGTCAAAAAATATAAATGCGACGTAATCGTGGTAATTTTTAACGTAACAGAGAAAAATATAATAATATAGAATATTATCCTGACAAGTGCATAATACAAATAGTTATTATTCAACGTGGCGGACACGTGTTACGTATCTTGTGTAAATCGAATGCACACAACATATATCATTATTATATTTCCTTTAAATATTACGATGATTGCCATAATTATATACGAAACTATATTATATTTTATTAATGGCGCGAGCGATTTCGAAATATAGAAATAAATTATAATAGAATAACTATAATCTCTTTCTTTTGCTCAATATCGCTATGGTAGAAATTGATAGACTATTAAACAAATTATAATGATATCGTTTTCGTTTCTGACTTTTACTATTTTAAAACATTAAAATATTATAAAAGTATAAATTACGCACACTATACGTCGCCGTAACTAATTTTTTTACTAATTTATGATCACATAATATTATATCCTAATTTTTTTGATGTTTAGACGTTTATATAATGTGACTAAAAATGTACATAACTGTATTAATACAATTGAATCGAAAAATACGGTCAACGAATTTTCTTTTTCCAAATTATTATATCTTTATTCAATTTTAAATTATTTACGCTTAAGAATAAATTATAAATGAAGAAAATAAGACTTTTCAGTACATAGCTACCATATAATAAGAAAATAGGACAAAACAGATGTAAAATATTATATAATATAGACGCTTGATTGATTTTAAATAATGAACAAATATAGCTATATACATAATAATAATATAAATACTACCTTTATTTATAATTATTTATTTTTATTTATATTCAGAACGTTTTCGAATTTGTTATTAGTCGTAGATGATAGTTACTATGAACGCATCAAAAATATAAAAAATGTTTAGAATATAGATTCAAAAAAAAAAATTATAATAACAACAGGCGGGTTTGTACATGTCTCTGTACATATACCCCTAAAAATGTTTGATATATATTTTTCATATATGATCGTTGTGCATTCAAGCATTTGTTATTGTGCTTGATATATTATAATATACGGTATGCACACATCACAGACACTCCTATAAGTTATACACTGCAAGTTCTGCCCATTATTACGGAAAATACTACACTGTAATATAATTTTTTATTAAAAACATTTTTTCGATAACCTATATTTTCGATATCATAATAATATATAGTCATATTTGAAAACAGTGAAAACGTTCATGTATAAATATCATAAATCGAACAGAGATAGGAAAGTAAGTATAAAAGCGTTTAAGGTTTACAGACAAGCAAACAGCAGTACATAATATTATATTGGTATAGGTGGGTAACGACAATAATTCACGAAGTCTCCATTACGGAACACTCCGCTCCACTGCATATCCGAATTTAAATGCTATTAAGTCATAAATAAATGGTCAACGGTTTACGGTCTATACTATTTCAACATTTTTTGGAAAAAATCTAAAAAAAAATAAACTGCAAACCCTCAAGAAGAAAATGGGAGTTTGACCTTAAAAAGTCAACCTATACCAAAAAAATTAACTAACGCATTATATTATCGGCTGGTACGATGTCCGATTTTCTGTATTTGTATTTTTAGTATATTCTGCGCTGGACCTATACTACATTACTACATACACCTACGTTTGACTGTTTGAGTATAAAAATGTATAATATATATCGCAGTAAACAACATAACGGGGAACGGTCAGAAAAGCGATCCAATTCCGTACACGTATATACTCGTATATTGGTAATGTTATTATATTATTATTAATGCCACGGTGCATATTTGCGAGGAAACGACGGCTGCTGCGAGGCCTTAACCAGGCAGCACAACTCGTTTCCACCTGAGTGGTAGGTAAACCGGTTGTATATATATGTGTAAATATACGACACCAGATTCGACGGTTGAGCACTGTTGTATGCGTATTAATGTATTTTATGTTTAGAGGTATATAATATTATTATAATACACCAACACCACTGCCCGACCGCAGCGTAATGGTGGAGAAAAAGCATGATCGAAATTTGAAGGACTCTAAACACACACACACACACACACACACACACAATGTCGAATAATATTTTCCTGTTACAATATAGCTAAAGTGGACAATTCTATATGCTGCATATTATTGCAATGGTCATATAAAATTATCGCGTCAGGTCCGCGAGAATCAAAACAATAAAAATTACATAAATACCAGAAACAATCGAATAGAAAAAATCGATGAGCGTCAGTTTTTAACTGAACGGAAACATTGCTGAAGCAGGTCAGATGCTAATTTTAATAAATGTACCAAAATGCATTATTGTCACATTATTAGGTATACGTATTTTGCTATAGTATTCATAAACTACATCTCATAACCAAAAGCTATGCTCACAAATCACGTAAACTAATATCATATTATATTTGAGATGGATTATGTAGTAAAAACCATAACAATTGAACACTGAAGAAGGATGCAAGAGAAGTACAATTACATTTTGTATCAAAATATAATATTAATTCTTAATCGCCGGTAATCAAAGTATTTGTCATAGGAATATATGTGTTGTTAATATTTCTGGACTACCAAAATGGTTCAATTAGGATTTAGTTTACAAGGTATAAAAGATTTTAATGTTGCCAATTGTATCTTTTTTAATTTTATTTTTTGGATATAGCCCAGTTGTATATATAATATATCTAGATTCTAGGTGGATAAAAATATGGATAAGACACCTAAGACTTAAGATAATAAAACGTCAATTGTATTAAATAATGAAGCAAGGTGTTGGCATTAATACTATATAGGTTAAGGTTGTAGAGCTTGTTTGAACACGATAACAGCATAAGCATTCTACATTAAGCAAAAATTATATACCTAAAATATCAAAATAATTAACTTAAATAGGAAATAACAATTGTTATATCGAGACAAAATCAAACATAACAAATCGAAAACATAACAATTGATTGTATAACTTATATATATACAGAGATAGTTGACAGACAACCGTTTACACAATTGTTTAAATAAGTCTGACTCTAGTGAATTATTTGAAAAATTCCAAACATCTGTTCGAACACTTTTTTATTGAGTGCCGTTAATGTACAAAATGTTAAATGACAAAACCACAAAACAAATTAAATAACGCTATCTTTATAAAAAAAAAAATACAATAATACACTAGTGTTACCTCAAATGAACTCAAAAAGGCTTTTAATAATACAATTATACAATGAATAATATATTAATATATGCAATTGTAATATCTCTTATTTAATTCTGAATTTATAAATAATTATAATAGTATTAACAAACGCAGACAGTTAATAGTATAAATACTTCAATCACATTTAAGTAAGAAAGAAACCAAAAATACAAATGAAAAAGTGGAAACATTTATTATGTACATTTGGCGCATAAATGTAGGTTTTTTTTAGATTTATAAAAATTCATCATAAATTAGGTTTTGTTGTAAGAAAAACAAGATATATTGAAATTAATAGTCTTCAGTAAGAACGTCTGGATCATGGCCAAGGTCTTAAAATTTTATGATCAAACTTAATTTAATAATTGTAATAATAAGTATAGTTTTAAGTCACATGAGTTAAATACAAATGTTGATTGCATATTAGTGATTATATACCCCTACCTATTATATCATTTAAATTGCCATATTGGTTTAGATTTTAGAGGAAAGAGTTTTTAGAGTCATAAAATATGTAAATAAAATATTTGTATACAATTTCATATTAGGTATTTATAAATGCTAATAGTAAAAAACATATGAATATATATTTTGTTCTAATATTTATATATAAAATGATAACAAATAAAAAAAAAAATTGATTTATTTTAAAATTTATAATGGCTGAAGTATAAAATCAACGAAATGTCCAATAGGTAAAAATCATTCAAACCTTAATCTAATAATAATATCCTTTAATTAAATAAATATTATTTACCATATATGCCAGATTAATATTCATTATGGAAATACCATTAATCTGACACATTCTAATACATTAATATATTATCAAACACATTGTTAATTCAATAAGAATTATGTATTAAAACCAACACGGTCCAAACTAGTTTTAAACTTAAACAGCTGCAGTACTCTTTACACGCAATGTATGATTCAAGGGAAAATTGAGATGGTTATATAATATACTATTATTGTTGTTGTTTTTAAAATGTATGAATCACTAAATACGATCCACCTGACAAAATTAATAATTTACTTATGCAACACGGTACCAATAACATTTTTTAATTGTAAAAAACTATATTTTATGTGTATTGTTAAAATAATAGGCAATTTCAATGCATATATTAAACAATGAGTTTTAAATGTATTAACATTTTGCTGTCCCTCAAAAGCATGCACCAAATCAACGATATTATCAATTATGATTTGAGTAGTTTAATCGTGTATATCTATTGCAAAAAATTGTATTTTTATGTTTTGGAAGTACTCATAGAAATTACATTATTTTTGGTTAAGAAAAGTACTTATTTCAGCGAGGTGTTATATTTTTTAAATTTCACTTGCTTACTCAAGCTGTTAACAATGATTTCCAATACTTTAAGAATTAGTAATGCTAAAAACAAGGTGTATAAAAACAATTATAAAACACATATTATTTAGTTTTCATTATCCTCATTTCACGATTTCTTTTTGACATAAAAATTAATGTAGCTACGACTGTCCTTCGGGACAAAATAAGTAAAACTAGATTTGTACGAAAACAATGTTATAACGCAGTTGGCAATTTTCAGAATGATGACGATATTCTTTTGCATATAATAATAATAATACATATTTTACTTTTCATTTTTTCTCGTTAATTTTTAGAACTGCGATATTACACATTTATAGGATAACATCTAAACATGTTTCAGATACAAGTACGGGCGGAAATATACTTAAGATTGCAATCAGAGGGTTTTAAGATGTCAAATACTATATCAGCTATAGGTACTAGTGTACTACCTTACACTATAATATATAAAATGATTAAAATGTACTTTGTTTATCTAGCCCTAGAGCTATTCAGCTTTCTCGCATACAGTTTTCAAATAGTCTAATCAGACGACGGTATCAAAAGAAATGTACGTTATGATATGCTTTGAATAGGGTTTTAATTAAAAACTAGTTAGCATTTATAAACACGTGTAAAACTCTTAATTAATATTCACAAATTACAACTGTACTTCTATAATTTATACAATATTAATATAATATTGACAATATTCGTTGATTACCTATACGTGTGTTTTTAAAAAATATATAACTAGAAAAATCAATGTAATAGCTATTATATACAACTGTAAAACAATTTTAAACAATACTCAATCTTTGAAGTCTGAACTATAATTTTATATGGTTGATGAAACTCAAAACATGTAACAATAAACAATACTAATTAATAATTTATATAGGCTTTTGTTTGAAAATCAAAATATAATTTAATGAAATATTTAACATGTTGCAGTGAATAACCAATTCATCAATTTTTATGAGTCAACAAATGTGTTAATACTTTATACAATTCATAGACTATATCAATAATTAAAATCGATAACAAAAACATTTATAGCACTTCTGAATTAAATTTCATAATAGCATAACACAAAATACAAATTCATAAATTAATAATATGTTCCCATCAAACTCAGATATATATAAAAAAAAATACTTTAATAATCGTACAATTTTGGTCGTTGTGTATAAAGTTAAATACAAATTTAACAAAACACTAAAATTACAGGTTTTTAATGTTTTTGTTATTTTATTTATAAATAATTAGAAATTATAGTATATTTCTATTGAATTGTTAATATTTTAATTAATATGATAAATTCGTTAAATAATTAGCATAATATACCATTATACGAATAATATCTAAATTGCACAGCTCTTAATTTTTAATGCGTCTAAAAATGCACTTTTTTAAGTTAAAACGCGTATTAATGAATGATTTACTTCAGATTCCTTTTTTTTTATGTATATACATTTTAGTATTTGTCTAACTATATATGTATAATAATAAATAATTATTGTTTTAGAGTTTATCAACAATCATGTATTTATATATTGTTAAAGTAAACAAAGTTTATTCTTCATAATAAGAACTTAATTTATTCTTATTTGTCAAAAATAAAAGTTGATATTTATAGATATAATTTAATATGATATTTTGTATATTTGTTTATTGTTAATTTTTATGTTTTATTCATACTTTTGAGAAATTAAAATCGACTAATATAAATGTATAAGGTATTATATTACAACAACTAATGAACCGAGAAAGGCCATATTATTGTTTTTTTGTATACTCATTGACGTGCAAAGAAGGTTAAAATATAAATGTATACATGCATTCAGACCTGTATAAAATAACTTATTGGGGACGGTAACATAATTAATTCTTGTATGTTATTTATACAAGTTTACAATCGAGAGAAGATTTTTTACATTAGAATATATAGTATTAAAATAAATAATAAAATTGTATTAATGTACCTATCACATATGCATGCATATATAAATACATAATTACATTGTGTGAAATTGGTGGCACTATAAATTATGCATTAACCAAGTTTACATTAAAAACTAATAAAAATCGTAGAAATTTAAATTTAAAAGTTTAAAACACTTTATAACTTATAAATAATGAATATTCAAAAAACAGGCAGTGATAATATATATAGACAATATAGTATATCATGGACTATGCCACTATGGACGTAGGTCAATGGACTTGGATTCAAATAAAAACAATGAACATCATAATAATTAACCTAGGAGGCCATTGTTATGCGTAACCGACGGTAATTGAAGTTATTCTTCAAAGCATTAGATTTGATGAATGGAAGAACTATAGTGATAATGTACATTGTACACAATGATGAAAAATAAGGGAAAAACTTAGCAAACTTTTAGCATATACAAGATAAAAGCATTTAAGTTAAGTATTAATGGAAAAAAAAACAATAGGAATCTTTCAGCACAAGTGCACAACAATATTATTTACCACGCGAATTCGGTACAAAATAACACTGATAAAGTCACGTTACACGTGAGATATATATTATTTTCATAATCAACTACAAAATACGTTATATAGCAGAAAATATAAAATATCCGAAAAAAAAAAATAAAAATAATATCGAAAAACAGGAACTCCAGCAGTACCTATTATGATAATGCTGGCCGTAATATATTTTACGCAAAAAAAGAATTGTTAGGCATATATTATATTAATGAGTAAAGTTGTAGTATAATATACCTAGTATGATATAGTATGGTGTTTTCGGCGGGAAAGAGAAATTTTTTGTCACAGGCGTCAACCGCATATGGTGTCTGGGCGAATATACAATAGGTCATATTGCGCAACTTGAAGTTTTCCCTAATTATTGAATTAACTGACGAATCTTTTGTGTGTGTAATAATGCAGTATATAAAAATCTAATAATTTGTATGTGTGCGAGTGTATGTGTGTGCGCGCGCGCATTATGTCATCGCTTTATTTCGGTAGTAATATACGGTATAAACGTAGCATGCAGGTTTCGTCCGACCGACGAAAACTACGCATTGTCGTTATTGTGCACAGTAGGTAATTATATACTTCAAATATTAATATGACCTCATCGTCATCTTCGTTTATCTCAGATGAGTTATTCTAGTCGATAATGTTAACGATATACCTACTAGGTAATACCTATAATTCAAACGTAGTATGTAGTAATGTATGTATACTATGTAGTACTACCACCGTCGAATATCAGAGTAAAACAATAGGATAATGACAACATGATCTGCTCGAATCACGATATTTTTTTAATTCCGCATGTATTTTGAATAGACGCGAGTTATTTTATAGGCATGTAGTACATTATATTTATGAATTTATATTATTAGATATTTAAGTTTTCAAGAAACTAAAAAACTGTTCTGTTTAAGGCGTCCCTTTCAATATTTAATGCAGACGGTACTAAACTACAGTAGTACAGCTAGAATATTTTAGTCGATTTTGATAAAATATTAATAAAAAATAGTAAAATAACGATTAAGGTAGATATATAATATAATAGGATATGTAATAGGAAGCACGATAAATTTTTCTATTTAGGAGAAAACCAATTTTTTTGAATAATGTTTTGATAACAATTATAAAAAAAACACCCGTATCAGAATTAATTCTTTAAATATAATTTAATAAATGCTTTTTAGGGTTCCGTACTTCAAAAGAAAAAAACGGAACCCTTATAACATCACTTTGTTGTCCGTCCGTCCGTCCGTCTGTCAAGAGCGTTTTTCTCAGGAACGCGTGGAGGTATCAAACTGAAATTTGTATATGATACTCAGGTCTACTGTCCCTGGAAGCTGTAGAAAAATCAACCTTCTAAGCCAACGCAATCAAAAGATACAGCCATTTAGGCCGCAAATTTCCGCAAATTTTCGAAACTCGCACGGGAATCAAAACCTACAGGGTACTTCCCGTGAACTTAGAATCTTGAAATTTCGTACGAAGTCACGTCATATAGTACAGATATAGGAAAAATTACGAAAACCGTAAATTTTTAGTTTCATCATATAAAAAAAAAAAATATTTTTGAAAAATATTTTTGACAATTTTGAAAATTTCAAGTTACTACTCCTTATCTCATGAACGCGTTGAGGTATTAAATTAAAATTCATATTAAATACTTAAGTCTATAATACCTTTAAACTGTAACAAAATCAAACTTTTATGTCAACGCAATCCGATGGTCCAGCTATATCTAATGCAAATCCAGGTTGGGGATCTATCGCGTATGTACGTCGCAGTCTCAAAGATGCCGTGACAGATGGATCATGTAAAAATATTATTTAAATAACCCAGGCGCTGCAAACGGCCATTGTGAATGCTTGCATTTTGAAATGTTTAATGTCAGAGTGATAACTGTATATAGGTCACCACAATGTCCAATTAATGTTGCAATAGAATGCATAAATACAGCAATATACGACAACAACCTCAATAGGTATACATCATGTTCTCGTCTGATTGCTGTGGGAGACTTCAATATCGATTTTAGAATGAATCCCCAAAATGGAATTTCCACATTTTTTTCATCCCTAAACATGTTTCCGTTAATAAACACTAGCACTACACGAAGTAGTACAACTATAGATAACGTTTTTTCGAACTTCAATGTTCAATGTGGTACTAATCATACCTTTTTCAGTCACCATTTACAAATCTGGTTCAAATTTAATTCTTAATTAACATTTTTGTACCAGATTTCTAAATAGTGACTAAAAAACTGTAAATAAATAACTTTGATAAAAAAGCTTGCCCTTGTTATATTATAAAATAAATGATAGATGTTAATATAAAATGAAGGATTACTGGAACGATAAAGATACCTTTGTCATTAATTTATGATCCTCCAGCTTTCCATATTTTTATGTTATAAATTTCATTTTGCAATAAAAATAAAAAAAACTTTTACTTATATACCTACAGGTTTGTACGGAACCCTCTGTGCGCGAGTCCAACTCGCACTTGCCCGGTTTTTTTTTTACTATCTTTTTAAATCAAATATAAATATAGTTATGCCAAATGCTTCTAACAATTATTATAATTAGGTAGGTTTTACGTATTATTATTAATAATAATTTTATCTGTGAGTCTGTAAATAGTAAATACAGTGCTTTATGACCAATTGCAATAACAATTAGGTATAATTCATATTAAAACAGTTAGGTACCTACATGTTTTAATATATAATTAAAATATCATGAGAAAATGACTCATAACATAAAACTATAATGTCTATCATAATTAAATGTTCATTAGCATAATAATCACAATCTATACTATCTATATCTATAATTTATATTTATTTTTTTACTAAAATTGTAAAGAACACATTATGATAAATTACGCGTACAATTTATATAAATCTTAATTTTTCCATAATTTCGAAAACGTTTATCAATGGCTAATATTTAAATTATCAAAGTAGGAAATATTAAGCATAATGTTTTAAAATATTACGATATTACCAAAATATCATTAATAAATCTAAAAGATATATCATATTCCAATAAGAACATCATAGTTACTCGAAATATATTATATAAAATACGCATATTTTGTAATTTTAATTAATTGAACTCTTGCAGGTGTTGATCGAATAGAATATCATACCAAATATCAAAGAAAATGTATTTTATTATTGTATTATATGCTTTAATTATTCACTATAAATTTAATAATATAGTGTTTGGTACACATTTCCTAAAATTACATTTGATAGTTGATTTTATGTTTTATGAAAGAAGAATGATCACGTAATACAAGTAATAACATACACCAAGATAACCAAATACATATATAGCATGGGTACTTTATTGTAAGCTAATAATGACAATATAATTTAAAAATATTTTTCACTTAAGACAGACGTTTTACATAGGTAACTTAGAACATATTTGTAGTTATTAATTGTTATTTTCAAATATTTTATTTTATCAAAAATATTTATGTTAGCTTGATACCTATAATTTATCATAGTAATTAATAACTGACAGAAATATATAATATATAGGGTGATTCTTTTATCAAACAACACTCATCATTTGAAAAGTATTGAAAGTGTTGTTTGATAAAAGAATCACCCTGTATAGGAATATTATTTAAAATTTGAAATCCATTTGTTAATCGGTAGGTCAGTAAGTTTGTAATGGATAAACAGATCCAGCGTGTAAGACGTTTGTTTTTTGACAATTATTTATAATTTTTAACATAAAAACGAATGCGACTTTCCGCTTTGATATACGTGGTAAAATAAGTTATATATACATAATATAATAATATATCGGGCGGAAGGACTTTATCGGTGAATGATGATTTTACCCGCGTCAATTGCGCAACCATGGAAATCGGTTAGCTCGGGCGTTTAACAAAGACAGATGGAGAAATGCAAAACGAAAAATATCTATTGATAGAAACCAGTAGTTGTATGAATGGGAATAAAAATACAGTGAAATTCACCAATTATCATCGGCTATTGTTGTTGATCAACCCTGGAACGTGAAAGTCTTATTGGCGACGAACGCCTACAAATATATGAAATGATTTTCCGCCGAACATTGCTACCACGGGGCTTAGGTCACAAAAAATGAAATTCTAGGTATTTTTCCGATAGAAAGTAATCATTACACGATCAGATACAAAAAATAACCCACCGGATTCACCGCAACCAACGTGTAAATTAATGAAATCCACCGTGACTGTTTTTAGTACTACGGCAAAAAATGGTAAAAATAAATACTTTTCTACCTATCTAAAATAGTTATATAGAATTATATATTAGGTAGTGTTGTTGAGAAATCATTGATAGAGGTTGATAGAGGTTTGACCCGATTGATCAAGCTCATTGACGTGTAGCTAAACGACGGAAATGTAACCAAATCAAAACTAGGGCAAATTTGTAATTTACTTTTTTTAGCCAAAGCGCTCACAGCTCTATACAATAGGTACAGAAAAAATACCTTATTAAAATACCATATTTTTATACTTACATATAGAACATATCTATTCCTCCACTACTTCACAAGTCACAACCACCAAAAAAATCCATTAGTTAAAATGAGATTTATATATTATACATTTATCTAGTAAACTTTAATGAAAACAATGCTCATATCATACAGTTTAATATTTTAATGAATTTTTCTACACGCAAATTATTTAATTATTTAATAGTTAGTATTAAAGGTAGATATTATTAATTAATTAAAAATATTACAAAAGCTTAGTATGTAGGTATTATATTATACACAACAGTATAATAATAAATTTAAGAAAGGTATTGATCTTAAAACGTATGTATTTAAAATGGTGAGTAGGTTAACTGGGTACTGTTTTATTCTGCAATATTACGTATAATTGTCGTTTATACAATCTAAGATAACGTTTCTTGTCTTTGCGATGATAAATTATAAGAACTTGTATGCGCAGCAATTTTAACATGTTTACTCGAGTATATAATCATATCGTCAAATCAAACTTGATAAATTATAATTGTATGTGTGTAAATTAAATATACCTATACCTTTTAAAAATAGTCATTATAAACCTTTACATTTGAAAATATTGTAACTTATTACTTAGTCATAATTTGTGGAAATAAAATATAAATTGCTATAATTTATTGTACTGATAATAAATAACTAGGTATTATAAAGATGCATTAAAGTAGGTACCTACAAAATTACCCTATATAGGTGTAGCAACGTGTACTTGGTATTTTTTGTAGTGGTACCTATTAAAACTATATTTTCTCTTTTAAAATCATGGTTGCATCCATCTAAAAAAAGTCATATACTTAAAGATCTGTTTCAGAAAACTTTTTCAAAATACAATCCATATAGATACAACTGGTTATTTTCTACTGTTTGTATATATAACTTCTCTTTTAACCTAAAATCATGAATTATCTGTCTGTCCGACATACAATATAATACATAGTCGATAAACACTCACATATATATTATAATCATTTATTGGCAATTAAAAAAAATAAATATTTTAACTATGAAATTTATATATTTATATATTTAACGATACCTTATTTATTTTAATCATGGTTGCGAAATTTGACTGGAAAATTTTTATAGTTCTAAGGCGAAAACAAATACTACTATCATGAAAATTGGTACGGTTTAAACATGTAATATTGGAGTATATAGGTAATTTTTATAGATTTACAAATCAAGTTGGTCAATACTAGCTAAAATAATATAATAAAGTATTGGATAAAATCGATACCTAAATGTTTGGTATTTATGGATATAATATATTTTTATTTTGAAAAACGTGATTTAGGGTAGGGTTTTTTAATAAAGTATATGATATTATAGTCGAGTTTTCTAATATATTTCTATTGGTCTCATTTAATATAAGAATTTAGTTTTGTATTATTTAAGGTCTCAAAAATGAATTGGTAAAACTTAAATAATAAGCTATTAAAAATATTTAAAAATTTAAGTGTTGAAAATATAAGTAGGTATAATGTCGGCGATTTGCTTAGTGATGCTTTTAAAATAGTATGATGATGAGCGACCGATTAAAATGACGCAATAGGTATTTCTATAAATTATCTGTGTGCTTAAAAAATCGTCGTCACGACACATTACTACATTATTTAGTGTATATTATGAGTATTATAAAGTCTGAAACACGCAGATTTCTCCGGATGTCCTCGAGCATCTTTATCAACGGTAAGAAAACATTACAAATTATAATAATAATAATAATAATAATAACAAATAGATCTCTACCGATGGAAAAATATTACATAACGAGTATACTCCAGCAGACATTTTTAACAATTCTCGATGGTAATTTGTTATATATTATTATCATATTGCGTGCGAATTTTTGTATACACGATGTAAACATACAGCCATACAGGTAAAATTAAATATGTGTTGTAGATATATGAATATGATTTTCACATAGAAACACATTGACGGATACGGTTTCACAATAAATGCAATTTGTTGGATTCGGTGGTCCTGATCAAGTAGGTACCCACTGTTCCATCACCTTCACTATTGCTCTTTAGACCTAAACGATATCAGACCTTGGACTGACCAAGGACACTGCTTCAAACGAACCGTTTACGAGTTACCACCGTCATCTCGGAGTTTCATACTACGGATAATACTTACCGATTAAAAAGGCGAACATGTTAATGTAACGAAATACAAAATAATAACGATAAGTAGGTACAACACTTTTATTAGCATTATTATAGGTCGATACCTGGTTTGAATGTGTACGAGGTTATTATTGGCAGATATGTATAATGTATATATATAATGATTATAATGTCAAAAGAAATTATTATTGAATGGAAAATTACTACTTTGCGGTAACGGGTTGTGAAATAAATGACTAATAACCCAATAGGTTCTTTCTACAAAATCAACACATTCAAGTATTATTCAGTAGTAGGTAGGTACTTATTTAAAATATGACTAACAAAACATTATACACTTTAAGATATAAAATATCTTTAATCACGTGAGTATATGATCAAATCAAAATAATTTTACTGGAATCATACGATATTGCAATTTTATGTAAGCTGGCATTATTAAAACCCTTATACGGATTTCCTATCACGGTTAAAATCTGTATATCCTCCTTTGCCGTAAGTCCTACTAGAATGTAAAACAAAAATTCATAATTAATATAGGTACCCTTATAATGTAATTATTTTTATAGCACATAAAAAATAGTTAATTTCTATTACACACACCCAGTTTTAGATTCTGAGCGAAGCGATAAATGTTTTGATTTAACAGTGATTTGTGTTTTTTTTTGTGTCTCTTTCACCTTTTGGGACACTATAAATGCTTCGATTATTTTTCAACAACGTCTAAGGAAATACTACAATTTTACTCAAAACCAGTTTTCGACTAAATCGATTTTGGTTTTAGGTGTATCTCTAAAAAATGTTTACCGCAGATAGATATAGGTATACGCGCAATTTTCACTGAATGTTTACATAAGCATTTTCTATACACCATAACATTTTCAAAATATTTTGACACGTGTTGAGCTATTTACAGTTTTATGGAATTTTCGATTTTTATTAGATTTTTTTTAAAATTTATATTGATAAAAATTTTTTTGCTCAGTCAAAAACTTGAAAATAGAATACAAGGTTCCTCATAATAGTGTTTGTAAGTGGACATTAAAAAAAAAGTTGACCGTAAATCCCCAATATTTTTTATGAGTGCCAAAATATAATTTTGACAAACTTCGTAAAATCAAGAAAATTTACAAATTATTTTGAGTTAGAAATTCATAAAAAAAATTGTCAACATTTTTACAACATTGGATAGTCTTCGATTTCCGGAGTTTGTCGATTGCGTCCAAGACGCAGGTAAACGACTTTTTGCCCACCTTTTCCGTGTTCCGATTGCGTCCTATTGTATATAGTAGGTAAACGTTAATGTGACCCATAAATTGACATATTAAATCTAATATATTTGTCATAAATGGTGTGCAGGTATATTTAAACACGAAGTGGTTTTTACTTGATGATTTTACGAACATTTTATCTTAAGGCTGGTACTTTTATCGATGTACGATTTCGTAGCGATTTAGTACGAAAAGTGCCTTAGAGTCGAGAGATACCTATTTTAAAGTTTATTGTTTATATTGAAAATTTAAAATGAATACTCAAAGTATTAGCTAATATAGTTTGGCCATTAATAAAAATACAAGGATGTCATTTTCATTTGGGCCAATCATTGTGGCGTAAGATCCAAGAACTTGGATTGACCTCAGAGTACAATAATTCATCCAGTGAAGTAGGATCATTTTTAAAATATATTTTCGGATTGCCTTATCTAAATCCTGATATGGTAGGGGAATTCTATGCTTATGAGTTATCTTCCATTCAGCCTTTAAATGAAAATCTCAGAAAATTTACTGATTATTTAATTGATTACTATATTGATTCAAATTCACATTTTCCGCCTGAAATGTGGGCTGAAATGAGCAGCAGTATGCAGCGTACTACAAATGCTTGCGAAAGCTTTCATTCAAAATTTAATTCTTTTTTCTACACATCGCATCCCAATATTCATCAATTTCTAAATATTTTAAAACAATGTCAAACAGATACATTCATCAAAATAACGTCAAGTCATAATTTAATACCTGTTAAACGCAGAGCAAAGTATTTGAAAAAACAGCAATTTATTGATAAACAAATAAACAACTTAAATAATAAAATTATAACCCCTTTACAGTACCTTAAAACTATTTCACTTAAAAATCCTTTTTTTAAATGACGTATTCACTAACTAGAAATGTATTATTTAAATTATTTAATCCTACATATTTGGACTTAATTTTATTGATTTTTGTATTATTATTATTTTATAACACTAATTAGAAATGTATTATTTAATTATTTGTTCCTATAAACATATTTGGACTTAATTTTACTGGTGGAATAGAAATGTATTATTTAATTATTTATTCCTATATACATATTTGGACTTAATTTTATTGATTTTTGTATTATTATTATTTTATAACACTGTCTAATTAGAAATGTATTATTGAATTATTTGTTCCTATAAACATATTTGGACTTAATTTTATTGGTGGAATAGAAATGTATTATTTAATTATTTATTCCTATATACATATTTGGACTTAATTTTATTGATTTTTGTATTATTATTATTTTATAACACTAATTAGAAATGTATTATTTAAATATTTAATTATTTAAATTATTTAATCATATTAAAATATTGAGTAAATTAATGGTTGTATATTATACAATAGGACGCAATCGGAACATAAAAAGGTAAGAAAAAATAATTTACCTATCCGACTTGTGGACGCAATCGACATACTGAAAAGGTATAAAAGGTTGAAACGGGACGCAATCGGATGACGCCCTCGATTTCTCATGGAACGTTTTTCTTATTGTCGTAATTCAAAAACGAATAAACGTATAGATAGGTACTTTAAATTTTTACCGAATGTTTATTTATAACAATATCAGTTTAAAAATATTAAAAATACCTAGACAAGGTTTTTTTATAAACATTTTAGTTAAAATTATGGCAAAATTTATCAATTTTACAAATTATTTTGTAGTTGAAAATTAAAAAAAATGTTCAATTTTTATAGCAAAGCATAAAAATGTGAAAAAAGTAAGTAGGAAGTTGTTCATTCGGTAACAAAAAACTAGAAAATATAAGAACACGGTTTTTTTTATAGTTATTTTAAGTTTAAATTTGAACGAAATTACATATTATATTAAAATACGTCATACAAAATTTAATTTAATCTACTATAATAATAATTCCTAATTGTAAAATAAATTACTTTAATCACAATAATATCATAAAATATACCCAAGTCTTGAATACATCAAAACAACAGGTAGGCACGGTCAATATAACTATCATAATAACGTAAAAAAAAAATAGGTAGGTTTATATACATTTATAGCGGATAATAAATTGCAAAAAATTGCTTTAAATTATTGCATTTGTGATAGCGTTGATATAACTACCTATATAAATAATACCAGACGTAGATATATTTACATTTAGTTTATATTGAAGACGGAATTGAAATTCAATGAAAATGTAAGTACCTACTGCTTTCAAAACTATTATACACGACAAAATCACGAACTGGAAAAAAATGTGCATGTATTAATATGATCTGCGTTTTACATACCAAATACTTATACTTATCACTTACATTACGACCACATCATATAAGTAATGACAAATACAATCTGTTACATATAGTACAATAGATATTTTGTTATAAGTTATAACACACTCAAGGTTTCTCGAGTAAAAAACACTATTGTCAGGAAAAAAACCATTGCGATTAGTTCCGTTCTAAATTTGTTTGCTACAATAAAAAGGCAACGCAGTTACAGCAGTTTTGGGTGAAAGTCTTAGATTTATTTTTGGTGCAAGGCGTAGGCTACAGTATCCTTGAGTTGTTTAGGAAATCGATGAAATGGTAGCAAATACTTATCACACACACGCGCATACGCTATAGAGGTTTTATAACCGTAGGTCGCATTATGGACATTTGTCGACTAACCGTTTTGGCAAAGCTCCACTCGAACATAATATATATTATTACAATAATATACACAAGCACAAGGATACGTATTCTTGCACGTAATTATCAACGTGTTATAGATCCATGGTATATTATGATATATTTATCTTACCTGCGATTGGTTTTGATCGGCTCATCTTCGTCCAATGAACTGCCGGCTCCTGAATCCTGCAACAATCAATAAATAAAAATGCATTAGACAATTAAATATAGTCGTCAGCTTTATACTTAAAGAATTAAATCAAACAGTTCATGTTTATACGATATGATATTAATCATTTATAATACATATATAAATCAATATTTTATGCGACAACAAATTATAAAAGTTGACATATACTTTTAAAACAAGTCTTAAAAAAAAACATGAAAAAGTAATTAATGCTATAAAATGTTTGCCCGTTAGTTGAAACTGTTGTTTTCATTATTATGCATTATACTCGACTTTATTTCAAGGTTAGATTTAATACGATTAAATCGCACGAAGATTGTGAATAACACATTTAACTAGAACAATTTTTTTATTGAATCAGATTTTTTTTAAACGAAAAAAAATTTACTTTTCACTTTACAGTAGCAGTTATATTTACCACGTAGTAGAGAAAAAAACCTGATTTATTTTATTTTTATATTTCCTACGTGTGATGTATGGGCCAAGTTCAATGTACTGCAAACAATTGTTTATAACAGTACACAGCCTGGCCCCATCGTTCAATATAATAATTATCATTACTGAGCACTGGAAATTGTAATGCACAGTATCTAAGCAACTAACCGCAAAACACAAGCCTAAATAATTTTTTTATGAAGTTTATTTTTATTGTTGGTATAACTGCCAGGCTTTCGAACGATCCACAACACTATAATAAACTGCAAATGTATATTTTGTACCGGTCGCGGTGAACAAAAGAGATATCAACTACAAATGGTTTGTGGTTAGAATATCATTTTCCGCCGATATGATACACTTTTATACACATATACACTTTATAATAAATAAGTCCACAACAAACAGTTTTAATAACAACGATAATTCAAGAAAATCAAACAAATGATGTATTATCCACGATATTGCGGGATTACCAATTTAATCAAAAAAAATCATAATTATTATTTTTTTTTGAATAATACAAAATAATATAACATACACAAAGATGCTAATTACAAATTAGATAAGTATTATTTAATTGTTTGACAACGACTTATATTTCCTGTCGTTAAAATGAAAATGCATATTATAGTATATTTCTACTGAACACTTAAAAATGTATACTCGGTTCCTTGATATTTCGAGTTTTAATGACATCATTTCTTCTAAATTAATTTATATTATTCTTTCAATAAGAATTATAACAAAATAAACTTAGCATTTAAAATAAATGGTAAGTTTTTGTTTAAACTATTATGATGATTTAATTATAAAATTGAAAGTTATATATGTACTTAAAATATTAATCGATTTTTTTTATGATTATAGAAAAACTCATTATCTTAACTTAGGCACACTTCAGTTTCATAGACAGTTGAAAGTTACGAAAAATCCGTTTAATACACAATGGGTTCCCTACTTTAAAAACAATTATTCAAAAATAAATGACTCATCACAAGTATATAGTGAAAGCTTGTTGAACTATAATGATATTTATTATTTACAATTAAAAACCCCACATTAATATATTATAATTCTATTTAGGTATTTATACAGTTTTTTAAATTCCAAAAGTGGGAAATTATTATTAAATTATTATAAATTTACATTTTACAAGTGCTTGTTTACAAATATATAAATATAGGTAATATAAACTATTAAAGAAAATAGGAATTACTGAATAACAAAACAAAAAAGTTGTGTTAAATGTCATATGAAAACTAGGCAAATATTATACGATAACAAGATCATAATATTAACACAAATTAAATTATGTCTGAATTAATGTCACGCTTATGACTCATACTACTAAATTTGCAATGAAATAAAATAATTTTTCGTTCATGTTTAGATTTGAATTTACTAGCAGCATTTATTTTTCATATTTCTATAGGATTTTTACGTTAACGACGTCAGTGATGGTAACAGTGTTGAGAAGATGATTACCTACATATTATGCGGATGACATCGTGCCCTACAATTGAACATAGGTAAATCTGTAAATTTAATTTTGCGGGCGCCGTGCGGAAGATTCACGTGCGAGCAATAATAACAAACGATTGTGTGTCGCGGACACTTTCACTGTCACGACCCCGGCTTGCACGACCGCGACAAGACACGGTTATAGTAGATAGGGTTGTATATAGTTGACCAACAAAAATAATAAAGCAATAACAATAAAAAAAGAACCGAAATTAATTTATACCATTTAAACGATTTCAAAACGATTTTCTCGGTTCTAGGTCATGAAGAGGCGAAAAAAAGGTTAAAATTGTGTAGACAAAATTAAGTCATACACACTTCACTGGCCGTTGCGTCGGTACGTGCCACAGATGACCCGTGATCTCCAGGTTGTTTAGCTTATTTTTCACATTATAAAACGTATAGGTAACAGTTGTGTGAGTAGTATATTTATTGAATTTATAATTTAGCTTCTAATATTTATCATTATAGTTTTTACTTTTATTCAACAATATGTCAATAACAATTTTACCAAAACACATTACTCATTATAGCCATTAGCATTGACATTATAGACATTATACACACATATTTCCAGGTTTGTCTGGTTTAAATAGTGTTTTGAGTGTTATATATATATAGCCTTCGATAATTTATACTAATTCAAAAATTGTTGACAGTGTAAGACATATGTTTGGAAGGTTTTAAAATTTACAAGATACACCATTCCGTAACTCTGTGTACATGAATAAACGCTCATTATTTGAAACTAATTACCTAGGTACAACTTAACTTTTTACACGATTAATAATAATTATAAAAACGAATGTATCAATAAGCGTAGGTACCTATTAAATATTAATGAACTTAAGTTAGGTATTTGAATCAAAATATATACACAACCGTCAATAGTAAATAAAAACGTGAGATAAAATAAAATAAATAGAAATAGTTTAATTTTTGAAAAATATAATACATAAAACAATTAACTATTTATACTTTATAGTAAATTTGTTTATACATATAGTAGTTCGAACCCCAATCAAAATATCTGTGATGTATCACTAATACGAGTACCTACGGAGTAGTATCGCTTAAATCATTAGAATCTAATATAATGCAATATTCAATAATAATAGTATAATAATTATTGTTATAGGTACTAAAAATCATTTCCGAAAAACAATATACAATACTATTGGATTAAAAATATTCTACGGACATACGAATATAAATCGTTTGTTTTTTACAACTTTCATAATGTATGCCACTGTAACGCGTAATAAAATGGTTGAAACATTTAGTTTGAAAAACATATTAATATTTGAATTTTGCATTTCCGTTAAACAATTGTTTGTTGCAAATTAAACTAAAACACAAATTTAGTATTATAAATTGTATGTAAGACGTTACAATGTAAAACCGCAACAATAACGTCAACGATACTACACTATTATGACACGGACAATATAATAAGTGCACCACACATACACATTAACAACGAACGTCAAAAATTAAAACATTACATAAGTACGGAGATTTTGTTGTGCCGACCACTGCGATATCGACACGTACATACTACAATATATGTATGTAAAAAAAAAGGTTAGGTTAGGTTAGCTACTAGCTAGTAGGTACAAACATTATATTATATTTTTGATTATTGTTTTGGACATTATGCGGTTGAGAATACTGTATTACTGTTACGAACCGTATAAATCAACTGTATACAGTTAGACGTCTATAGACGCTTATAAAAACTTGGCAATTGATAAATTATTTGTTTGAGATATAAAACAAGAGATATAACTAAAGATATAAAACATTAAAACAAATGAGATAGGTAAATGAGAAATATATGTATATAAATATAAATGTTAAATACATCTCCTCTTTGTATACACTTTGATTTTTTATTACAGTCAATAAATAGCCATAAATTAATATTTTCGTAAATATATTCTCTTAGAGAATTTAAAATTAAAACCACTGAAAATAATTAATACGTCTTTGTTTGACGATCACTAAAAAAGAGAGGTTGTAGGTGTAACATTATAAGAAATCACAACAAAATGTAGAAGGCATATTAAGCGCGATGAGTGATTACAAAAAAAAATTACGAATAAATACAGAAAACCCGAAAAGATAAGGATCGATTCGCATGGAAAAAAATCACTTGCTCCCGTAGGTAGGTATATTATATTTTAATAAAGTATAATATAATGCACGAACACAGTACTATATATTACGTGTGCGCGCTTGAGGCTATAAGACTATACGGTTGCAAAATCCACTATACAATGGCTGTATGCGTTTGAATTATAATATTATAATATATTATACACTTTCGACGTCGTCGCACGATGGTGCAGAATACAGATATAGATACATTTATTTTTAATAAAAATACTGAATGATGCAACTCGTCTATTATAAATTTATAACATACATTATATTTAGGTGTGTGTATACAGCGTGGTGCACCGGTGCTGCTGATGCATTTTAAATGTTCGACATACTACGCGGATAAAACAATACAATTATTATTGTTGCCTGGTTGCAAAACCGCAGCAGCACGCGGAGACCGGTGAGCGATAATATTGTGATCACATAATATTATAATTGTAAACACTATAATATAGACAACACGCGTTATAATTTACGGTTATTATATTTTATATTATTATCATTCCTGCTGTACTGATGGTTATAATTACTATTGTGGAATATGGAGACATACGCACTGCTGTAGGACGGTATTATTGTGGTATATCATAATGTAATGTATTGACTATTGATGTTTAGGTATTAGAATAAATCGCAACTACGCATACGACGGCCCATCGATCCGGTCATGGTACAATGCGTGGAAGCAAATCGTGCAAAGTTTTAAATTGAATATTTAGGAATTAAATAGAAGAAAAAATATTGCATTGTATAACGCATTGACCTTGTAAAAGGTGTATTTTATGGGGTTTTTTTTCTATCGACTGTTCAACACGAATGGCGCAAGTGCTTTATAATATACATCATATTTTATGATTTCCCAATATATATAAAGTTATTTTTTTTTTTTTTTGTATACAGGACAACGAAATTACACATTTAGAACCCTGTCGGCTGTCGTACCACAGACACAAGGTGGTACGAACGCATCTATATCAACAGCTATTTGCCAAACGACGTCACGGAACTGGTATACGCCCCTATGAGTTACGATTTTAGTTTGTATTTATAAATGTAATTAATGACACATAGCTAAAGGACGTATATAACATATATTTATAACTAAAAACAACTTTGCAAGATGAGCATTTTCTCCTTCCAAGTTGTTATGGATGATACGGCGTATATTATAAGCGCAATTTATGGGGGGCTCGGTGACTTGGGAGTGATTAGCAACCACAGTTCTTTAATTAGCGCCTTAATAATTTATGCAATTTGTGGAATAATTGAAAAAAATAAAGAGCTTCAAGTCTTCAAGACCTTAATTTTTCATTGAAATTGAGCCACTTTATAGTGTATACTGTTAAAATATGAATTTTAGGTAAATACATAATTTTTGGTTGACATTTTATGTATTTCATCGAAGAAGGAAAACACACGAGAAAGACGTGTTGAGTCAGTCTTACAAACATTCAACATAGCAAATTTCTGTTCAATAGAACCAATCTTGTGTTGTTAATTTTAATATCACAGTAAGTTGACCTATGTGATCAAACTTAAAGGTATAAGAACATTATCTATGTTCTCTCGTTAGATATTTACGATTTTTAATTAGACGTTTTTTTTATTAATTTCGATGTATTATGGGATAATGGGATCCCAGTGCGTAAATAGTAAATACTATTTAGTATATTGAAATTATATAAAACAATACCTTACCATATTTTAGATTCTGAGCGGAGCGATGAATGTATTGATTTTACAATGATGTGTGTTTTTTATTTTTATTCTTATTTTTTTGTGTCACGATAAGTATAGTCGAAATAATGCTTCGATTTTCTTTAACAGCTGTAACTTGCTTGGTGGGAAAGTGAATCTATTGGTGTATTAGGGAGGTCATTTTTTAAAATTCCCAATAATTTTCAAAAGCGCAGGGAAAAAGAAAAGAAAAATTAAGGAAAAACGGGAAGTTTTACGCAAAATCGATTTTGGATTTTGGTATAACTCTAAAACAAATGACTACAGATACATACAATTTTCACTGGTTATATTAGCATTTTCTATACACGATAAAATTTTCAAAATATTTTGAATTGTTTTGAATTGTTTACTATTTGTTGGGTAAAAAAGCTTGAAAATTGAATACAAGGATCCTAAAATATTACCTAAAGGCTAAAACAATAACTCTTGAAAAATATTAAAAATCTATAGACACAATTTTTTAATAAGCATTAAGCATAAAGTTCAAATTTTAGCAAATTACGTAAAAATAACGAAAATGTGCAAATTATTTTCAATTAGAAATGCACAAAAATTTTTTTTTTTAAATCTAAGATTTGAAAATTTAATTCAATATTCTTCTTAGTTTGCCTACCTTTTTTAAAAAAAAAATGTCTACCTGAAAATCAAATTTAATTTTTATGAGCGTTTGAAATTTTGACAAAATTAAATATTAAATAACTGAGAATAACGATTTTAGTAATTTGGTGTAATTTTATAATATTAATACAACTTACTGTGGCTACCGTATTAATAATATAATATAATATAATAAAAATATAAAATAAAATATCCACATTATTGACAAACCTTCTCAGCTCAGAATCGTTTTTCGTATACAATGATATTATATCAATGAATTCAAATTTAATACCATCCATTATTAGTGACCCACTCGTAACGCTCCTATACTGCAGCAGAGCGACATCCACTTACTCGCTCTTTTTAGACTTACGTTAAATTACATACATACTTAGAAGTGAGACCAATGAGTTTTATAAATAAATATATAATAACGTATAAGGTACCGACCTAACAAATATGTAGGTATGACACTATAAAATAATCACCATTTATCTGTTCAATACGAAATTTTGCAAAAGTCTAATATTACAATAAACATAAACACATAAAAAACTCAAAAATTATACTTTAAAGTTTAATCTATTTAATATACCTATATATAGTTCTTATTATAGATAGCATAGATACATAAATTTATACTTATCATTGAATTGAATAAAAACAATATGAATAAACAATTAATTAATTTGTTTCAAACAAGCCATTTTTAAATTTATGACAAATATTTCTTCAAAGTATAATCAAAACACGAAAAGAGCCGGTGTCGATTTATAAAAAAAAAAACAAAACAATAATCGGGTTAAGAATATGGTGTCGACGTGTCGTCTTTGAGATGCTTTGTTCGTTCAGATAACGATGTAATTGCCGAACGCTGGTTTTTAATCGGCCTGATTTATTGTCATAATAATAATAATATTGTTATATGGAACGAATGTAGAAAATCGTAATACACCAATAGAACAAATCGGTAATTGGCGAACAAAGAGAAAAATATCGTTCAAAGACCTTCAAGTTCAAATACCCGATGTGTGTGAATACGTAGCGCGAATATAAATATACAAATCCGAACCGGGCAACGTAGCTGGTGTACATACAGAGTGAATGAAATACGTAGACGACCAAAAAAACACAATCCCAGCCGAGCGTACGTCGGCGGCATGTCTTAAAATGGCAATCCCGTAATCAAGGGGCGATGCGGCACGATAGTATCGAGTAGAATGAATATAATCGACAACGATTGTGAAAATTAAATCGACGAATACGAATATTTATTTATATAAAACGAGTAAACATACTTTATAGTTATTATTTGAAGAGTTCAACAAATTATTAAGTTAAAAATAGTGAAATCCCCATAGGTTGACACTGAAACAGTAAAGCAGCTGTTAAATTCTGGCTGTAGTTAAGATTAATATTATATAATACAAAATATTACACATTAACTCCACAGTTATAAAAATTAAAACAGAATAGGTATTCTTCATTTAAGACACCCGAACACAACCCTATGGCACCCGTTTCGGAATCAACTTTTATAAATTTCATCGAAAAGTGAATCGGCCAAAAAAGGAAGGCTACAATTTTGATCATAAAGGGTCTTACCCATTTTAGCCAAGTGTCCATACATCTATCATTTATGTATACATATAAACTTGACAAATTTATAGTTTGGAATTCAATTAGGAAATCTATACAAATTTAACATAGCACAGCAGTCCACCGTTTAAATTACTATATATAACTATAACCAAAATTTAATCAATTAATGACAGCTACAATATTTACAATTGCTAGAAAGACCACCAACTCAAAACCCTACCAAAGTACTGATCTTTAAAATTGCAAAATGTTAATAAAAGAGTATTTCATTATAATATATTTCTATGTTTATTTTGAATTAAATACTTGAAATAAAAACATATATATTCGCACAACGATAGATATATGAACACGATATCTAAAAAAAAATATGTAGATCGACATAGTATCAATATTATAAAAATTAAAGAATATTAGGTACCTATACCTCAAAAATTGAGAAAAAAAGATTGATCAACTGAATTATTATTCAATACAATTGCAAATGTGAAAAAAACAAATAGAAAACTGAATTCACGATATTTTACACCAATAAAAAAAGCATAATAAAATATAAATTATAGTGCAATAATATCATTGGACGATAATTTGTTGCGTTTTTATAAACGCGTTATTTTTCCGTAACAAAAAAAATATACCTATAGCGGTCTTCACGTAATTATGAATTGTCTGCCACAGAAATACAACTATACTGACACCATAAATAAATATAATATATATAATAAAATATATACATATATCAATACATATGTATTATGTGTGTAATGTACACATATATTATACAAACACGTTGTCGTTGACATAGTGCGTGAAGCATTAATTCGTATAATATTAGTACCAGCTTTATATTTATATGTATGATGTATCTATATATTAATTGTATAATACTCGTCATAGCCGTACCTACAGAATACGCATGGTAACATCACAATATTATACATCATCATTACGAACGGCGAATTACGGCGATCTGAGTATCCGACCGACAGACAATAACAAATCGACGACTATTGCATGAGCCACCGCTGCACCGTTGCATCGCACCTACAAAAAACGTACACGAAACACAATAACGGACGACCATCAGCGCAGATGTGGGTCACCTGGCTGTCATATAATAGATATACACGGCATGTACCTCAGCCTAATATTATATATAGGTACATTATACCTATATAACTATACACAATAATACAATATATACAATATACTCCAACGGCAGCGAGCATGCGGAAATAATGATGCGAAGTTGTCCACCCTCCGCACGAGAAAGACACGGCTGAGTGATATGATATCAGTTGTAATGTTGCTACATAGTAGGTACAATTATATATATATACATATGATGTGATATCGACCGGCCCATGTTTTTTAATCGAGGTTTTTTTTTCGTTCGCTGACAAATATAATCTGTATTTTACCGTCAAAACTAGGTTTGCGAAACGTTTACAGCACAACGATGACAGGCGGATTAGAAGCAATATAATATATACCGCACTAAATGGGATACAAATATACTATATACTATAATAATACACACAATATAAAATATTGTTATTCGCGATTCATCGTATATGACACGGCCCCGCTGCGCCAAACCGGTGTTACGGTCTTCAGTATAAAATGTGCATAAAAAAAATAACAATTAATTTACGCGGGAACAATATATAATATGACATACAACGATCAGTTTAGTGAATTTGAGTGAGTGAACCTTGCTGCAGTATATAAAATCTGCCTGCGAATAAAAGAGACTTTGAGTGCGTTTTCAGGCTTCTTCAAGTGGTTCGATAATTATGAATTTTTTTAGTACGATAAAAAATAAACGATAATTATACATTTTTTTTGTATAAATTGTACTATTTGTCAAGATATAAGAGAAAAATCTTAACAAAAAATATTAGGTATCTAGTTATACTTTTATATTTAGACAAAATCATCATGCCATTGTTTTCTTACATAACCAAATCCAGTCATCCAGATATTTGTTTAATATAACAATATAAGTATATAGGCTTCTAGAAAAATGTACAATACGGACATTAGACAAGGAATTGAAAAATTATTCAACGAAATTGACCGAAAATTGAACATACGGAAAATCGTTTGTCCAATAGCGGAAAACTATGACCTGAGAATAAAACGAATGAATGTTAAGCCCAGTAATATAGACAAAAGGTGAACGATTGAAATGGTTTAAGAACGAGTTTAAAATTGATTTTGAATGAATGACAATGAATTAAAATGGTAGGTATACTTCGTGTAAATTATTATAATCTAGAAACTACTACTTTTTCTAATAAGTAACAACTAAATTTATAATAATATATTAATACAAAAATAAATTTTGTTTTTTAAAGAGATATACAATCTGTAACCTGAAGTGGTATAATAAGAATATGAGAAAATTTACAGTGACATTGAAATAATTGTTGGAAGAAGACACCCAGTAATAAAACTTCCTGTTGATTATTTTTTTTTTTTAATACATTTAAATAAGTATTTCATTATTTGTAGGGGTTGTGAACTGTAGTTAAGGTTGGTACGGTAAGTTGTTGTTACGGTAAGTAAGCAAAAACGTGTATGTATGGCAAGGTTTTTACTACTACGGACCCGGGTGATCAATGATCATCCATCCGGGTGGACTATGCAGTAGCGGGCGTTACTTATATACTCTCAGTCGCGTTGCGCAACTAGAAGCAGCCAACGCGCCGCGCCAAGCCACGGTTGTATTTTTTAACATTTTATTCTCTCGTTCTACATATTTGGACATCAAGCGAACGTCCAAATATTATTCCCAAATTATCATATTATAGTTATTAAAGATTAGAAAACCCTAGTTTTATTTCGGTTTAATCTCGTCCTGCCAGTGGCTGCCACACCGGGTATAGACCGCTCAAGATTTGTGCCACGTGCTGCTTTACAGACTTTTTCTACCTTCCTTGGCTCGTCGGAACCTAATGTAACCTTGCACACCACCACCATAGTCAAAATACCCAGGACTCGATAACTCCTTGCACCCGGCAACAACCAGTGCCCAGAAAACAAATAAAAAAACTCTTTGAGCTTAATTTCAGGCTTGCGGCACAGGTTGCACAAGATTTATTATAGCATGATGGTTGCAACGCTAAGAGAAACTAGACGCGTCGATATCGTTCGTTCTTCGGCACATCTTCGATAACAGCACTATGCGAAAGGCGTCAACACCATTGTATTCATCGACGGATGGTTCCCAAAAATGACGCGTCTCTTTAGTTCGTTCTTAAGTGATCACGTTACTGCATTATTTTCCTATCATGGTGGCCATATATTATATAACAGTATTACCTACATTACAATATTCTTTTATAATCATAATCATAATTATTATTATTATTATTCAATGTTTTAGAATGTAGTTAGGACAGGTGGATTTGTTCTATTCGCGGACAAAGATAGATAATACATAATATTATATCTTAGTCCGAGGTTCTATTGTTAGCAAAATTCGATTGGTGTTAACACATATTTTTTTTAAAAAAATTGTATATTATACTTTAAAATTGTACTATTAATTTAATAATATAGTCAGTATATTATGCTAAATTATACAATAGGTATACATTAAGATTGTACACTAAAAATAAATTTGAATTTTCAACGGAGTGATAAGTGTTTTTTAGAAAAGTCTATAGTCGAGTTAACTAGTTGCCGATTAGTGATATCGCTCCGCTCACTTCGATGCAGAAGCCAGTATCGTGTTATTATACATAAAAAAAAGCTGCAATAAATCCTTGCATTCAAAAAACATTTTAGTCTGTTTACCCAAAAACAGACATGGCTCTGATGAAATCGACTATTCAAATGTACAATTAGCTAATCAGGGTTTAATGTCCAACATATAAATAATTTCTACATGTATACCTACTATAAATGTATTATAACTATTAACTAGGTATCCAAATAAATGTGTTCTTAAAATAAATAACACATACAAAACACACACGGTATCGGGTATAATAAAGCTAGCTAAATAGCTTCCCTCACTAAACTCAACATTTAAAATATAAATTAGTTAGGTAGATAAAAAAGTATATAAATTTATCGAGATTATAGATATAATTCAATAGCTTTTTTGAATGATTACATTTAAAACATCGAACTTAATACTCGAACACGCTTAATAACACCCCTAAACTAATTAATTTGACTCAATATTTTTTTTTTTAAATCGATCAATTTAGTTTAGTGAAAATCCTAAGGGGTAACTATAATTTATATGATTGTATAGCAAGACAAAATTATTCAAATTGGATGGCTCACTTAACGCGCAAACCGTTTAAATCATTATAGCCATGAATAAATACAACCAAAAAACATGGCTCTCGAAATATTTATTTACCGATGTTTGGTAAAAGAATAATGTAAAAGAACCATTGCAAAGTCTGTTTTGTTTTGAAAACAGTTCTACAACCGAGCTATTTTAAGATTAGAACTATCATGAGGTAACGACAATATCATTTTATGCTTTGTAAAATAAGAACAATGTATAGGTGCATTCATTATAGGCATATTTTTTTTCATAAAGATATAATAATATAATACACCAATCTCATAAATTAATAAATTTATAAAACTATTTAATAATTTTAAAAAATATATTAGAAACCAAACGTTTTTGCATTATATTCGCGATCTTCTTAAATATATTATTGATGATATATAGTTTATTACAATATTATTTATTAATTAAATGTGATTCCACACATAAAAACTTATTCAAATATAAAATATATTGAAATAATATTACAATTTTATAACAATTTTCTATTCATTTAATAGTTGTTTTTTTTTAATCTTGATAATATAGGTAATAAAAATGACACTCAATTAATAATTAAATATGTCGTATTACTTTACGCCATTTTTAAATACAAATAAAACATACAATTGTTTAGACCTATCTTGTCTTGACATAAGTAGATGTGGTATATTATTAAATTACCACAAAATAATATGTATAGATACATGTTTTGGAACGAGATCAGAGATTATCGAAATTAATACCAATAATTTTGCCTCCAATATCAACAGAATAATCAAAATTACTGTCATCAAATATTTGTATTAGCTCTTTATATAACTTCTTTAGCATAACGGTAGATTAAGGACGTTATACAACCAATTACTTTAAGTATGGGATTTATTATGTACGGACCATGATGTGTGATGTATCACGTTACGAAAACAAGTTTGTCCGCTCTATTTAAGCAGCTGTAGGTTACATTACAAAGGGACCGTTTTTATAAACAGGGAAAGTAGTTAAATTTTCGTATAATACTTTCACGGTTAATGTATATAAAACAATAAACAAATAATATGGGACAGCCTTGTCCACGTATAGAAAATTATATTGGAAATCACTTTCTCTCCCCAATATAGATACAATTAAAAAATATATATAATTGTATTTCATACACAGAAAAAATACATACAAAATTAACAACTATCATTAAGAATATCATATAATATATTTCATAGTAAGACTATTATGATTACATTTTTTTAAATCTCAACTCGATTTTAAAATGATAGGTACCTATCAGTAAAAAGCAAATATTAAAAATAACTTGAGCAAATCATAAAAATATATTGCCTGTTCAGGCACACGAAATCTTAGTGAATGGTTCAAGTTAAAAAGAACAATTGGCTGAAACCCAGGAGGCAAGATTTGTAGGCAGGATCTAAATTATAATATAAAGACGATTTCGGCATATTCATATTTATATATTTTTTTATACAACCTTGTTATTATTCGATCTTACATGACAGTACGACATTTTTCAAATAAGTAGCATATATTACAGGTACCAAATTGATCCTGCACGACGTTGCATGTGACAAATTAAGTACCCGTGAACTTCCCCTGCTTTCTTAAATTTAAAATATAAACTACACAGATTTTGAACACAGTTATTTGTTTTGTTTTGGCCAAATATTAAATACAGTTTTAAAATATATCCAATCATAATAACTATTTTATTGTCTATAATCAAAAAGTATAAAAACAAAAAAATAAAAAAATTATAGTTTTTCGTAAATCAACTGTATTGGACATATTTTAAGTGTTAATTTTTGTTAATTTTTTAATCTATTTTCTATATTAGCCATTATGTTAAATTGTATGATAATCAGTCGAAATTGAGGATTCGCATAAGAGTCATCCGTTTTATGCCTTTAATTTAATATAGAATCAGATACATTTATAATATTATAGCTAATCCTACACGGCGTTGTCGGTAACAAATTAAATAATGCCAGTTTATTTACTTTGTCTTAAACTACGATGATAAATGTTTTAAGTTACACTTTGTTATTTTGGCCAAATACCTATAAAATACAGGTTTAAAATTATATTGTATTATAATATCTATTTTATTTTCTGTAACAAAGGGCAACCCTATACAAAGCAAAAATTATTAGATTTTCGTGAGCCACGTGTGACTGTGTGAGCTCTTCTTAAATATGCAAAATTTAAAAAATTTGCTTTTAAGTGAACATCATTGCGGGTACAGGATTACCGCCAAAATAACACTCGCCGATTATCACCATAACCATCCGCCAAAGGTTATATTCTGATTTCCACAAAAAAAATAATTAATTAATTATTTAAACCTGGTCATTTTTGCAGAAAATGGAAACCCCCGGATTATCTATGTACCTACTTGCAAATTTGAAATTATTAGTGCGATTTACTTCACTGTGAATCACTTACACGCATTCACATTGCTTTTTCTTTAAGTATAGATTATAAATATAATAAATTATATAGGTGAATGAACACCGCACGATTAATTAATTGATGGTCATAACTCATAATAATTCGTAATAAATGGATGATAATATAAATTTAGAATAGGTACCATTTCTATACTAGTATATTATCGTAATTAGTGTACATAATTTATAATATTTCATAGGCACTTAATCTGAGTACTGCCACTTTGTGGGCAATGTTTATTTTATACAAAAATAATAATAAATAGCTAAAACATCATATACTCGTACGGTATAGTTAAGAAATAAAAAACAACCCTCGGGTAGGCTGATTACTAAATCATCAAATAATTTTTAAATATTAATAATAATTGTGCATTCTAAATTTTTAAGTTCTTAACCAATAATATAGAAGATAGTATGTAAATCTTAATTTATGCAAGAGTTATAAAATTACAAAATGTTATAACAAAATAAATGTAAAATATATCTAAATCAAAATTAGTTACGATGTAAATTTTTTATCATTTCAGGAACATAACATTTACTGAAAAAAAAACCTCATACCTGAACCACGTTAAGGTTATTAACTTTGCTCAGAATTAAAAAAAAACCGTTACTTATCAACGTTTTATTCAAATGTCTGCATTTATATTACAGAGAGAACGACATTCCAAACGACGCGTCAACCTTATTTTAATTATACGAAAACATACACACAACACACATATATGTTTCTATTCTCTAATGTATATAAAAAATATAGTTATATAAACACTAAAACTCATGCATATACATTAAGATACCATCGAAATTGAAGCTGGCAAAATGTATACGTATTAAATAAGGAAACGGTTATGGAAATACGTTTTAAACCGGTATCAAGGAACCGAACTTCATGATAAAAAAAATGATGTCATCGCGAATAGTACCAGTAAAATTTTCATCTTATATATATAGGTACATTATAATATAATATTATAATAATATATTATATAAAACAACTAGCTAAATTACCAGTCGTTTTCCGGGAAAAAATTCTGATTGTTCAACTCCTCTTAGGTGTAACACGCTGTGGAAGCATTTTTTTTTAAGTATAAAATATGATATTATATTTTAATGTATCTCACCGGCATTGTCCGTAAGTTTCACAGCGGTATATGCGATAGATATAGTAGACACCGTGTGGTTTGTACGTTAATGTATAATTTAACTCTAAAGTATCAAAGTTATAACAAGTTTGTCGTTTTTACTTAATTCAACTAACGGCGAAGAAAAAAAAACAATGCAAAAAATTGGGTTCACCGAAACTGTGATTTGAACTTGAAACATTTTGCACTAGGTATAATGTATATAATACATAGAAGTGCCACTGCGCCAACAGGTTTATTAAAATAATAAGAATAATTATTATTAAAACCAATAGCAACCATTTACAAACAAAAATTTCTATCGTAAATCTCATAATTCCTGTTTGAGCACCTCCCCACGGGTTGGAAATTACACTTTTTAAATTAGCCTATCTTTTTCCCAGGGATCTTTTTTTTCCATGATACGGAGGACCGGAGAAGGAACAATGTTGCCAATACTTCTCTTAAGTTCCCAGAAGTCTAACCACCTTTGTACCAAATTACATCGCAATCGGTCAAGCCGTTTCAGAATTCATAAAGGACACACACAAACACACACACACTGACAAATATTCATTTTTATATATTATACAGATAAAACACCATCGTAATTGGAACCATGCAAATAATAGTCAAATATATCGTATCTTGCAGGTGTACTTTTTAATACAATTTTTTTATGATTACATTAAATAAAAGTATTAGATTCAGTCTTTGAATGTATAGGTACCTATATATATATATATATATATATATTACGTTTATATATACTTAAAAATTTGAAAAGCTTATTCATGTTAAAATACTGAAGTACATATCAATAATTTTATACTTGTGTCTTAAAAGTTAAAACTACATATTGTGTGAGCTAATCCGGTGATAATATATATTATTAACATATTATATTCAATTTTTATAGTATCGGTTGGATGTCTAACACTGTGCGAGTCACCCCACCCCTCCCTGGAAGCGGTCAGTCATTCCAAATTTCGAACGTACCTCGGGACCGGCAGCGTCCACCGAGGGTTTCCTGGGCGGCGGCGGACGGTTGTTCTTTTGGACGGCGTTCAGCCACGCTTTAACCCGCCTGTTGTTGCTGGCATTCCGTTTGTACGTCAACCGGCCACCATTGGCCACTGTTGACTCTTGCTGGCCACCACCACCGTGGCGTACGGACGACGGACGTCCATCGTCGCACAGTATCGTGGACCACGGGGACGGTGGACCGGCGGCCGCCGGAGGCGGCAGGACGTACAACATCATAGCACTGCGTACCCGAAACTAACGCTAAGCACAGTACGACAGAAGCCGCGGCTACTCGTAAGTAATATGATAACAATACGCCGTACGATCACGAACTCAACACCCGGTCTGAAAGCGGCCAGCTGCGGCGAACACCCGGGACGACGACGGGTTCATCGCGGCGAACGGATTTAAGAAATTCGATCGGAAAATGACGGTTATTCTAGGTATTAAATTCGTTTACGATAAACAATTTGAAAAATGACCAAATCCGCACACGATCTATCACACACAAACGCACGCCGCGATCACACGTGTCAAAGCGGTAGGGATTAACGAGCGCGCACACAATCCAAACGCAACGGCAGTCACGCAGACGACCGACTGACGCGCCGACGACGACACACTACGGACCTGCGAGTTCAGCTGGACGAGGCCGACACCGCTTCCACCACCACCACAACAGATCATGCTTTGTCGTCACCACGCGGCGCGCAATACGCGGAAATCGAGACGATGTTTCGATTTATCGCGGGTCCGATAGTGATACCTGAAATCTAAATGGTAGGTATTTAAAGTTTCCCTTGTGGGATTTATCGTGCTTCAGAATTGATCATTTTGGATTGACTATTGGTTTTTTTGTTATTTAATTTGACTAGAAAGCCTATGTGCGTTGACGCACAGTTTATTATAATATGATCACGTCTCGAGTCTCTATTATCATTAACGGTTGTTGCGATTATCGCCACGTGATTTTAATCCGGAAAATTGCCCTTATTGACGCTGGAGGTAACAAAGAGCTAACAAATGAATCAATTTTTTTAATAAAACAAAGAGAAAATAACAAATAATCTTTATTGTGACTTGTGACTCAAGTGAAATTGTAAAGTATCCAATTTTAAAGAATATAACACAAACAACAATGAATACACATGAAACGTATTAGCCACAAACTATAGATACTGAATCTTACACATAAAATAAAAATAAAATAATAGCCAAGTACCCGAAATTGAGGTAATCAAAACCACATTTATTAGTTTTAATGTTGTTATAAACAAAATACTGTACTATAATATATGAAACTAAAAGCGGTTCAAAACGATATTGAGTTTAAAAGTTAAGTACCTACAAAGTAAGACATGCCTAAAGAAATCACAAAAAAAGTTTTAAAACTAACAAAATGGGAGGGTAAATGCATGTCGCTCTGCTGTACACTAGGTTCCAAGTAGGTCACTGTTTAATGGATGGTATTAAATTTGAATTCAATGATAAAATATCATTGTATACGAAAAACGATTCTGAGCTGAGACGGTTTGTCAGTGTGGATATTTTATATTATATTTATATCGTTATTTCTTATTATTAATCGATAGCAGTAAGTTGAATTAATATTATAAAAATTACAACAAAATAACTAAAATCGTTATTCTTAGTTATTTAATATGTAATTTTGTCCAAATTTGATTATAAAATAACTATAAAAAAACTGTGTGATTATATTTTTGAGATTTTTTAATTATAAAATAAACTACTCACGTGGAACGTTGTTTTAAATTTTTAATCATTAGCTATAAAAGTTGAAAATGTTATCATTTTTTAACTACAAAATCATTTTTAAATTTAAAATTTGATATATATTGTCAAAAATCGAACTTTAAATGCTTATGAAAAAAATTGTGCCTATGTATTTTTAATAGTTTTCAACTACTATTGTAACAATATATTAGGAGCCTATTATGAACCAACGAATAAAATTTAATTGACATTCGTAGAAAAAAAACTAAAAAGCTAGGAAACTGAGTATGTCCGTAAACAGTTCAAAACAGTTCAAAATATTTTGACAATTTTATCGTGTAAAGAAAATGCTAATATAAACATATAGTGTAAATTTCAAGTATCTCCTGTTATTCGTTTTTGTTTTACAGCAAAATGAGAAAACCGCTACATGAGAATTCGAGTGAATATCCAATCTTGGAAAAATATAAACTTCAAATGCTTATAAAAATTTAATTTGACTTTCTTGTAGACATTTATTTTTGATAGAAGAAGACAATTTTATGAAAAAAATTGAATTAAATTTTCAAATCCTAGATTTATAAGGAAAACTTTTTATCAATTTCTAACTGAAAATAATTTGCATATTTTCGTTATTTTTACGCAATTTTCTAAAATTTGAACTTTATAAATGCTTATAAAAAATAATTGTGACTATAGATTTTTAATATTTTTCAAGAGTCATTATAACAATATATTAGGATCATTGTATTACATTTTCAAATTTTTATAACCAACAAATAAAATTTGATTGACATTCAAAGAAAAAAACCTAAAAAGCTAGGAAACTGAGTATATGTCCGTAAACAATTCAAAACAATTAAAAATATTTTGAAAATTTTATCGTCTGTAGAAAATGCTAATATAAACAACCATCGAAAATGTCATGTATCTGCGGCCATTTGTTTTAGAGTTATACTAAAATCCAAAATTGATTTTGCGTAAAAATTCCAGTTTTTCCTTAATTTTTCTTTTGTTTTTCTCTGCGCTTTTGAAAACTATTGGGGATTTTAAAAAATGACCTCCCGAAACACCAACTTAATTCACTTTCCCATCAAACAAGATACAGCTGTTTAAGAAAATCGAAGCATATAGCTTATCACAAATCACAACTATAGAATATAAACTATTATGTATGTTTGGAAAAATAATGTTGGCTACATAAATTGTATTATAATAATATTTCATCCTTGGGTGTGGGCCTCTGAATCTACATTTTCATAAGATCTAAAAAATAAAGAATCAACAAAATCATTCTTCGGTATAATAAACATGTTCTTATTATTGTTTATAAAACTCCTAAGTGCTTGACTCACTTAGTTTAATCCAAAATTACAGTGTTTACAAAATACATGTATACCATTTTTAAAATACAAAATATAATGCTAATTAATGAAATTTTCAAGAGTGTATTAATAAAATTTAATATGTGTACAAAACTATTGGTTTTCTTATATTTAACAAAGTGATTGATGTAATTTAATTTAGCCAGACGTGCTTTTAACTTTTAAGAATTGGTCTTTCAATGAGCAATATGGTAGGTTAAGTGTTACAAATTTATTAATTACTATAGGTACTACGTACCTGTATAGTAAAAAAGTATCAATTTCTTATTATGAGTAAATATATTTTTTTATATAACATAATATTATACCTACCGGCTTAATTAACATAGAACATTGAACATTATTTTATTTCTTTGTGGAAATATATCAATTTACATATCATACAACAAATTTCAGTTTTCTAAGGCATATAGAAAACTAATAAATTAATACTATCATTGATGTATAATATAAACACTATATTTAATATTTATATATACTATTTACCAATAATCACTGATATTATATATTGATTTTTTACATTAATATTCCAAAATAGCTTACTAACTTTAATTATGAATTATGAATATAACGTCAAGATGGTATCAACATAATAACACCAACACAATACCTCTCAAAAAATCTTAACAATGATAGTCTATAGTAAATCTACTCTTGTGTTAATTAATTTATAGTCGACTTCATAAGACCTGTCAGGGTGAGGGGGTACAGACATACACACCCTATTAGTATACTCAGGGGCTAAAGTAGGGGAGGAGGCGCAGGGGGACTCAAACACCCTATCTCGGACTGTGGTAAAAAAGCGACCACTTTAACAAATTAGGATTAATATTATTCCGGGTTAAAAGTGGGATGAATATGCTTACAAAATCAATGTTTATACATTGCATAAATATTATACCTTAGACACTCGATTAAGTATTATATATAAAATGATATATGGAACGCTTAAATCTTTATATTATGGAGACATTTGTCAACATGGAATTTTCCCCGCTTTAATCCCTGAGTATACTCTTCTACCCTATAGAAAATATAATATACTTAACAGTAATATGTTGAATTTAAATAACTTCTAAATTTTCATGCTATTTTTGCTATATATATATTATATACTAATATTTATGTAATATATTGGTAACTATAAGGGTCGTAATCGTAGTAGATGCTTAAAAATAAGTGTTACTTAAACTATACTTATGACTCAAATGAGATTCATAAACAAGACTTCAGCTTAAGAGAAGAAAAAGAATTACTTGTTTTTAAGGTTGGTTGAGACCTACCTTAAGCATTGTTTTTTGTAACTATCACAACTTTTTTATTTTTGAAATAATAAAAATTAGCAAAACAATAATTCTTCTTAAGCATCGACTATGAACTCAGTTTTGATCTATAGTCAACTCAACATAGATAACTACACCCAAGTAAATCTTGATAATATGACCTTACGTTTTAATAATATTAGATACCCACTATATATTAAATAATTTATATTTCATACCATATAGTATTATTAAAATCAAAGTTGGTGGTTTAAGTAAAATATTAAAAACATTTTTAATGAAACAAATTATAAAATATAACATAAACAAACAATTAGTTATAACAAATATATAATATTTATCCATAATATTTGTATGAAATGTATACTTCAGTAATCATCATACTTATTAAAAGTATGCACCTACCTGTATTTTTATATTTCTTGAATATTTAAAACAAAACATTTACTGATAATTAACATAATATAATTACAACAAAATACACACCAAATCAGTTACACTGAATGAATTCTAGTTATTTAATTATTCTAGGTCAATGTTGTTTACATACCTGTAACCTGTTACACTATAAGTTCTGATTTAATTTATTTTTTATTTAACAATTTATAATTACTTTAAAGTGTACTTACATAATAAATAATAATAACATTTTATGAATTAAAATTTAATAATCTATATAATAGGTAGGTACTATCTATACCTAATCAATACTTTTATGTAGTTTTTGTATTGATGGAGACTGGGTAATTTTTTTAAAAATATTTTAATTTGCCCCCTTACAATTTTTCTAGATTACATAGTCATTATAAATGCACATTTAAATTACATTCTTGTCTCCCCTAACATATTATTTATAGATCCAAACACTGTTTTTATGACAATTATTTATGCTGGTTAGGTTAGGTTCAAAAAGTTATAACAGATATTCTAGGACATTAAACAAAATTTAAAAATCATAATTAAAAAACCTTAATAAAAGTACTTACTTAAATACACTTAAATATAAAATTATGACCAAGCAGAATGATATAAGAATAAACATTTTGTAGTAACACATACTTTATGACAAAATGTAATAATGAATAAAATCAAATAATATTTTCCCGTTAATCCAAAATTATTAACTACACTAAATATAAGCATTGCTTATAATAATTTATTATTAATAAATTTTTAATTTATTATTTATTATTATAATAAAAGTAATTATAATCAATGATATTAGGTTTTGTTACTCAGCTAAAAAGATTATATTATATTTTACAGAATATAAATAAAATTGTGTAGGTAATCATGTTGTAAATAAAAAAAACAAATTTATAGGTGCCCTACAAGATAAGCAATAAATTAATCACTTATTTATAATCATTTATAAAAAAATGCTACATCAAATTATTAAATAATTCAAAACTTAAGCAGAAAAAAGTTAAATTCACCAAAGAATAAAAATTAATTTTCGTAATTTTTGTTCACCTATGTCTACTTAAATGATAGAACGGACAAAAACTACACTCGTTCGTATTAGTAGCTTCTTACGAACAATAGGTATCTATCGGTAACCTTATTGTGTCTAAAATATCACTTAGAATCGTATATTTGTAAGATGTAAAGTACTCACCGAATTCTGTTGCGAAGTCCCTATAGTCGGAGACGTCTGTACGGCGGCTAAAGCCATACACGCCCGCTGTGATCTTTGTTTTGTCCGATAATGGCGAAGATCAACTAATTCTAAGTATTCGATGTAACTCAATGTAAACGGACGACGAATTGTCCGTTGAAAATACAAGACAAAAAACGAAAACAACCGACGAAGAACCAATGTAAAAAAAAACAAATAAGGTATCAAATATTACTAAACTCGTAATCAGGAAAACATGAGCAAAAAAGTACTGAAAAGATAACAGCTCGTACTTACCATGGTTGCGGTATCATCCATATCGTTTTACAAACTGTTATCGACGTAGTCATTAATCGTTTGGGAACGACTTTTCGACCATACGTCAATCGTCCCCTATAAACTTTTACAGAAAATAATAAAATTAATTATTATTATAATATTATAATTTATAATGCATTACGAATTAAGATGTATGAGGCGCAATAGCCAAATTGCCTGTCAGGCCGTATATGTTTTTCGATAATGATAAGAGAGATGAGTCTGAGAAATGAGAATAAACCTTTTTAGAATTTTGGCAAAAAAGGCAAGAGGCTGATAGCTGATTGTTCTATTAAAAGTTAAGAGGTCCGGAGGTTTAATAGTTTTAGGGAACAGTATGATTGTAGAGAATTTCTGAATTAGAGAAAAATAGGAGAGACTTAAAATTGAGTTGAAAATGTGAGTTATGTGGATAATAATTCTATTCGGTAGACACCTTGCTAGTTCTGTAGATATCAGGTCGAAACTAGGAGATTTTTTCAATGGGTACAGTATAGAGTAGGTATTTAGCATAATTTGGTGTGGAGGGTTTAACTGTTAGAGTTAGTGTTAGAGTAGAGCCTAGGAAAGTTTCCACCATGTTCATATTATCAGCATTAGATGCATCTGAATGAGGCTGGTATGTCAGAGAGATGCACTTTAAACAATTTGGCTTTCCTGAATCAAAGGAGGCAAGGGAACCATTATGGTTTTTTTGTAGGGAGATTCAACGCTTTAAAGTGAAGCGCATACAAAACAGTTTTTAAGGGTTTTGCTATAGGCAATTTGAAGGTTTGTTAATAAAAACTTGGATTTTACAAACTTATAATACCTTTCAGAAACGGATTCCTTTTTAAAGAACGGCTCGTTGAACGAATTCATTTTAATAAAAAAAAAGAACGAATTCTTTTTTTCAAGGAAAATAATAAAATGTTTCATTTCTTTCTAGTTCCAATAATTAACACTGATATGTAAATAATAGAAATTAAGATACATATTTTTTTTAATGTATAATGTATACTGCCAAATAGTGATCGTTATGGAGTATCAACGTTAATCGTTACTCATTAGTCACTTTATTAATATTTATCATAAGTTATAAGTTACAATTTATATAGAAATGAGTACCTATACAAAAAATAATTGTTTATAACAATAAACGATAAGACAATTGACATATTATGTCAACCAAAAAATGTAATCTTAAAGAATATCTCAAAATAGAATTATAAAATATGTATCTACTTGTAAGTATATATTATAATTAAAAATTAAATAAATATGCATATGAAAAAAACATAAATGATTAAATAAGAATTTTTATTTTATTTGGAATTAAAAAAGAAACTCATTAATTTTCCAAAGGAACGAATTATTTTTTTTTAAAAGAACAAGGAATGAGACAAATTCCTTTTTTTAAAAAAAGAATGAGGAACGGATTACCTATAGGCCAGGGGTAGCAAACCTTTTGAACACTACGTGTCAAAAAATACTTTTTTTTTCGAGCGTGCCTGAAAAATATTATATACATAGTAAAAATATTTTAATTTTTCGCGTGCCACCTTGGGCACGCTTGCCATGAATTTGCCATCCCTGCTATATAGGCTATACTAAAATAGTATGACGACTGCAGAAGATACGAAACGTATCGAAGTCTCCCGAAGTCAAGAAGGTCAATAATTTTTACGCGACTTGCCTCCCGACTATATACGAGTTGCCTCCCGACATACCTTAATTTTTATCGTAAACAAAAAGAGTCCAAACTAATAATTATATTATTATATATTTTTTTATTGACCAATATTACAGCCTATAGGTACTACCACCTGTTTTGTGTTGACTTATTATATTATTATTTTTATAGTTGTGTAATTTTTGTATAAATGTTGTATAGACCTAAGACTGTGCAGATGTTTTTAACTTAACTATATAATATATTTATATCATTAACAGATGAACTACCTAATAAGTCAGTTTAAAACAATATGTAATTATAAATTATAACTTATGTATAACCCAATATATTATGTATAGTGTATACAGACATTAATGATATATTACATTTTAGTGAAGTTTATGAACCACATATTAATTATAATTGAACCTTAATATATTAATTGTATAGTATTTTATTAATTATAAGTTATAACTGTCGATACAAATATTCAATATCTTATAACCAAATATTTTTTTTATTGATTAATTATTATAATATTATATTATTCTTTTTAATATAATTGTGTAGGTAGCTATTATTTGTATACATTTATATAATTTATATACCTCAGAATGATATTTTTTTAATATTTTTAGTATGAAGTTCTTCCTATACTTAAAATAAAACTACGATGCTTATTATGATAAAACAAAAATATATCTATTAGTAAATCTTATATATAATAATATAATAATATTAATAATAATATAATATATTAATATTTATTCTATATTAATTAATTAAATATAAATTATTATGTTACTGTAAACTTATTTTTTTAAGATTATAACACATGTATGTACTTACATGATGTGTTATAGTGAAGTTTATGAACCACTACTTAATTCTTTACGGGAAGCAACTCGTATATAATTATGAATTACCTACCTGATCATCGGAGGAAACTAGGTATATTAACCTTTTTACTTACAATAAATATGGGAGGCAATTCGTATATTTTGGGAGGCAACTAGTAAGTACCGGTCTATACACTAACTACTGAAAGCAAAATGTACCAGTTGCCATCATGGCTCATATATGTTAATATATACAGGATTCCAATACATTGCCCGTAAAATAGGGGAGGTAAATATACAAATAATAAATAAAATATAAAATAATTTATAAAAATAAAGTGAAATATTATAAAAATCGGTTATCGAACACAAACATTCGCCGCGTAAAAATTTAACAAAAGTATAACTATTTCTAATACTTTAAGTATAAACTTTCTATCCTCTTTGCTGTGGTTGATATTTCTAGACGCCCATTTAAATTAATATAAGAAAAAGTTCAATTAAATATTTAAATGTCATAGATGTAACACTAAACGAAGTAAACTCCATTTGCAGAAGTTTTTATAGTGTGAGAAAAAAAACACTTCCACCAAAATGGCAAAATCTATTTCTGAAGTTCACAGTTCACACGGTATTAAGAATATTACAATTACATACTTACAAATGTAAGAATTTTCTATTATACAACAACAAAACAGAAAATATAGTTTATTTTGCTACAGAATCAAATTAAAAGTTTTATATATCCGACTTCCCGAGATAACATTTTGATTTACGGAACATTTCAATACTGTGCGAAATTTTGTTTACAACTTTTTACGATACACTGTTTCAAAAATGGATATGATATTCCATTAGTGTTTTCATTACTATCTGACAAATCATCGAAAACGTATGAATTATTATTTAATATGGTAAAAGAAAAATGCTCTGGCTTAATTGAACTTGAATTTAATCGGTCAATTATTGTATCCGATTTAGTACAAGTATCCATGTGCCTTCTAAAGTCGTTTGTTACAGTCGTGGGGTGCAGATTTTCATCTAACTCAGTCAGAAAGGACTACCAATACCACAATTATTTACTTCGTCATTTTCGAGGAACTATAGTAGTGCACATCTGAGTATTTTTATTTTTGTAAATGTTACAAAAAAGTTCAAACAAATACATACATTGCTATTAGCAGTGTAAACGAAATAAAAATATCACAAATCGCACATACCTAAATAATAAAGGTAGAATCGAAAATTGTATTAATAAATATGAGATCAAGAATATCAGTACCTAGATTACATTTTGTTAAATCTGTTAGTATAATTATAACAAAATACAATATTATATACCTACCTAGTATAATTGCAAGCATTTAGCATATGAATTATTTTCTTTCTATTTACTATTTTTTTATAAAGTGCATTTTTAATATGCTATATCAAATATTAAAATTTGTATATTTACCTCCCCTATTTTACGGGCTATATATTGTAATCTTGTATATATTAACATGTGAGGGCAACTGGTACATATGTTTAAAATCCCTATAATAGCCGTTGGGGGCAACAATTGTCAACACCCAGAATTTCAAAACTGTAAAAGGGCAGTACCGGTAAACTCTCCCGAGCCTGTAATAACTTCGTTTATATATTATAATTATAACATTATAGTTTAATGTTTAATTTTTATAAATTATAATATGAACATACACATTTTTAAAATGTAATAATATATCCACGTACATTTGAATTTAGTTTAAAAAAACTAAATTATTTAAATTATTGTAGTAAGTAATAATAAATTTAAATCAATTTTAAATTTAATTTTTATAATAATAATATACCTACTAATTTAAAAAAAACTTAAGGTGTCTATTTTTTGGTTTATAGAGTTTACACATTTCCTTCAGTTAAGCATAATGTTGACCATACAATCGACTATCGAGAGAGTTTACCACCACCCCTGTAGAATATTTGTGTAGTTTACTTAAATGTCACTTATATCAGTATGAAAATATCATCATTGGTTACTATTTTGTCTAATTATGTGTACATATAATGTATTTATTTTTGTATTTGTTTTGAGGTTACCAGTAGTATACACTTGGTAAATAAATTTATAAGTATAAGCACATCAATAATAAAATTAACAAAATCTCTATACAATTTTCCTGCTTTGCTCGACATAATATGATATATCTAGCTAAATTGAATCCGAAATTTACTCTATACACTATACGCTCATACAAGCCACTTAGTTTACAATTTACATTAATATATTTTCCCAATTATTATTTAAATTTAACAAGTAAAATTTACTTTAATAACTAGCTATGGAGTTATAGAAACAAAGTCATTTATCATCATAAAACAATATTATAATATAATATTTAGTACCCTTATTTTATATAAGTGAATATGAAAATGCTACTGGAAAATCTTTTAAACAGGAAGTAAAATCTCCTAAATTAAGATTGGTATTTTCTTTTTTTGGATAATCAAGGATTTTGCAGAAGGTTATATTCTGATTCAGTTATTGACTAAATTTAATTGAAAATAACTGAAGTGGTTCATAAAGAATTTTAATTGAGAGCAGTTAGAATTAAAAAAATTATCGTTAACACATCAGAAAGATATTATATTTTAAATGTTTAATGAAGATACGACTAATAACTATAATAGTCAATGAAAGTTTATAGGTAGTGCAAATTATAAATATGATCTACTTTGCTTGGATAATTTTGGATTTGAGATATGCCAATTGGAATAAGATTAAATTAACATTGCTAAAATTATATAACAACAGTTTTCAAATTATACTAGAATTTTTAATTAAAACTTAAATTTAAACATAGCATAATATATTTATATAATAAATTAAAAATTATAACAATAAAGATTAAAACATAGTAAAGTAAATATTTAGAACTGCAGACTGTTGAAAAATAGTAGGCTAACTAAGTTTAGTTCAACCACGGAGAAACCATAGAATAAATAAGTGTAACCGATTATAACAAATAATAATATTAAATGAGGAACAAATAAAATGAGGAGAACGAAAACTAACATCTGCCCAACAACCCAAATTTTTAACTACCCATAGTATTTTTTTGTTAATTTAGATAGTTACAAAGATATTTTTAATGTTGTATAAATATATATTACATGTATATAATATAATAATTACTTGTAATAATAATAATAATAATAATAATGTAATTATACAAATACACTTATTTTCTTAATAAAATAAAATTGATGTTTATTATTCAGTAATTGATTAAAAAATATTCAAATATTTTTATATTTTATTGCAGTTTCATGGTTTGATAAAATATAGTGCTATCATTAAATAATGTGTGTTAGAAAATTAATGACAACAGTCAAAAAATGCTATATTTTAATATAAACTTGTAGGTTTATTAACAAATCTACTAGTGTGCGAAAAAAAATAATTTTATAAACAATTGTGTAAATTTGCCTAACCGACAAGTGCAAACAGTCCAAAATCAGTTTAACAGATTTATTTAGCTAATATTCAATCATTTTAAATAAGATTAAATCACAAAATAGAAAATTTATAGGTTAGGTTAGTATGATATGTATGTGTTTACATCTTATATTTATATAATGTGTGTGTATAAAATATATATATAAATTTTTTTTGTACTTTTTTTTTATATAGGTATAATCAAATTTAATATTCCTTAATAATAATTTAAAAAGCCATTCATTACTAGGTACTTAAAAATAACATAATATTTGGTTTTCTCTCTTTAATAAGTAAGGTAATAAACCATCACAAAGTATGACTACTAACAAATAAATACTACAGGATAATGTATCCCAATAAAATAAAACCGAAAATTTCTAAAGTTCTAAATAGACATAAATACACAGTAAAAAGCCATTCAGTTAAAAAAAAAATAGTAAATCACATTTCAATTACATATAATAATAGCTAATAGGACACACAATAGCAATATATAAAAAGTACAGGATGGACTTCATAGTTATAATATTTATATGTTTAAGTACAATAATAAACATGTTCTTGACAAAATAATAATTATTGCACAATTAATAATTCAGTTTTTTTTTTACATTACACAATTTGTAACTTCTCAAATGTATAATGATAATCATTTATAAGAATATGAGTACTTAGCACCAGAATACAGAAAAATTGCTTTTCATTAATTTTACAAATGTTGAACAATAATATGAAAAACAGTAAGTACTGGTCTTAATTATTAGTCAGAAATTAAAACTATTGTTATAATTTTTAATATAACATAGATGTATAAAAGAAGCTCATAATTAGTTTAAGAACACTTAAATAAAAATTATGTAAGTGAAAATATCAGACAAATAAAATTAAGGACCAAACTTTTGAAATATAAATCAGTCTTCCCAGAATATTGAAACATATTGGTCTACAATTAACCTATTCCTTTTATAAGTACTCAAAGTATTTCTATGTTACATGTTATTTATTATTTATTAAACTTTCTTTGAGCTTGAAATATGATTTGAGCCGTTCCATTGCGTATTCCTAAAAAAAAAAAGAGTTATGGTCAAACATTAAAAAATAATGACAAGCTAAGGGTTTGATTAAAAAAAAAAAAAAAACAAGTGAACAATTAAACAAAGTTCAGATAATTTTAAATGGTTGTAAATAATAAAATAAATCTATTCATTTTTAACAGGGAAAATTTAAAAAAAAAAAAAAAAAAACAAGCAAAGTGTAGAAATATTTACCCTGTAACCAAAAGTAATTTTTGACATTCGACTATTGACAATACTCCATATACCCCAAAATAAATGTGATGCCAAAATAAAGTTGTTTACTTCGTTCAGTATTAATTCTATTGATTCTTCATTTTCCATACAATGAGAATAACGCTTCAAGAACTCAATCTAAAATTATTAATCATAGTTAAATAAAAAACAGTAAGAAAATCAATATTTATAAATCACTATTTACTTGTTGGTCTTTTGTTGGAAACAATTCTCGATTAACTGTGTAATGTGGATAAATGGGATTTGTATAATCATAAGTCCATTCTACAAAGTGGTTAGCTATATCAAAACCACGATAATTATATGCACAATATTCATAATCAATAAGGCATAATGATCGGCAGCCAGGGGGGTCATTTTCCTTCATTAAAATATTACCCTCTTGAAGATCATTGTGGCAAAATACAACGGGTGACCTCAGCTTTGTCAAGTGTTTTCTAGAATTGAAAAAGTGACCATGATTTGATTATTTTCAATATAAGTTTGAAGTTTAATAAAATATGGATTATATTCATACTTAAGCCAGCGGGTTTCATCGGAGAGATTTGTAGATAGTATCTGATCAAGCTCCATGTTGTCACTTGACCAGTTAACATCTTTAATTGGCTGTTGTAACCATCTGTCCATGGTGTCCCATAACCATGTTGAGTCTTTATTGATTGGAATGTTGAGCTGATGTAATTCAGCCATTTTTTCTGCAATCATAAGGCTTAATTTTGGATCGCTTAATTCTTCAGATTTCATTGATCGAGCCTGTAAGATTTCATAGACACATAATATATATAATTTACTTTATATTATAATTGTATAACCAAACGAATGTCGTTTTTAACAATAGTTGACTTCTGAATGAAGTATTGGACCTTTTATTAATTTGTGTACTTGTTCTAAATCTAGGACAAAAATACATTAAATGTGAATAAAACATATCTTATACAATAAAGTTAATGTCTCTAAACATTCCTATCAAGTGCTTAATGTACTCAAAGCTCAACTTACTGATCAGCTATGACTATCATCATAGATTGTATACTGTTGGACTTGAGTCTGAAATTTATGCTCGACTTTTGGAACAATAGCAACATATCCAAAAGCCGTTAGAATATGTTATGTCAACGTCATTCAAGCATGTTGATATACATATAAGTATATTTGCATTTTTTTTCATTTAAAACCCAAGGACGAGTACTGGTAAAATGACAGCAGTGGGCCTAAATTTTTAAATAGCCTACATTGAATGAAATATTTTATTTATATCTATAGCCAAATGGCAAGGAGCCACAAAAAAAAAATAAATAACTATCACTTAAAATTTATCTCAGTATTCAGTAACATTAGACGATTCAAAGGTTAGGTTAAGAAGTAGGTATATTATGTATAAATTATTTTAATCTCATAGATTGCAAAATACATTAAACCAACTTTACAAAGCTTTTTATTTAATAACTAAACTAATTAATAACCATTTAAAAAAATTAGTTATTTTATATTTAAACACAATTTATAAATTTGAATGAAACAAAGTAATGGTGTTGGTGAAAAATAAATAAATGTGTGCATAGGTTCAACAGTTATAATGGTTAATTAAATTTTGTTTTTAACATTTTCTATAATAATTTTAACAAAGCTAAATAATGTAAACAGTCATTCATATTATATTATAATAACTAATAAGTACATTTAAATGCATTCATATCTAGGATAAGCAAAAGTAAGTATGACTTGCTTCATTAGCCAACACAATTATTTAGATGAAAATTAAAAAAATATTTTTATTTTTTTTTATCATGTTTTTGAAACAAATAATATTTAGTTGTTTTATTATTATTCAATTATTTAATTTACAGTTAATTATTACATGTAATAAGTTACGTGTAAATTTGTTCCGTTTTAAGTGTAAACATAAAGCGAGTTAGGTATTAGGACTTTAAAAAGACCTAACCTTTACATCAGGAATGGCGAATCTGATAATTTAGATGTAAAAATAATAGTTAATTAATATTCATTAAAAATATTCATGTATTCAATTTGTTGTAAGTAGGTATATTACGAATGTTTTATACACAATTATTATTTAATAGATTGGGTAGGTAAATACTTACAATTTAAACATCAAGAGAATGTTGTACGGTTTAAATGTAAAACATAACAGTTTTTATATTTGAAAAAAAAAATCTTAGCCGTATTTTATTGGTTGTTACTTGTTTATACGTTTAATTGGTATTGTTATTTTTTTTTTCATGGCAAATAAATAATTAATCCACATTTAATAAAATGAACTAGTTCAATTAAATAAAATCATATGGCGTCTACTTAATGCGTCATTGAAGGTGAACGAGCTTACCGGAATGTATTCTTCAAGACGGCCTCCAGGGAATATTCCATGCAACTTAGGCCCTAAACCACGCTCCGACAACAATGTGAATATCACAGATTCTGTGATTATATTTTCAATAGCATTCTCGCCGTGTGTTTGACCATATAACCTCATCAACACATCGCGAGGATCGGCATTACCTTTAAGTAATGTGACCTGATACAGCCAATTACTCAATCCACCACTGCAAAAAAAAAGTCTCTGTTATAAATTAAAATATATTTTACAACTATGAAAACATTAGAACGCAGAAACTATTTTTAAAACAAACATAAAATCGACGATCTTTACACAGCTTCATAGGCGCTACTAGAACTCTAAAACGTGAGGTGCTATAATATTTCATATTTAAAAAAACATAAAAACTGATAGTATTAGACTATAATAATGATAGACCTCAAAAATAGTGGTGCTAAATTAGAACTTAAGACCCTTTTGCACTCCTTAAGTTGCCGCCAATGCACAGCTTATTACCTATGCTAGAGGTAGAGTTAATTTTTAAAATAAAAATTTTATTATCATGGATATTTGGAGGTGGATACACGTTTTGATTTGGCCATAGAATATTTATGTTTTTAAAAGATTTTTCTTGTATAATCACGTATAATAGCTCTGATCTCCATCCACGGAATTAGAAACAGGATATAAAAATTCCAATTTATTTATTACATAGAGTACTTGCACAATAAATGTCAGATTTCGCTTTTTGAACAAAATCATGGATATATTCTCGTTTAGAAATAAAAATATAAAATAAGAAATTGGATTTAACAAATCAAGCCAAAATACTGTTATTATATTATTTTACTAACTTAAGTTTTTTTTGTATTTGTATTTAACTAGACAACTTAATCATATTATGTTGCTTTTGTTTATATAATTTCGATTTTATAATGAATTGTGTATCATGTGTAAAATAAATTAAAAGTAATTCATACAAATTTGTTTTAAGTAAATATAACTGTCAAGGTACCTACCTATAGGTTATAAATTATAATATATATAAAAAAAACATATAACCTTGTTGTAAATAAAAAAAATTCACCTCATGTGTATGTGAATATCGTTGGGCTTCAGTGCAAAACTACGCAGTTGCCTAAATCAATTTTAAAAATTGTATAGTAGAAGCGGTTATAATATCATATTCAACAAATACTGCATAGTCATCGTTGACTTTTGATTATCGTATTTACGGGTCCATTTTATTGTTAATCAATAATCAATAATATTATACCTATCGGATTTAAATTACAAAAAAATAATAGCCGCTTTTACACGGTTTACTTTTGATGATCATTTAAGATAAATCGCACACAGACCGCATTGAATTAAAAATAAACAGTGTTAACATGAAATAATATAAAATCAACAAAATTTATCATTCAAATTGAACGGTGGATGCAATTTGGTGGTATTCAACTTAGTTGAACTTTAGTTCATTATGGATGATTCTGGATTTATCCAAAATCATCACCTGTAAAAGTGAACCATGTTAACACGGCTTACCTATATTATATAATTATATATAATTTTGCAAGTATTCAACGAATTGTGTGAAAAGAATGTACTTAATAAAATGTTGACATGTGCAGTCAAGTCATTTTGGTTACATGCACATCATACACAGTTTGTTGGGCAATAATAATTGATCGTTTATCGTTTTTTGAGGCCAAAAATATAAATAATTAAATAGTATAATACCTACTATATGCACAATATTTATTTTTCAACTGATGTCTAATATGCTAATATAAGCGTGTACGGAGTTGACTCCGTATAGTTCACTACACGTCACCTGTTATTGCGTCTCAGAAAAATCGTCGTTTTTCGTGATTCAATATTATATATTGTATATATAATATTATACTACCACGTGACTGAAGAAAGAAACCTTTTAAAATTCAACCTAACCTAATACGGCGCCGCAGTAACCTGCACCAGTTCAGCCCCTCCCCGCAAAATCACTAAGCAACGATTTTTGTTTGTACTACTATAATATAAGTATTTGATGAACTCCGCTAAATATTATGACCATATAAATTCAACCGAACATTTGCGTCAGAATGAGCGCTATTGTATCCAACAATATAACAATATAACCTTATAATTTTCATCCTTCGAACGAAATTTATAATAACTAATAATGTTAATAACATAAAAATACATAAAATTGCTTAAAGGAAGACAATTAAAATAAAATCAATCGTAAAATACAACTGTAGCTGAACAGAACTAAGAGTTTTAATTTTGTTTACTATATTAACCTGCTGGAGTATACAGAATGTTATAAGAAAAATATTTAACATTTTTTTAAAGTAAAATATTATAATAATGAATTAATGAATGCATTTTGATACAATTTTAAATATATTTGTGGTAATGCCATTGTTATAAAAGAAATATTGAATAGGACTAGTTTCCAAAATATTTATATAATAGTATATACAATATACATATAGGTAGTTATTAACTATATTTAATATTTATAGTGTAGGTATAATCCATACAATAAATTATAATATGGAATGAAATAGAAAATACGATAGGCAACATAATAGGCACATCAATATACTTTTAGTTAATTAATTTACACTATTTATACAACTAATAAATTCATAGAATCTTAGAATTATTTTTCTAGGTAATGAAATTATTACATTTGTAGTACCAATTTCTTTTCTATTTTAACAGAAAATATGAATTTGATATATTTTTCAATTTATTGTATACAAATAATATGTTACTACCTATATAGTTTGTTATGCACGTATACACCAACTTTCTATCTCAATCGATATTACACAGTGAGTGCCAACGTGTTTTTCCGTTTTCATTTTCATAGAGTGGTCCACACCCTGTTTAATATTAAATTTAATTCTTAGATGATTATTACTATGAGGTCTATCTTAATCTAAATCGGTCTAATACAAACAAAAATATATAATCTAGTATTTATTTCACTTTAACCAATTAAATTATATAGTGTGAATGTCCAACCTTATATTAATGATTGACAAAAATAATTACCTAATACGTTTCACGGATATGTCCTTAGATGTAATTTTCTTCCAGGATCCGGGTAAGTAACTCCTGCAAAGTCTGGTCGCCATTTCAAACATATCGTTGTATTGCGCAAGACCCTAAACAAAAAATAATACAATATAATTAATATATTTAATAACAATATATAAAATACATATATTATATTTATAGAGAATGTACAGTATAACAGCTGACAGGTCGATACATAAAAGTGTAAGTTTGATTTGATTAAATATTGTAATTAAGTATTAAAGAAAATCAACTCATTCAATCATTAATTAATCAAATATGCCAATAATAATTTTTCAGTTAAATATTAGTTAAATTATGCAGGACGTGATTTAAAGGTAGAAACTAAGATAATAAAAATGGTTCAAAGGCTATTTTACAGTGTGTTCACCAACAAACGAAACAATTTATACCTATAATAAATGATAATATATTATAAAATAACAGCGAACGCTAAAAAATAAAATGAAACAGAATTCGAAATTATTTGTTTTTGTCCTAAGTTATACTGCGTACATATTTAATACCGTATCATAATATGGTACTATATTTTAGTAAAAATATTATTGTACAATCTTAATATCATTCATTTCCAATAAACAATAATTATTATCACTTTACCTATGCTTTATGCAAATGTTCAGTTTTTTAAATAATTTATCATATAGACGAAAAATATTAAGTTACTAATAATTCGTTTACAATTCTAATCAATTGTCATACTGGAGTGCGGATACAATTATCTAGCTTTTTCCTGCCCAAAATAATTTTGATATTTAAATGATTAATGACTAAAGCAAATAAATCGTTTATAAAAAATATTGGGAAACCTTGACTATATTACAAAAATAATTCATCTATTTTTAAAGAACAAATTTAGAATTTAGAAACAGTAACATTTATAAAATGTATACCTATTATCATTTAACTATTTCTATTTTAATTTATACAAAAGCCAAAGATAAGGTAAATTAAAAATAATACAATACCTAAAGGCTAAATGTATAAAATGAAATACGTATTGGTGGATTTCCAAATTTTCAATTTTGAATTGATTCCAAAAGTTTTAATGTATATTTATCAAGTGATTAAACGATTTTTTACACCAATCGTTAAAATTTTAAATACTTTCATGTTCTGTTTGTATTCAACATTATGAAAAAATAAAATAGGTTTACTCGTAGTGTACTAATGAACTAATATTATACAGTTAAAAATGTTTAGTACATGCCAAGTTTATAAGAATATAGTGAATATAAGTACATATTTATGAATGAATAAACTGTGTATACAACGGATACCGATAATATTATGTATGTAGTATGTTGTTGTCGTATCTTTTTTTTTTTTGAATACAACAATTTCGTTAGATGTTATTTTTTAACAAAAATAATTTAATTTAAATTTCAAGTACGATAAATATTTACATTTTGCAGTATTGGTTAAAATCATGAAAGTTAAAACTAAAAATAATTACAACTTTAATCTTCATATGGTAAAAAGGTACAGCAGGCGAGTAAAAAAAAATAAGCGGCCTCCTAACTTAATCCTTCACAAACCCCACAAGTGCCTACTCACTTACACCAAACTCTATATCGATCAACACCTTAAATGCTTCTCAACTCTATTATCAAAACAATTAACATAGTAGTTAATAAACTTCCTAGATCTCACCGCATAATCAACTAAATCACTCCAAAATTAAATTTATCCCTCCTTAATTTCCTTTCTAGCTATTTCCAACATTTTTATGACCTATCATTAATAATATCAATCATCTATATGTAAAAACATACTCTCTCATTTTAAACAATATATTAAAAGTCGTCTTGCTTTAATTAATTAATTACCACTTCTCTCTTTTTCTGCTGTAGTTCCAAACAATTGGTAAATTTCAAAACAATTTTTTTTATTACTTTTTAAATAAAAAAAATCCCATAGCAACGCAGGTGGGTCGGCTAATCTATACAAATTTTTTTTCCTATCACATAGAGCAACCCTATAAATAAAATTATAAATCAAAAAAATATTCTATTTTCTTAAGCCAAAACGAAATCTATGTGTGAGCCACCCTTTATAACAGTCTATAGGTATTGAAAAACGAAGCAAGGAACACTCCCCGAGTCTCAAGGAATATGTGTGCACAATTTTTTGTCAACTGGTTTAGTAGTTTCCAAGCCTATAAGACATAAGCTCCATAAAAACGTACATTAATTTATTTATTATAGGTACCTATATATTGATATATTGTATACTCATTTCAATTATGTCATAACATTTTTTTATACATGTATACATTACATTGAATTAATCATTCATTTTTTTAGATATTTTAATCCTTACGTATTGATAATTGTATGATAATAATAACAATGCAAATATATGCAATCAATACATATATGATTAAATACTACGAAGAATAATTTTTTTCGCACCATGATATATTTGTTTTTACAAAATAATTTAGTTCTAGAGAATGGAAAAAAAAATGTTGTATTAGGCAATATCACTTTTTATACGACTAAAGTTAAGTAGGTACCATCACATCATCTTATGTCTTTACTTTGCCCAAAAGTATATAATATAATACCTTTTTTAATTATTAAAACAGTGATTTATCTCTGTAATCATCGTTAATGTAAATTAGAAATTGATATGAAAAAAAATATAACTTATTGATGTATCACATGACCAGCGACTTGAGTGTACAAATACAATTAATATATTAAAAATAATTTTAATTAGCATACCTATCAAATCAGATATGGCTATGGTGTATCATGTAATAAAAAAACCAAGCACGGAATAGGCTGTTCGATTTTAGTACCTATCTATATTTAAGAATAATTAATATTTTATCATTGTTTAAGTCAATACGTAACTAGATACTATAATGTATACATAGTCATGCACGTATAACGTATTAAATACCACGAGAAGTTCTATAAAGCCAACATCAACAGTAGGCATTGGTAGTATAATATTAAGAAATTAATAATAAGTTGTACATTTTAAAATGCTCATAATATGCTTCAAAATCCAAAAAAACAAAAAAAAAGGTATCCTACATCATAATATTATTACTGTTAAATTGTATAATAGATCAGTTCACTCTAGTCCAATATTAAAAATAACCTATCTATGAAATATGTTAATAAGACTGAGTCAAGTCATAGAGGGTACGACGGCCTCTAACTACTTGTGTTTGTGTTCAGTTAATAATTAATGTGTATTAAGTTTATTTAATTAAAAATATAAAGATACGCTAATGATATTATTGTGCATATAATGTAGTCTGTAGATGTTCCAACAGACAACAACAGGCTATGTTATAAATAGTTTTGATGTTTGCCGCACATTGAAATTTTACATAAAATAGAAATTGTAAACAATTAAACACTAAAAGTTTAAAACGAATATTGCAACCGAATAACAATTTTCCAAATTACTAATCCACAAGGAAGTACATCATCTATTAATTTTATGTTGACCTAGGTAATAGCTGTTATTCAAAGTAGGTACAACGGCCTTGCGATCAGTATTTACTATTTAACAATACGAAGGGCTTGCCAGACGTTAGACATATCTACTACCTCTATATAATCTATATAAGTATTAAAGGGCGTGCCAACAATCATATTATAATAGTCTCTATGATTGAAAAATTACTATTGATTAAGTAGGTATGTATTGATATTTATTAATACGCTTAAAATAAAACAAAAGTAATTTTATGAATATTCTGAATTAAATATAATACAATACAATGATAATGGAAAAATAAAAATATTTCTTTTTTTGCATTTTGAATTATTTTTATCATAAAAAGTTAGGAATTTCTAAAGAGGCTCTTCAGCTTAATGTCGACACAACATTCTTAAAAAAATTTCCATTTTTCTTCCAGCTTTTGCTATTTTGATATTTATCTATCCAATTTTACTATTTCAGTTAATGTCATATGCTCGGTCAATTTGTCCATCCGTAATCCTAACCCAAATCGTGTCAACTGTCATCTACTATCTACAGATACAATCTATTCAAAATTTTCCCAATTTATTTTATAAACGAAATAAGATGTATAGTGAAAAATATCGTTTTATAACTGAGAGTATTTTTTTCCTAAGTCTTTTTATTTTTTTATACAATTCTCTGAATAACATTTAAAGAAGCTGCACACAGTTTCAGAGAAATACGGCAACCGAAACTTTATACCATTTTCAAGCTTTCGATGAATAAAGTAGCCAGAAAGTAGACATAGGAGCTAATTATTACTTATTTGACGTGTAAAGAGTCTAACCAGTCAGGTATTAAGTCGTTTCCGCTAACGCTCAATACGATTTTGACATTAAAATTTAAAATTATTGATTAATTATTCGGTCTATTTAGTCAATATAATTATTATATAACAAATGATAAAACCGATGAGTAATGACGACTATCAAATTAATATTTTATCGGCGTTTCAATTAAACTTGCCTTGACGGATCGATGACGACTTGAGTTTACCGATTGTTCAGAAAAATAATTATAGGATAATTACTTTATAGCGTACGGCGAATGTATTAATATTTTATAAATTATTATGTATGTTATATCATAGGAAATAATATTTTATTATGCATCACACACAAAGTCAATCGATTGATAATATTTCGACTTCCGCGCGGCTAATCACCCGAAAATAGGTCATCATCTCGTATGGCATACGAATCTACCAAAACTTTCACGCGCATCCGTCGACCAGCGGCGCGGGAAATCTGTCGATTTTTTCTCTCGTCGAGGCCCAGTAAATGCGTTTCTTTCATTAATGTCTCGAGATCGCCAAGATCGGACGAATGAATGATTAATGCGATATAAAGATGCCGACAACGGTCGAAAAAAAATTAACATAAACCCGAACTCGGAAACGGGAAAGGAACAAAAACACAAGCGACGTGGTACGCTTTGGATACGGAGCTGGAGTTCAGAACAATACGGCGGTTGACGGCGCCGGCGCGTTTCTCGGAGCCGGAGGTTCTCAAAATTCACCTCGGCGCTTAGAGTGCTTAGACCTTTCTAACCTAACGCCGCACCGACACTAATCATAATCATCGTTATTATCGTTATCGTTATCTCTGTTATCGTTACCGTTATTACCTGTTTGTCGGCGCCGTTGACACCCATCTTGCCGGCGACCACTTTGTACAAGCGGACGGCCACGGCGATAACGAAATTCTTAGTCTTGACGATGTTCATCCGCCGGACAAACGGATGCACGCTAGACACGAGCCGCTTGTTGTCAAACATCAAACGAGCACGTGTACGTGAGGTATACTGCAGCCGGGTTGGCGGCGAAGATCGGATTGAAATCTTCGGACCTAAGATAATTACCACAGTAACGACGCCGGTTTTGCCGAGACGTTTGACGTAGGTAGCGTATGCGTGGATAAAAAGTAACGACGACAGGAGTGAGTTTGTTAGTATAACGGAAGTATCAATATAAAATCGAAAACAATTATCAATGAAATATTCTAAATCTTCAATAAGCAATAGAGGTGAACGGGGGACGGCGCGACAGCAACGAACGACCGTACCGATAAGCGGCTGGAACGATATTGATGAACCAGATGAACTACTACCACACTACTACGCTCGTGCAGTCGTGCAACTGTAGGTATAGTAGGTACGTTTATAGTACGCGCGGTCTGCAATACAGCAGCAGCTGTCTGCCGCCGCCGCTGCTGGGTGACGTCACACGTGTCGTCGTCAGTTTTGTGGTGGAGCGGCCGAGGGTCAGCGGTGCGCGAAACTATTGCAGAGTACGCGAGTTATACAGTACGCCGCAGTGTTCGTGTGACGACAGCTTGGCGGTGTGGACGCGGGCGGCCCCTGGCGTGCATACCGGGAATCTGCGTGCTGCGTTTATTCAGACCACGTAGACGCAGCGTGGCATTAGGCGCACAGGCTGTCAGGCGCGTCGCGGTTTGAGGGCACGTCACACCGGCAACGTCTCTGTTGAATCGTCGTCCGTCTATCCCTAAATATTATTATATTTTAATCTTACAAGGATCGTGTAATAATATGCGCAACAAGACCCTTAGTATTGGGGGGTGCAAAAATTATACAAAGTTTACGATACAAATTTCTTTATTTCCTTATTCATAATATTTTTAATAATAATAAGTGATTAATAAACTATCAATAAATCAAAGCATTTCTCATGTCATCAGTTGCAAATTTATCACTTAAATCTTGTTTTCAACAGTGATAAGTTTTTTTAATCTTGTGCCATCTTGTGACACAATCGATACCTAAAAAATATTAAACTAAGATTAGGTTAAATTATGTTAAAATCTACAATAAAATATTTTATACCTGTTAAATTATAGGGGATAACACGACTCCGTGCGGTCCTTATCAGCGTACGGAATCGTTTAAATTTTATGACACATGATTCTGTACGTTTAGTGCAATGTTACCAGATTTCTATAAGGTTACGTAGGTATTTGACTTAGTTATAACGTTTTACGTAACTATACGTTTTGCGAATTCGTAATTATAGTGAGGGTCCAAACAGACGATCGGACTTTGCCGACCGGTCGCCGTGTTTCTCCAAGAGTTTCTCCAACCGAGTTTCCATAGAACATATTATAATGCCAAGTTTCATAGTCCACACCCTTCTATTCATTTGTTTATATCAGTTCTGAAGGAAAAACAAGAAGATACTTGCATAAAAATAAGATCAGCATTTAAAGGACGTTTCAATCAAATGGCTTTAGTCTACAAACAACTTTCAGATCAAACAACTAACGAATATATAGAAAAGGTCCAAGGTAGAACCACCGTCCACCATCGAAAAAATTTATAAATTATAACATTATATTATAATAATATTTCTTCATTTCCTTTTCCAGATTGGCTTCAAAATGTGCTTTACGTTTCTTTTGTGTTTTTATTTTGTTTCCTTTTTGTTGTTCAAGCGCAATCTTACACAATGGTTTCGATACAAAAGGGTAGTTGGTTAGGTACCTAACAATATAAATAAGATAACTGTTATTAATTATTTGCTCAAACTAATTAAAACATTAAAATTTGTATAAATAGTTAGGTAGATAATAAAAATGAAGATTATTGAAAGCTATGTTGTCGTAGATCTATTCAATAAATTATAAATGTATACGATAACTAACAACGATAAAAATATATTTATTTCTAAAACGTTTTCTTAGTACCTAAATACTTAAAATCACGTAAAAAGAAAATTATTTCATATTAGATATTAATTTTAAAGACATAATAATATAATGATTGTTTAATGTTAAAAGAATCAACCTGTATCGACAGTTTTAGGTATCTAATCACTTTCCAATAATTTACAACAAATCTCTTCATTATAAGTCGTATTACTAATATGCCATTGCCATGATCTTCGAGTAATCGAGTACCTATTCGAGTGATAGACAGAGATGACAAACCTTGGTGTAACGTTCACTTATTAATCTCAATATGACACTATCTCACTGTTTTCTTTTTTCATTTCCATACGAAAGTGAGAGTTTCTTCATCAAAATTCCTAGGACCTCCATCGTTGATGAGAAAACCCAAATGCTACGTCATACCGAATACTGAATCAATCATAAAATTAATTAATTAATTTTTAATTTACATTAATGCATAGTCGCCTGGAGCTTTTACGATCATTGCGTTACAAACATATATAATATATTTGTATTACGCTCTAAATTGCTCCAATAGGTTAACAAAACTATTAAACACCCGACATCCATATTAAAAAAAAAAGAGCAAAGTAATTAGTATTTATTACACATTTTAAATTTCTCTACAGTGTAACGCTGTATACAATAGGTATAGGTACGTTTCCGAACCCATTGACTTTTCAAAAGTTATCTGTAGGTCAACGTGGCCTGAACAAGGATAATGAGTTCAAAATTGAATTCTTATTTCATATATTATATTAGAAGGTGTTGACGCGTGGAAGTTATTATTTCGTCAGTGGCGATTAGTCACTGTCGATGTTCCCGAAGGTTACGTTTTCTTCGATCGATATAATATTGAAATTAATTTTCTGTAAAATAAACAAAATTATGTTACCTATTTACTATTTATTTAAATATACTAGGTATTGATGTTCATTTATGGTATCTAATGAACTATTATAGGTATCAATAAATAATAATGTATACTTTATTAAGTATTCTATATTGTCACACATTCAACAAATGTCGGCGTATAGTTTTATGAAATAAAGTAATTAGTAGCTCTTTTAACCGATTTTCAACGTTTATCTTTTAATTTATTATACTTAAAAGTAAACAACCGTTTTTGAACTAGCTAATCGTTTTAACTTATATAGTATTCCTTGTTAGTGGTTATAGCTTATTATTATTTTTACAGGTATATGGGAAAACTTCATTGTTTAATGTCCTGGACAAACTTAATATTTTAGACAAATAGCAGGTATATATTATTACTATAGCTGCCATTATATAATTATCATATAATATAATAAGTATTATTATATAATATTTTTATCTTTTCATTCTTCGCCTTAAATCGTATTTATATTTTTTATAATATAACAATTACGTGATTACTATTGATTTAGTTTAGCCATATGAATAATTACGATTCACTACTTCTATAAATGTTAAAATAATAAATCTCATTGTAAATAAAACAGTGCTTCTTATCTTATATATTTGAGCTGACATTGTCGTTATTATTATACCTACGTCCTACGTCTAGTGTAATACGTATACTACTTATACTATGACATAAAAAAACCGGAGAACTAAGCTGTGTTGAAAATATGTAAATTATATATTAATACGTTTATAAGCTCTAATGTCCATTTAAAACTGATTACATTACGTAACATTGGTGCTATATTACAATGTGCACTGAAATCAATCATGCATTTGTCTACACTTTTATTTGAAGGTGCATGCAGGTCAGGTCGTCAGGACTAATAGTTCAAGTGGCCCGGTTAAAAACAATTTTGGGGCACTTGGGTTGTCTATAATAAAAATTGCTCGCATACAATGAGTATAATATATATTTTTTTTGTTTTAATTATAAATACATAATTATGTTATACATTGTTATCAATTCATTCTGTAATGTATCACCTATAAATGTAGTTATACGTATATTTATTTTACAAATGTAATAATCGCTAAGACAAAAAAGTGTTTAATTAAAAACGAATATAAATATTTTGTAACAGAATTTACAAATATTAGGTACGTTCCTTGATTTTATTCTCTGCAGAGTAATCTATAATATCATCAAATTACAAACTGTAAAAAATACATCACTTTCAACTGCAAAGCTCACAACTGATAAAAAATGTATAAAATATTCGACTTTTATAGTTAAGGATTAAATATTTAAAACAAGGTTCCACGTTAATAGGTAAATAAATTACTTTATTCACAATAATATCATCAAATATACTTAGTAATATATCATAGGCTGACTGACTGTCATCGCTCAGTATCGTTTCTTGTAACAATGATTATATTATATCATTGAAGTCAAATTTAACACCTCCCATTGCAGTGGCCCAATTGTAACTTACTGTACAGCAGAGTGACACCCACTTTCCCATCTTTTATTATTTTTTTAAATATAGAATGTGACCCCATATTACAATTATTATATTTTGGGTCTAGGGGGCCTCTAAAAATGTTTGGACTCTTGGACATATGCGCTTAATGCCCCACATCAAGCAGTCTTGTCGTACATAATCCGTTAATGTATAAGATTTAATACATTTTCATAAATTATAAATATGCATAATGCTAATATTTGTAATCCAATTGCTCGAACCTTTAGTAGGCCTTATGTTATAATATATTGTATAAGTAGTAAATATTATTAAAGATAAATGTGTGAGCCACTCAAAAATTAATTTGCACCGCCAATAAAACATGATATTTTATTATCATATTATGTTATATAATTATTTTTTATTCTAAATTATAATCTGAAGGTAGTATAGTAGTACCTATATTAGGACATTAGGTATCTTTTATGATATAAATATTTCATATTCTATATACGAACGTTACCATAACCACCTAATAATTGTAATAAAAACAAAATAAAATATTTTAATATTTTTTAAATAATCTACATATTTTAATTTTGCCCCAAACATTTTTGTTATTTGCCTTTTTAATTATGTAGCATCTTGTGCCCTTTTTTACCGCGCCTGAACATATATGACGCATGGTGTCCACCAAATTGGTAGATACCATACATACAATTGTTTCTAAACAATTTGCTACATGTAACTTTTTGTTAAACGATGAAAACAAACATTTAAAAGCCAGTGTTGTCTTGGCTTATAGTACCGACACACTTCATTCAAATACCTCGAAATAGGTATCAGCATTTTCCTATATCATGCTATGTTATTTTTAGAACTTGCTTCTATCCTGTTCTAACTGAATTCCGGAAAATAGAAAATTCCCTAGCACCGACATTTTGTGTAAATATATAAAATTAGTAAAAATAAAAAAAAATTAAAATTAATAATATATATTACAGTTTCATCATAGCCCATAGGTACTTTAAAATATTCAAATTTTGAATGAATTATTGGCTGTTTACGCTTGTAACGATTTTTATTTTTTAGCGAAGACGAATATATTTTAGTTTTTTCCCTGCAGCTTTTAACGTAATTGGTCGGATCAAGTTAAGCGGTGATGGTTTAAATTTATGAATTAAAGTGACGTCATTGAAGACTATATATCCATTCATGAGGAGTGCCAAAATGACGCATTTTAGGTACATTCAATCTTACCTAAACTATGAAACATTTATTTATAAAAAATGTATACACATGATAATATAATTGGCAAGTTTTTTTCACTGAAGAACGAAAAAACATATTTTTGTTTAGGAACAATTATTTGGTATATATTATGTTCTTATATGATTGTAATGTTTATAAAATTGGTTTTGTTGTTGTGTAGCGTACGCCCGCGTATAGGTGAAGACGACTGCAGGACAGGATGAGGTTGTATAATTTGATTAAAAAATGCAATACGCATATAATACTCATATATGTCTATTAGTAGCGGTTGAATACGTATTTATTTTAAAATGTTTTTATAATTTTTTCTTTGATTGTAAGTGAAATAACTTATAAGTTTTCGACTTGAATAACTAACTATTTACTGACAATATTTTAAAATTGTACAAAAATTCTGTTGATCCATTAATCCGTAGTCTGACAGTCGAATTATTGGACTTTGTTGTTTCCTTGTTGGAGCGAACAACCCTAGTTTTATACTGCGTATTTATACATTAGTTTTACTCTACTCATCCTGATCTTTGAGGCGGAGTAGCAGCCCACCACCATTTAGTAGAATTACTAAAACACATTTTTATAGATATCGTGCTGAGCCTCCGCTGTGGTTCACTCGTCATCTCCTTCTATACCGCCGTGACACATGAGACGAATGTTTCTGTCCCAAGGAGGAGACCAATACACTGTCCATGTTGGAAGTTTGGAAAAGCTATATGGCTCCAAGACGTGTGTCTTCCAATATTGACGTGGGCGGCAATATATAAGCAAACCGCATCTTGGGCGTTCCCCGTACGGTGTAAGTAGTAACAAATGTGACCTAACTTATAACCAATAAGACAACTTACTTCTATATACATACTACATACCTAAAAATATACATTTATTACTTTTGAATGCTTAATATTAACAATTTTAATGAAATTGTATAGGGTTTATTGTATATACAATTGAATAGGAGTCATGTTAAATGTAGCTATTCAGGTAGGTACCTCTTATAAATTATAATACACTTTAATAAGACACCAATTAAAATATCAAGTCATAATAACATGATTGTTCAGTTAAATACATTCTAATATGCTGAAAACATATGTGTATGTCATGTGTGTGATTGTCTGTTACATTTTATCTGGTAAAGGAATAGCTATTAGCTACAGATTACTACAACTACACGTCTACACGACTACACCTATGAATGCAGTAACATTTTTTTATTATTTGGTGAATATTCGAGTTGAAAATTTAACTTTTTGTTGTTATAAGTGGTTGAATATAATTAATGCAGGTAGGTATAACGAGTATAGCACTAAACGCTTGTATAGTTGTATATAATACGACGTCATTATTGTACCTATACATTAAGGCTTTCTGTGTGTTCGAACAACCACACGGCGACGATCGAGTTGGTCGCAGATAAAATAGCAATAATTTTTATAAATATACTAGCAGAAAAAAAGAGTGCAATGTTTAAAAGTCCTTATAAACATGTTTTATACAAGTGTAATATATATGTATATAATATATTATGTGTGTAGTGTGTACACTATACTGTCAGCTGTGCCTACCGTTTTAAATATATAAGTACCTATTATACATTATATTATATATTTATGTGGGTAAAATGGCACAATGCTATCATTATAATATGTGATAATATTTATTCACAATGTATATAGGTACATGTATAGATTATATTATAATTCACAATATAGGTATATCATAATAATCATATAATATTGTTAGGTACTATAGGAAGCTACGATGGTAATTATGATGATAACGACAATATATTCTCTTAAAAAAAAAAAAAAAAAACAGCGTATGCTTATTCACTCATTCATAATACAATTTCAAATAATTCATATTATTATGAAGATTTTAGAAACCTTACTCAAAAATATGTTGACAATTTGTATTCTATCTAACTTAATGTAGAACACATTAAAATATAATGCATGTCTAAGGGTGCCCGCAGGTATATTTCCACAATACAGCCCTTTATTTTAGTTAATATTAACCAGAGGGTGAACGTCTCATCTCTCAGTCCATCCTAATTATTTTATTTATTATTTCAACAACAGTTATACAAATGTGAATAATGGTCATACAGATGCATACAACTTCATACAAATTCATATAAATTCCGTACTAATGGTTAAATATGAAAAATCTTTAATATTCTATATGAGGTAGACTATAGTGAGACGTACGTAAAATATAATATTATTAACATGTTGCTCATTTGAACGTCTGATAAAATTTAAAACAAAATTTATAATTTTCTTATCAATGATAAAATGAAAATAAAGTATTAGATATATAGGATATCTAGTGTATATACAGGTTGAGGGCCATCGTCTCATTACGTTTACAATGTAGCAGGAGGATAGCGATGTATTTTAATTTTTAATGCATAAATATTAAATATATAAGGTATTAATGAACATAGAAGACATCAATTCATGTCTATATGACTACAGTAGAATTGCGATTATCCGAACTGATTAGAACAGCCTTTAGTTCGGAAACGTGAAAGTTCGGATACCGGAAATTTTTTTTAATACTATTTAACATGTACGCATATATGCATCATTCATATTACATATATATTGATATACATATTTAATATATTCATACAAATCATGAAAAAATACATAATATTATAGGATATTTAAAATTATTATTTTTATTGATACAGAATTATTATTCCATAGTCCATACATTAATTTATTATACATAATTACATGATCAGTTGTACAAGCACTAGGTACAACGCGTATTGACGTTCGGATAACAGAGCATTCGGATACGTAAACTTAAAGTGAGTTCGTAACTTAAACGTAGAAACTACTTTCCGTAACTTTGTATTAGTAACTTAATAAGTATCTAACGTAAGTTCGGATAATCGAGGTTCTACTGTACCTGCGTAAAATATATAATTATTGTAATTCAATTTTATAGACTGTATCTTGTAAATAAACATTTAAAAATATATATATAATATAATAGAAGCTTATTGTGTTCCTTCAGAAAAAATTAATCACTGTAAAAATGTTACCCAATTCTCATGTATCTACACAGAATGCATTATGCATAAATAGATAAATTCAAATTATCAAAATAGTTGTCTTTTAATGACATACCTATAAACGATAATTTCAAACTTACAAATAAATAACTGTATTCTCATAATATATAAATGTGCTGTTTATTATACAAATAAGGAAAAAAACATTAGAGGAAAAAACCCAAGGTAAAAATTACCCAAGTAAATAACACCCAAGAAAATTATAATATTTAAAGAAGTATAATTGTAATTACATGGAAATTAATATATCAACATATTATTTTCCTTATTACAAGTTACAAGTAACTGTTTAACTGTATGTCTGTATAGCTATAAGACTATATGTCTTATACATCATAATGTCTTTAAAATTTATATAGTTTTTCCCCTTTTTACATTAACAATATTCGTTTTCTATGCTCAAACTGTTATTTTATTCGAAAATACCATACATTTTACCTTTTAGTTTTGCCGCATAAAGTATAATTTGTATAAACGTTTCAACTAGTCAAAAACTATATAATAGGTACTTAATGTATTTTACTTTATGAAAAATGAATATACTACAAGGTATATTAGACAACTTCTGAAAAATATATTATTTTAATTACAATAATAGAACTTCATAAAATATTTTTATAATATTATAATTATTATATTAGATAACTCTATTATCCGCTTCATCTTTATTAAAATTCTATGATATTCTATATTTTTAAAGGTATAATCTTTACTATCCACGACATATTGTTATTTGTTATTAATAATTATTTATTGTTATACGAGTTTTACAATATGCAGTAATGATAACCCTGTAGAAAACATTGTATACCTATTACGCTTAATATTTTATTGGTTACTTCTTGTGTGCATATTGGAAATACTGGGTTTGTGTGGCATCATGGCGTTTTGTAAATATAATCAACTTCTGATAATTTTGTGTAAACTAATACGCTGCCGTTATAGTGTTATAATGTACCAATTAAACGTAATAAAATTTATATTCCTAAGCAAACTATGTAGCACCCGGTGAGAATAAGTGTTTGAAGTTTTAATGCAAATTATGATTTTTATACCATGTATAAATGTATTGTTAGCATGTTATTTAGCTATAAAGATTTATTGTATACAATATTATATTATGTATATTCAATCAATCAATCAGGTTAAAATGTAGGTCACAACTCATAATCCAAATACCTAACGATATAATAAAATAACTTACCTATATTATTAAAAAAATATAATATACGTACTATAACTATATACGCCATAATCACTAAATGAAAACTATAGGAATTATTTTTTATGACACTGACCATAAAATTCATGTTAAGTGTAGGTACCTATATTATAAAATGTATATTAAATATTAATATACGTACGATACTACGATTTTATGATTTGCTTGTTGTATTAACATCATATTATTACGTCTCAATTTGACAATTCAATGATGTGTATTATTTGTATTTGTATAAATTACACATCGATAGGTTGGTATACTACAGACATGAGACAATAGATGGATGTCACAGCAGTGCCAAAAGCGCATATTATACCATGTAGCCATGATTTTATGCTGGAAGTAGTTTCTAGTGAAAACTCAAATAATAATATATTGACTAAATTGACAAATAGGTAATTTGAAACTTTGATCAATCTACTGTCAATAATATTATTTATAATAGTAAGTCAGTTAGTATAATATCTACAACTCTGTACAATTTCTGCTATCAGTTTTCACCATTGATTATGACGTAATTTATTATAATATTAGGTGTATACTACCTATTGGTAGCTATATAATTAATTATATTATTTTATTTCGTGCAGCTATAATCAACTGTTTATAATATATACACTGTGGTTTATTTTAGTATACAACGTATGGTGGTAGACAGTGTATAATAGAGCAGTGGTTTTCAAACTGGGTGCTGCGGCACAATGGTGTGCCATGAGCATTCTCTAGTGTGCCACAGTCTTCTAAAAAATGTCAACTGTTCGTCCAAGAATTAAAGATATTTGTATCAAGCACACATATCTCATTAAATGTATCAATGTATGTACCAACTACACTTATTTTTTGTAAATTAGTCTAATCTAATCTAATTATAATTAATACGAATTGTAGCCCCATCAAACACACATTTTTAATTAAATGTGTATAATTATAATTTATAACTCAAAACAATTTTGTCCATCTAATTATTTAATGGAAAAAAGTCAGTGTGCCGTGATTATAAAAGTTTGAAAACCATTGGTATAGAGCAATTACGTATGAACATGACATATAGCCCAAATAGGGTAGGTACTTAAATTATCTCAATAATAGCAGGAGCTCTTTAAGCAAAATCCTAAATTTTGAATTTGTTATTATATTTTAGATTCTGAGTGGAGCGAAGAAATGATGCATGCAATTTTTCAATGTCGGTGGTTTTTACGTTTAGAACACCTCAATCGGCTCAATCCCAGTTGAGTTCTTCCGTTAAGTATTAGGTACTACTATAGTACTATAGTATTAAGTCTATATAGTTACAATTATTGATACTAAAGGTATTTATTATTATTGCCCGTAGTTACTGCACATAAACTGTAAATGGAATTATAATTTATTGCATAGTATTAAAAAACGTTTAGATGACTAGGAATTTTTAGTGAAATAGCTAGATACCTAGATCACTAGATTCTTAATTCGCGTTACCTTTGCTAGAAATCTAACTTTCCTAAGTTAGATTCTTGACGGAAATCGTCTAAATTCCGAAAATTTCCAAATTAATTATCATTTAGAAATTCATAAAAAATGTTCTTTTTAATGTTACACAAGAAAATATTTTAGACAAAAGAACAAAAGATATTTTATACCCTTAAAAAAAAAGTTTACTGGAAAATTACCTTATTTATATAGCCATGGTATAAAATGTAATTTTTTTTAAATTATTAAATTAGATTATTCATACAAGTACCTATGCGGCTATGCTATAGCATAACACACCGACACCATCTCCATTCAGTATCGTTTTTCTTATACAAATATATACAAGATTTATCATTGAATTAGCACATTCATTATAATTACGTACTCTACAACTACTATACAGCAGACTGCAGAGTGGTACTCATTTGTGACTTGTTCCCTTTTAGATTCTGAGCGGAGTCATCAATGTATTAATTTTACAATGATGTGTGTTTTCTTTTTCTTTTTGTGTCTGTAATCACCCCTTTGGGACAGTAAAAATTATTCGATTTTCAGCATATTTTTTATAGGAAAGTAAATCTGGTTGTTTCTTTGGGGGGTTAAAAGTAAAAATTCTCAATAGTTTCAAAAGCGTCAGGAAAAATCAATAAAATTTTTTAAAAAACTGAGATTTTTACGCAAAAAAACTTTTTTTTATTTATATCTAAGCTTCGAAATTTAATACAAGATACCCCTCAAGGTTTCCAAAATTAAAAAACAAAATTTTCTGGAAAGTCGAAATAATTTTGAAGTTATAGTCATTGGATATTCACCCGAAAATTGGGTATTTTGGAAATTTCAACTGCAAATAGTAATTTATATATTTTCGATATTTTTTAATTGCGAAGAAGTATAAGAACAACTATTATGAAGAACCGTGTATTACATTTTCAAGCTTTATTACTTACAATTTATACAGATAAATATTTTATCATATTTAAATCAAAAAAAAATAAAATATTTTTAAAATTATATCATGTCTAGAAGTGCTTATTTTATTTTAATTAATTATATAAGGGTGGGGCCTTTTTGACATTCAACATTACACATTTGTGACTAGGTACAGAAGTCGTTACAAAAAAAGTTATTAAATGCTTATATTATGATATAAATATTTGGTGGTATTAAAAACTCGGAGGTGAATGCCTTTCGACTACCATCCCCTTCAATCAACGCCTTCAACACACCGCTGCTGACATCCAAATAGGTACGTATAGTACACAATAATTCTGTTGCTTATTACGCATAATATAAATGTAGTTATTTAGGTAATTATGTTCCTATATGTGTACTGTTTAGTTCAAAGTTCATGTGTTTCACAGTTAAATTTATGTTTCATAAATATTTTGATATTATTTTTAATGAATGTTTTTGACTACAGTTATTTTAATTATGTGTTTTCGTAAAAACAGAATAATAATGATTATAATTATACAATATATATGTATTATGTATTACTAAATAATATTGATAACAGGAATGATATAAACACTTGGTCTAACTTTATAATTATGTAAACCTCTAATTTTTTATTTTAATGGTTTTGAAAAAAAAATAACAAACATAATATTGTGGTGTCAATGTATATATATATACATAGTATGTTATTTAACGTTATTTAAAAGTACGAATTTCGAACATTTGCTGATTGGTTTTGGTAAAATCTTGGTTACCCAAAATAATTTGGTCGAACCTCGATTGATTCTAATTGTATAGTTTGGACTTTTACAAACGTAATATGGTAAATCTTAAGAGTTAGAATAAACAATCAGTGTTGGTAAAAGTCCGAAATTGTTTACCAATCATGTGATATTTACAGCCTAAGCCCCATAAATTGGTGATGAACAAGTTCGGCGGCACTCCAGAGTCCAGAGTCCAAACTGGTATCCAAAGCCAGATAATAGCTAAGTGCAGATCACCTGTTCCCAGCTGCCCCGATTACCAATTGGGATGACATGCCTTTACTAGAAGTCCACAACATCTATGAAGCTTTAAACCCTGAGATTAACAAGTTACTGTTTACCAGGGTCGTTCCAGAATTCACACTGGAGGACGCCAAGAAGTCGTCTTCAAACAACGTGGAAGGTGCTTCCGGTATCCCAAACGAGATTTTAAAGCTGTTTCTTCTCAGCTCGCTTCGATAGCACACTTAGAGCCTGCCTGAATTCGCTGACTTTTCCCACCTTCTGGAGAGAGCTAAGCTAGTTCTACTTCAAAAAGGCCCCCCCCTTGCCGCTCAGGATGAAAGGCGCTGCCATAGGCGCAACTAGGGTAAATTTTTGGGAGGGAGGGCTAGAATTGTATAAGTAGCACAGACCCGCAGTGGCTTCGACACAGCACCTCCCAACTAATACCGGCTGACCTAGCATAACAAAACACAAATATATGTATATATAACTAGGTAGTGAATTAAAAAATTGTAATTAAAATTATAAATAATTGTATACCTCGACAATTTTCAATTCAACTTTTACTCAAATACAAAATGTACATTGTACATATTATAAAATAATAGGTATCAATAATATAAAATCAATACTAATTTTTTATTATTTACTGAAAATGTATCAATAATTATTGTTTTGTATCAAGCACGGACTATTATGAGACTGTTTGACTATTTGACTATTTGAGAATTTTTATTTTTTGGCATTTCACATACCCATATCTTGCTTGAAAATTAAAATATCGAATAAAAGCCAACGCTTAAGCACAGATAATGTTCTTACCTAAAAGTTTGATAATAGGTCAATTGCCTCTAGTATCAAAACTAACAGCATACTATTGAAACTAGTGAACAACATTTTGCTATGTCATGCGTGTGTAAGACAGAAACAACAAATGCATGGGTAGCGTCCTCTTAACTTCATTCTCGACACCAGACCGTCCTACGGGAAACATAATAAGACCGTAGCAAAGAAGGCATCCGCTTCAGTCATGGTTTTAGCCAGACTAATGCTCAATATCGTCGGCCCCAGCCAATGGAAGAGGAGGCTACTCAGCTCAGTGGTCGAGAGCCTACTCAAACTCTTGTACGTCGCTCCAGTTTGGGCAAACGTAGTCAACGCCACGGCCAAGATCCGTACGATTCTTTGAAGGCCCCAAAGATCTGTGGCCATCAAATATTACAGGACCGTTCCCGATGCAGCTTTCCTCCTAATTGACTTGCCACCCGCTGATCTCCTCGCCTCGGAGAAGGAGAGAATTAAGCTCATAAAGCGTATGGCCACTATCAGCGAGTGGCACAGGAGATGGATCATCTCCACTTAAGCTCCCTAAACACACTGTCATATCGTCCCAGATGTCGTCAGACGGGAGGGCAGAACGGTACCTTGGGCCCAGTGGACATACGACTATATGACTCAGGAGCTAACAGGTCACGAATATTATCAACACTACCTTTATCGGATGGGCAGATCTATCAGCCCACGCTGCATGCACTGCCTTCACATGACTGATACAGAGAAGCACTCTCTTCTAGTGCCACAACTGAGACGGACAAAGAGCCGTCCTCCTGAGGTCAAGAACATGTTGGACATCCTCTGCACCCCCTCCTCAAAGACTTACCAGCGAATAACCTGACAATATGATTGATTGGCTATTATAATAATTTATTTTGATATTTGGTCATTATATTTTTTAACCACGTTGGTTTATCCGGCATTAATAGACTCAACAATTACTAGACTGTTTCCAATAAAAATGATATCAATATACTCTTTGTAACTTGGAGGGTGTTTATTCCTTATTTTTCAACCCCTGAGGTAGCTAAAAGGTTTTTCAGACACGAATGTTTATTTTTTTTGTTTATTTTTAGGGTTATAGTTATTACAATTATAATTAGTAGAAATATGACGTATTATTAATTCTGTTTACAAATATATTTATAAAAAAAAAACAAATCCTTGGCACGGGCAACACCTGGCAAGACAGCTAGTTTATCTATATAAAGTAGTAAGCAGTTTTTAGTTAGTTCCCGCTAACCGGGAAAACTACAGAACCGATTTTTCTGAATTTTTGCACAGTTATTCCTGGTAATTCCGTCAAGGTTTTCGTAAAAATTTTAACCTTCGACATTTTCTCTACCTCCCCCCAATAAACTATTTTTTAGATATAAAAATTACTTTTAATATTTTGTCGATTTACCTTGATAACACGGCTACATAAAGTATTTAATTATTTTAACAAAATTATTCTAAATAGTATTAAAATAATGAAACTGCTGCAGTGTGTTTTTCTCAAAAACGACAAGACTCGTATGATCTTGATATTTCGAATGGCGGTTACTCGAATACTCTATATTGATGTTCAATAAGAAGCGAAAAAAAATTTAATATTTTAATGATGGGCCGGCACAGGAATTTTGTTATAATATGTAGTATTATATAAAAGCCACTCTACGTAATTCCTCGCAATAACAACAAAACTATACGTATGAACTTAAAATTTGGAATAATAATTGGCTTATGATCTAGATGAGGAATAATAGTAGGAATTTTAAAGAAGATAGCGCTCACACAAGAATTTTCTTTTGGCAAGCAAAAAATCTAATATATTTTTGTATATAATATATTAATTTGTATATTGTACTAGCTGATCCCGTGAACTTCGTTGCCCATTAAAAGTGCTAACTCTATATGATTCAAACTTTGTTCAATTCGGATTTCAAAATTTAACATTTTTTAAATTTAAATGCCTTGCAAAATTGACACACAACGTTCATTGGTCCAATAGTAACTCTTTGCTGTTAACTGTATCAATTTCCACGTTATAATTAAATGCAGCTCAATAGGGGTTAAACACAACATTCATTTGTTTTCAATTTCGATTCCATTCAACTTCATTCCGCGTTTCGCATTGATCGTTAATTTGATTTTTTCTTGTATAACTTTGACTTGTATAGCTATTCTGGTTCTGCAACTTAAGGTTGTACGTCTAATTTATTACTGGTATTTTTAATAACAACCTTACCAAAACTGATTAACACTTTAACTGTACTTTAACAACTGAACTTTGAAATTTATTTTTTTTTTTTTTATTTACTTATTTAATTTTGTTATTTTTTTGTTTATTACAATGGTTGCCATTGATTAAAAAAATATTATTATTATTTAGCTTATTTTTTGCTGGACAGATGGCGCAGCTGTAATTTCATCACCATCACGTCATATTCCTCTGTGTTCTAACCAAGTAACTTTCTCAATTTTTCTTTCATAAGAACCTTCTTCTGACAATAACAAACACAACAAAAAAAAGAATTAGCGAAATCGGTCCAGCTGTTCATGCGTGATGCATTGGCCAAGGAAATAGGAAATTAATTTTCATTTTTATGTAATATAGAGGTTTATATGGTTGGTGGTTGCCATTTACAGAAAATAAAATAGTTAACATGGATGGATTTCATTATTGAAATTGTATTATTTATTTTAAAATTGTCATGGAAACTTGATATAAATATGATTGGTGGAGAGTTAGTTCCTAACTTTTGGAAAAACTTTGATTTTCCAACAGGTTATTAATTAATTGACACCTGTTCTAAAATGACACAGCTTCGGAAAATTATCTCTTTTGCAATTTTTCCTTTTCATTAATTATGAGTATCAAAAATTAAAAGTACTCAAATTGTACCTATATGCGATGTGATTTATAAACGTGCAAAATTAAATAGTTTTGTAATTGATATTGCGTGAAACACGCACAGATACATTTAACCGTCGGTCTGTCGGTCTGTTAGTTTGAGAAAGACTTCGAAACGAATGAATCAATTTTACGGGATTTTCACAGTTGTTATATTACTTGGTAAGTAAAATAGTTATTATGATTCAATAAAATAATTTTCACCAGTATTTTATGTTTGATCAAAATAATTCAAATAACTGTGTTCAAAATCTGTGCAGCTTACATTTAACGGAGTTTAAGAAGTTGTAAATCCACGGGCATTTAATTTGTCGAGGGCAACACCGTGCAGGATCAACTAGGTATGGATATATAATTATAGATTTCCACAGCATTGTATCGAGGTCATTGCACTTTTTTTGTATATGTGCCTGTTAGCTGAAAGGTGTGGGCTGTGACCACTGAACTAAATAGTTCGGTGGCTATAACCTGTCCTTACAATATAATTATTATTGTGATCATGTGATCAGTGGACAGTGGTAGGCTTGTTGATTACTACAGTAGGTACTACCAGTCACTTTCCGTCATTAAATAATACATTTCTTTTCGAATGTACGACAGTAAGTTGAGTACATGTAATTACAATAACAAGTAATTACTAATAATTACTAAGGATATATATTTTATTTATTTATTTTATATGACATAGATATAGTAGGTATATTATAGTCTATAAGTCAGTAGCGTAGCTGGAGCTCAATCAAGTGGGGGGCTATTTAAAAATTGTAATAAACCACAAAATATTGTGAGGAATTCAAAATTTTCCACTAATTATTTTTAACCGTACATTAATGTATTGTTTAACTAATTGCTTACCATTTATTTGCTGTTATAAAAAAAAAATTATGATATACATATTATACTTAAATTCTAAAGTCATGTAACACTCTTACCACGGCCAATGCGGTTGAGTCCTTGATTGATTATAATAAATGCACCCATGCCCCCCCTAAGGTACGCCATTGCTGTAAGTACTCACCACTCACTAGTCACTACTCAATATATTCTAAAATAATAAAATTCCAACATATAAGTACCTATTAAGTTTATAATAATATTATTTCGATGTAGATGGTATTAATATATTGATATTGTTTATTTTACCTATGTCAAATATACAGCGTGATTAACAAACCACCTATTATTATTTAATACCTAATGCAGTTATTCAAAACCTGATTTTTGGTATTTTTCAATATACCTACCTATCCATAACCATTCTATTTTTTAATTCTTGAGATCTTCCTACTACTTTAAAAATGTGCTGTTGAGATACAAACTTCAGTTTTTGAAATGAGAACCCTCTTTTTGACTGTTTAATATAATAATATCTGAGAAACTACTCTTTAGACTTTTGAATTAATACATTAAAAGTTTCCAAAAAATTACTCATTAAATAATTTACAGTAAAAGAGAGAATTCTCATTTGAAAAACAGAAATTTGTTTCAAAACACTCCTTAAGTAGTACAGAAAAATGTAAGAATTTGAAGTTATGAACTTTATGTAGGTATATTTAAAAATTCCAAAAATCAGAATTTGAATATATTCATTGTTAAAGGAAAAAAATGGGAGTGAGCATGCTTAGCGAATCACCCTGTAAGACATATCTTATCCATATCAATTTAATATTCTTATACCAATAGTATAAAATAATAATAATATTATAATAAACCAGTTGTGAAAAAGGATGTTTACGAATCGGAGACTGCAGTATAGTTCGAGTGATGCGTAATAGAATTCAACATGTGAACGTGTGTTACTAAATAGCTACTTTATTACTAATTACATTGCTCGATAAATATACCAACATATGAAACCTTAAACTGCGTGTTCGCATAACAACATATTCATTTAAGTGGGTAGGTACATAATATTTACATACCTATCTATTACGCGTATATCAAACAAATAAAAAGGAAAAATGTGGTAAACATCGGTGTTTACCGATGAAAACCACACTATTGGTACATAAACCATAAACTTATTGACAAGCGGTGCGACTTGAAAGTTATAAGTAAATAGGCAACACATAATAACATCGTCGTAGCTGGTATAAATGCTATATTATCATTTTGTACGCGTCTCGTTAGTCTAGCATAAAACCTACCTATGCCCAGTGGCCAGTGTTCGAAATTGGGGTGGGATACGATGGGATCATGACAAATTAGATCTAATCTTTTAATTATTTAAAAATACACTAGAGGCCGAGTGTATTAAGTTGTACAATAATAATAAATTAGCATTATTATTATTATAAATTGGGGTTGTCCATCGAGGTCCACTTATTTCAAAAAGCTAGTTACAATAATTACGCCGATTTGTCCGTAAAAATAAAATAACCCCCAAAAATATTAAATACTCCTAAAAATCTAGGATGATCAACTATGACTTTAATACTTTAATACAGTAAAGTAAAGTCGTGCCTTAAAGCTTCATATTTGTGGCCATATATCCAGAAAGTTACACTTCGTAAAAATATGAGGTTACTCAAAATAGTAGCCGGAAATTTCCCTACATTGGAAGATGAGGTCACTATCCATTCAAATTTGGGTACAGTTGTTAGTCCTTGATAAGAATTAACTTCTAGAGTATACGCTGATATAATTAACATTAAGGATAAACCCATCGAATGGTTGTGCCAGCAAGCCATCTTATCTCGATCTCCAAAGATCGACAAGGCAGCCGAAATCAATAAAGTTTTCCATTAAAGGTATTTAAAGAAAAAGTTGTTGAATATAGATCTTTTGATTCAGTTATCCAAACGGATGACGCTGTACATTGCCCTTTAGAATTTCTTAATACTCTGAATTCTTCTGGTCTTCCATCATATAAACTTATCCTTGAAATTGCAACACATTTAATGTTACTAAGAAGTCTTAACCCACTTAAATTGTGTAATGGAAATAGTTTTAAAGTGAAAGCACAACAATATAATAGAAGCCATAGTCATTACTGGGTCTGCTCGAGGAGATATAATTTTCATCCCAAGAATAACGTTAATCCCAACTGATTATCCTTTTGAGTTTACAAGAATACATTTCCTTTCAAAGTTTGCTTTGCAATGACTATAAATAAGTCTCAAGGACAATTATTGAGCATGGCTGGCATTGACTTGAGAGAAGAATGTTTTTCGCATGGACAATTCTGTGTCGAATGTTCCAGAGTTAGCTCTACCAGTAGTCTGGTTATTTTAGCCTCAAAGGCAGTAAAAAAGTACCCACTTGTCCGCCTTTTTTTTAAATATCTTTATATAATATAATTTATTATAATAATAGATATTAATAGGTGGCCTACCTACTTATATATTTAGATAAAAAAATGTACAGATCGCATGAATTCGTATGATAATATTATATTTATATTATTATAAACCAAATACACTATCATTACCAAATTATGGAATACTACTGAATATAACTGATGTGAAAGATCAAAATTTGGGTGATAGCTGCTTTACTTCAAAAAATAAAAAAAGCAATTTTTTTAATTAGAACAATTTTGTTGCCCAATGTCACTAGTATTAATTAAAAGATAAATTGATTTTTTTTAAGAAGAAAAAAAGAAGATACTTATATTTTATCAGGGTTACATTTTATCATGGTTACAGAAGTTATTATGTTCAACCATGAACCGATCGATTTAAACAAAATCGATGCTTGATTTTTTTTTTAAATTTTTTGTTGTTTATAATATATATACTATTATGTATATTGTATATGTTATTATATTAATTAGTAATAAATTCAATTATGTCATATAACATATTTTAAGATATGTAATATTAACATATAATATTTTTTTGGCGATTTACAGTTCTACGCAGTATCCACCAGTGCACCGGCCTCCACATGAATTTACTGCGCAGTGCACAGGCTACAGTCACCACATATTAAAAAAAATAATAATAACAAGAAGAAAACAAGAATGATTAAATTTTTTTTTTACTCTATTCCGAACGTTTATTACTGTGTATATTTATATCGTTAGCGCCACGAAAATGAAACGGCCAAGGCCATATTTGGTATCGCGCGCGCACTCAATTTAACACACACACTACGTATAGAGCCTAGAGGGTTAGTAAAGAAGTCTGTGGTTTAATCATTTTTTTTAACGCGATATCATCACAATATTATTGATTGCACGAGGCACCAATACTCAACGGAAACCTCGACTAACTTTATCGTCCGCCGCCTGCTTGAAGAGTGAAGACACCTAATAGGTACCTACATTTCCTAGACCTCGCAAATTAGGAAAAAAGAATATTAGAATAGACAAGTTAAAAGCCGCGAACGGCGAAACGCGCAACCCCTAGCTGTGCTTTGCTTGAGGGGCCAAACGCCCACATATGTTACCGCTTAAGACTTAAAAGACTAGATAGCCTATACAACGGCCAACGGGAAGTATTCTAAACTCTGAACATCACAATGTAAAATACTACATTACTACCACACCGTGTGATGTTAAAAACGGTTACAATAATTCCGTAAATTCTGGATATAAAAACGAATAAACCTCAACAAAATGTTGATTTTTCACGAGATTATCCTATGCTGATTCCTGAGTACCTTAAACTGAGTATCAACACGTTACAAATGAAACGGGATTGATGAGGGGTATACAACTTATAGACAAGACTGTGCAACTGCACTTTGCAGGGTTTCATCTACCATTACGCTACTATTTGTAGTCCGTAGGCCCATAAAGGGTACATAAAAACTTTTACAATTTAGGATTAAATACCTATTACAGGTATGCTGCAGTAGCACAGATAGGAAAAGGTATTAAAATCTATTGGTATAGACACATTGTGCATAGTGCAATCAAAAGATACAGTAGCAGTGTTAGGATATTTGTCTAGGTAGGGGTGTAGGGACAATATAGCCAAGAAAAATACCAATTAATATGACCTGTTACAATTTATTTTTTGGCTCAATGAAGAATAACTAGTGTTATTTTTTTTCAACATATTTATTTTAGACAAAATAAAATAATTTACACAATTATGTATCAACAAATTATTACAATTCATAAATAATACTATTAATTATAAATATAAGTCGGTTGTAGGTAATAACTAGTATTATAGTTTAAACTATAATAGTAAATTTAATTATTGTTGATTATAAATTCTTGTATACATACAAATTAATAGTTTTAAGATCGGTCCAGTGATAGGCCATGGTCCTACCTCATGCTGCCACTGGATTGATAATAAAAGTAATAATATATTATATTATAATCTATGGTGCAAATTTTTTTTATAGATAATGTGAACACTTTATAAATGGCAGATAAACTATTTAAAATTATTTTCATTGAAAAAACACGATCATAGCCTATAGGAAATATAAAATATTAGTATAGGTTGCTTCTTTTATTTTTGGTAGGGTGGAAATATTTTAATAAAAGAGCAAGTTTGTGTCTATCAATGATGCAAAATTGTTTATCAAGCATAAATTACATATCTGAAAGAGCCTGTTGTATTGGTTCTAAAACATGTCTATTGAAAATAATGATAGTTTCACATATTATTTTATCAATAATACAGTTTTTTTTTAAATAAATGATTAATCTACTTCTAGGTTTCGTTCATAAACAAATATGCTAAAATAATTATTTATTCAAATTACTATTTATGAATTTCAAAAAAAAATAAACATATTAGAAACGAATAAATGAAAATTATAGTTTCAGTAGACAAGAATTGAAAATAGTACTTGTAATTCAAATGAGTTATTTGGACATACGTTTTTGTTGTCTTGAACGATATATATAAAATGAGTTATTTGGACACACGCTTTTGTTGTCTTGAACGATATATATCAAATGGTGGTGGTACAAGGTTAATATCTTCATCACTGTCATCACCTTTACCAGACAGTCCTCCAATTCTTCGTTTTTTTTTATTGGAACCCCCATGTGCTGTATCTTCATTGGCCCATTGCACTGACACAGCAGTGTCAAATAATTTTGCATCACATCCATTATCAGATTTTGGCATTGGTGCTATATAAGACAATTTAAATTTATTGTTAGGAATTATACTTGATAAATCAAACATTTCTAAAATCATACAATGAATCATGTTAAGTCTAGAAATTATAAATATCTGTGTATAAATGTAATCTTTATAATAACAAGAATAATGTGTAACAAGTAAATATTATGATCACAAATAACTACTCTGCACATTACATGTGTTAAATATGGTGTTTATTACACATGGAATAGCTACTAGTTTGATATTATTATCACACATAACATAACCAATTTGAATTCGGTATTACCAATTTTGTAATATTCAGTTTGAAAATAGAGATAGTTGACTTATCATAAAATGTAAAGGTAAGAATAATATTTTTAGTATTTTGAAGGTTTTTATTAATATTTTAATTTAAAAGCGAGTTATGAAGATTTTAAATTTTTAGTTTTTTTTAGATGGATTGACTCACTTTAAAATTAAAATACCAAAAAAGCCTTAACTATAGTTTTCATTAGATAAATTGGTATGTTTGGCAAAGAACAAGTCTAAAATCCTATGTTGGGCGTGTGTTATACACAGACAGAAAATCACAGAATCAAATCACCTAAAAATTGATTTTCTTAGACAATATAATATATTGCATTATTGCAGGCTGTACATTTTACAACTGAAAAATAATAATTTACCACTGTTAAGCATACCCCTTTCTCCCCTAGTTATGCCTACAAATTTAAGAAGTCAAATCAGAGTAATATTTGATTTAAATACAAAATATATACCTCAGTCCAAATGATGCCACTGTACAAGACAAAAAAGTATCTAAAAAACCGGCTAAACCGTGTAACTAACAAACAGCATTGAAACATTTAATTTAAATAAAAACTTCATTGATTTATTTGATTTTGTTTAGATATTGTTAGTATAATTTTTAAATTGTATAACTTAATTTAATCACCTAATGTGAACAGGTAAATATTGTCTAATAAGCTACAGTATTTTAATACTAAAAATATTAAAAATAATAAGATGGGCACGTGGGTATCGCATTGCTGTACATTAGGTGCCAGGTGTGTCACTGTAATGGATGTGTTAAATTTGAATTCAATTATATATAACCATTGTAAAAGTAAAACAATTCTGGCAAAAAACAGTCTTTCAGGCTTTATTACTAAGAATATTTTATTGTTTTAGGATATTATTGCTATTAAAGTAATTATGTATAGGTAATACTAATATAAACATTTGTTGAAAATTTCAAGTATTTATGGTAATTAGTTCTTAGGATATAAAAAAAACAAAATCAATTATATCGAAAATTGGTATTTTTCGTAAATTTTTTTTTGTTCTACCGCTGAATTTTTGAAAACTACTGGAAATTTGACACTTTTGATTTCTCAGTGTAACAACTAGATTCACTTAAAGTAATGGCAGAAAAAAACACACTCATCATTGCAAAATCAAAACATTTACCAATCCGCTTAAAATCTAAAATAAATATATTGAAGGACTTACCTTTGTCGGGAAGTATAAGTCTTAAGAAAATATCCATAAGCATTTCTACAGACACAAATGGGCCATGGAAACAACCAGGTGGTGGTAATACTTGCATTAGTTGGCAAGCAGGTGGTGGCGGTGGAAAGGTTCCTCCTTTAAAATGTTATTAATAATATTGAGAAAACAAACAAATATTTCATTTTTAATACCTGGTACAATATGTTCGCCTGGAAAAGCATTCAATTTTGGTTTATAAGGTACCATTTGTGAAACATCTGGTATTGGCAATCTTTTTTCATTAGCTCGATTATCTAAGTCATCTAACCCATCAATAACAGCAGACCTTTGAGTGGAATTATGCATTGTTTTAGATACTGTATTAGTAACTTCGTTATAACCAATAGATCTCAACTCGGGACTTGTACATGGAAATAAGTTTAGAAACCTATACCTATCCACAAGTTGTGCTGTTTCTTTTCCTTCAAACTCAACTAGCTAAATTCAAAAAATTCAATCATACAATTATATTATATTATTTGTATTTAATGTTTTTATACAATTATCTTAAATTACCTTGCCAAAAACAGCTGATCTCCGTTTCTCTACTTTTAGTATGCTTGACAAATCTCCTATATTTGATTCAAATTCAAGGAATCGATTCCAAATATCTCTGAAATTAATAAAAATTAAAATAACATGTATTTGCATTATTGTAAATTATTATTTATTATAAAAATAGCAATTATTACACAGATTTTTCTGGTTCAAGACTTGTGTTTGATAGAACTCTCTCAAATAATACCCTTGTATTATTATCCTCTATAAAAAAAAATAATACATTAAATTTATAAAATATTATCTAGTATTATAGATGAGTTATTTACCATTAAGGTGAGAAAGATAATCTATATAACTAATAATATACTGAGGGTTGTCGCAATACTTTTTTAATCCAAGCTCAAAAATACGAAAAGCAATGTTTTTGTCTTTACTACAATAATATTCCATTAAAGCAGCAGAGACATAGACATGGTATTTAGATCTAGAGTCATCCCTTGCTTTTTTGAAAACTGCTCGTGCAGATTTAATTCCTTCGGCACGACGAGCAAATTTCATATATTGTACATATGTCTGTAAACCATTAAAATATTAAATTTGTTATTTAGATGATACAATACAAACCTAAAAATTCATACCAGTGTTGGATCAGTGGTAATTTCATTTTCTAAATAACTTTTATAAATACTATGAACTTTTTCATAATTCATACGACCTTCTTCAAAATCAGCATAAGCAAAACGTAGTAACATACTTGTATTTAATACAGTACCAATTGCTCTTTCATAAACATTAGCTGCTTCGTCGCTATACTGTTTAGCTGCTGATATATCCTAAACACATAAATGTCATAATAATAATGTAATGTTGAATAATTTGTAAGTAATTGTTTAATAATACTTACCCCTTTTTCTGAGAGAATTTTAGAACTTCCATCTAAAAACTGAGCAGCTTCATACCAAAAGTCAGGATGATGAGTCATGCATAAAAGTGCTTGGTCAAAAGCAAACATTACTCGTCTTGTAATTAGTGCAGTGTCTTCGGTATTCAAAGGGTTTGCTTTTTCCCAAATTATATATTTTTTCCACAGTTCCACCTATTGAAATAAATTAATAATAATTAATTAGTACACAATTACAAGTAAAAATAACAAAACCAAACATTTACTTGTTTCATTTCATCTAGGCTACCAGTTGGGGGTGCACTAGGATAATTCTTGTTCAGTCCTCTTATAACTACCTCGTACTCTTTAGTGACTCTTCTGGCATTCATATAATCTCTACTTCGTTCAATCATCATCTTGTCAGCAATCATAATATTAATACTTTGTTCAAAAGCCAGATACTCTTTCCATAACAATTCAATGTTAATCATAGGATTTACAACACCACGTTGATACACCTAAAATATAAGATATGAATTTCACAATAATTTATAATACTATATGATATATTGGATAAGAATCAAATTGAACTACCTTTCTGATTGCTGTAATCTTTTGGTTTTCAGCATATGAACCAACTGCTTCAACACTACTTAAAAAGGTAATGTAATCTTGCCAAATGTTATATGAATGTATGTCCATGCCAATTTTCTCCAATGCAAAATCATATGCTTGGGCCATTTTTTCTCTATAATATAGTTTTAAAAAAGTTAGATTATTAAATGATAAATTAGTATTTTTCTGTTACCATGTTAGGGACAAATAAGACTAACATGACCCTTATTTATTTGTCAGTTTAATTGTGTTAGTTACTTGTTATTTTAAAATGTATATAATTAAATATTTTAAATTTTAAAATAACTATGAATATAAAATACTAATATATTTTAGAATAGTTAGGTAGTTAGTAACATAACAATTATACTTATTAATAAAAGTACCTAATCTACCATTTTATGAGTGATTATAATGTTTATTTACAGTCTATTCATCACTCAGACTGTTTAAATTGAAAACAAGTATAGGTATTTCGTATTTACTTAATCTTGTTATGAGAATTCTCGCCATATTAGAAACATATTTTACTATAGCTCCTATATTGTTTAAGTAACAAGTTGACAGATATTTGTTATTTAGAGATAAATTGATAAATTTTCGCCTAAATAACTATTAATTATCTTATCTTATAAAATACAATAAAGAAATTGGAGATAATTTATTTGCCTTGAGTATGGTAACAGAAAAATATCATACATTTGAACATATAAAGTCAAATGATTTACTTGTAAGTCGGTAAAAGTGCTTTGGTCTCTTTGACATAAGCTAGATAAAGTTTCCACAGTTCAATGTTAAGTACTTTGACGAGACAACGCTGAAAGAGCTGATGAATACTGAGATTAATAAAAACAAATAGTTGAAATACATGTCATGTTAAGTATAATATTACTGTACCTTCTCGACTTTTTCAAAGTTCCGACCACGCATCTACAAAACAAAAATAGAATAAGTACTGTCAACTGCAAACATACCTAGAATTTTTTAACAACTTTTACCAATATAGAGCCCGTTTTTACAAACAATAAATATTATTATATCTATCATACATACTTCCATTTCGATATAATACTTCCAGTATCGACCAGAAGTCGGAAATGTAGTGACAAGTTTTTCAAAGAACGATCGTACGTCGTTAATCCAACGTGTCTGTGCTTCACGCAACAGTATCGCCCACGACTCTACATCCCATGGATTTTCATTGACTGTATCTTGTGCCTCTTCCAATTTTTCATTACCCCAGTTCTGAAACACATCGTATGCGATCATAATGTTTAGTTTACATAATATGTCGCGCTAAAGTCACGCTTACCACTGGCGGATATTCTTCGACGGCTGTTTCCATTTTAGCGCAGCATACAGTATAGTTTTAGCCTAACACATGGAACATTGTTTGCACTTAGCGGGATGAGTTTTAACTTTTGAACTTTCAAAAACTTAGATTTTGAATTTATTTGTAAATTGTAAACGTTATTATCATAACATTAAACATGATAGCCGGCAAAATCCCATCGGTGTTTTGACTTTTGGTGGTGAGTCGTGGTAACCAGTGATGACTGGTACGCACCCCTGGTGGTAACACAATACTCTATAATGGTAACAACCAAAGTGTTTGAATATGAGGTCTGATAACATAAATAATATTATTATTAATATTATAAATCAAGGTGGATATTAATATTATAATAATAATATTATCATCGATGAATCGCCGTTATCAGGCACCACCCTCTCCAGAAATCAGAAATATTTTCATTTAATCAAATACTAAAAAATTTATGTTCTCATATTTTGATATTTCATTATTCTTCAGTTCTTTACAGCGTCGATAGTAGACACTAGACGTTCAGCGTTCACGTCGGGGTTCAAGTGCGGGGACGGTGGTTTTCACTGAATGCCATTAAAACGTTCCTGTTTTGGCTCATCTGTGAACAAGATCGTTATTAACGGTTGATGGGTTGAGAAATGAAATGACAGATAAAACTCTTTGAGTCTGTTCACAATTGACTTCATAAAGAAAACTATGGCTGAATTCATAAGAGGTGGTCCAGGTTTGATGTTGCGCGATAAGGTACATGCTACGTTAAGTCTCAACAGTGAAGACAGCCAGGACATACTCGATCAAGACTTTGATCCATTCATAGAACAAGATGAACTGGACGGTAGGAATAATGTATCATTATTACAAGCACCACCTGAAAATCATTGGTATCATGGTCGATTGACTCGTCAGTCAGCCGAAGAACGACTGTGGCAGACAAAAGAAACTGGTAGTTACCTGGTGCGTGAAAGTGACCGTAAACCAGGCTCATATGTGTTATCCTATATGGGACGTACTGGTATCAATCATTTTAGAGTGACGGCTGTATGTGGTGATTTCTACATAGGTGGCCGACAGTTTGACAGCTTGTCTGATTTAATTGGCTATTATACAAATTGTTCAGACTTATTGAAAAGAGAGAGACTTGCGAATCCAGTAGCGCCTCCTGAGCCGGTCAATGATAAAAAACGTGTTGTAGCAATTTTACCTTACACTAAAATGCCCGATACAGATGAACTAACATTTCAAAAAGGTGACATATTCTTTGTACACAATGACATGGGAGATGGATGGCTTTGGGTAACTGCTCATAGAACAGGTGAACAAGGAATGATTTTTAGAGACTTAGTAAGTTATAATACCTATATTCAATTATTATAAATATGTTTTGTTTATTAGGGTTTAGAAAATAATATATGTTAAATATAATTAAATAATTGTTTAATTAATGCAATAAATTTGTAATTACTGTAATTTTTATATAACCTGATTTAACTAGTTCAAAATACTTCACTACTAAATGGGTTAAAGGTTCTAGTTTTTTATGTAAATCCACAGTGGTTATTTTAATTTTGATACTAACTTCTTTTTAAAATTTAATTTAGAACTATTAGGTATTATTTTTAAAAGTACCTAATTAATTAATAAATAATGTTACAAAATAATAGCATTACAAAAGTGAAAAAGTAGATGAATAAAAAAATGCTTTGAATGACCTTATTATTTATTAAAGTCTTTAGATAAATAGTAATTTAAATATATTATGATATAAGGACAATATGAATATTAACACGTTGATGGACAGTCTACTTTCTTATTTTTATATATAAGATATAACCATACTTAAAATGTCACTTTTCATTACTGCAAGACTGCTATAGTAATACTTTTAGTACTGCTATAGGCCAGTGCAAAATTGTCCGATGAGATGTCGGGAGTCACAACAAATTATCTTCTCATAAGACACCATTGAAAATATCACTGCTATGACAGTAATGACAATTTTTGGAAAGTTTTTATATTCCTGTTATAGCAGTAATAATTAAAAATGACCCCTGACGTCAACTTTTAATATTAATACTTTGGCAGTAACATTGACAATTGACTATCAACGTGTAAAAACAGTCATACCTAATTAATTTAGAACAAATGTTTCTTATTCATTTTAAGCAATCAATTAATAATAACCTTAACTAATTAAGTAATACCCAACAACTAATAAATACAAAAATTACATTTTCAGGTCGAACATTTAGATGAAAACATTGATCCAAACACAGTCTTTGATTGGTTTCATCCAGGCGTAACAAAAAATGAAGCTGTTGACATGTTAGTCAAATCTGGTCCTGGAAGTTTTTTAGTACGACCAAGTGATAATTCTCCGGGTGATTATTCATTATTCTTTCATGTCAACAATCAAATCCAAAGATTTCGAATTGAGAAAAAAGGTGTTCGTTATTTGATGGGTGGTCGTACATTTGAATGTTTAGATGCCGTCATAAATAGATACCGTAAAGAACAGATAGTTGAGGGGCATACCCTTGTGATGCCTGTGTGTCGTAACTCTAATGAGTTGTTGGAATTACCAATTAAACAAAAGGAAGTACAGCAAGCTGAAAAAATATATGCAACACTTAGGGAATGTCGAGAACAGGTGGGGATTAAAAAAGTAAAAGGAATAAAAATGCAAGGTTATATGTACAAGAAAAGCGACAAGAATAAGAAATGGAAGTCATTATACTTTGTCTTATTAATTGATGGAGTTGATACTCATTTATGTTTTTATGATAATCCTAAAAGAACTAAACCTAAAGGATTGATAGAATTGAGTTGTGCGTACTTGTATCCAGTACATGAAAGTGTGTTTGATAGACCTAATTGTTTCCAATTGGTCGAAAGAGCTTTACCATGTTTAGCTACCATTACTTATTTATCTTTATCGACACAAGATTTATTTCAAGAATGGCTTTCCTCTTTAAGAATGTATTGCGTTACTCAGTTGTCAAGAGTTCCTAAAGCACACAAATTACGCGAGTTACGTTGCTTACAACTGCATATTTTGGATGCCCATCGTTTGCCGTTCAAACTTGTACCAAACCCATTTTGTATAATATCTTTGAACCAAGTAAAAGTTGCCAGAACTCGAGCTAAGAGCGGACCTGATCCTGTGTTTGACGAAGAGTTCACTTTAGACGATGTACCTCCTGATGTATTAACATTCACTGTAAGCATTTACAATAAAGGCAAAAGATCTAAGGATACTGAGGTAGCCGAATTAACTGTAGACTTGAATACATTGAACAATGGAGCTGAAGTCGAAGATTGGTATCCTTTAAGTGGTATAACGCCTATTGGGGAATGGGGTTCTCTACGGTTGCGTACCAGATACTTACACGATCTCATCATGCCAACTGAAGAGTATTCACCAATGCAGCAGCTAATTCTTGATCCAGATTTAGAATCTGTACGAGCACTGGCAGATCTGTGCCACCAGGACCGCATGCCTTTGGCTACATCTTTAATGGGAATTTTCCGACACGAAAAAAAAGAAGCTGATCTATTAAGAAGTTTAAATGATGTAGAGATAATGAAAGAAGATGAGACTACAACACTTTTTAGAGCTGCATCACTAACTACAACTTTAATGGACCTTTATATGAAATCTGTTTGTTCAGATTTCTTAAAATCTGCAATTCAACAAACTGTGTTTAAATTATTGGAAAGTAAACAATCATGTGAACTTAATCCATGTAAAATGGAGTCCCCAGACGATGCTTGTGACAATGCCGAGTTTCTTTTGTTAGTATTAGATGAGATCACTCAATCCATATTTATGTCAGCTGACGCTTGTCCTCGTACTTTACGATATATATGCGGATGTCTCCAAAGAATGGTAATGAATAAGTGGCCTTATGAAAGATTAGTTAGGACCAGAGTGGTTTCTGGTTTCATATTCTTACGACTCCTGTGCCCAGCAATCTTAAATCCTAGACAGTTCAATCTAATTCCAGAACCACCACCACCCATGGCAGCTAGGTCTCTGATTATGGTGGCAAAATGTTTGCAGAACTTGGCCAATTTGGTAGAGTTTGGAGGTAAAGAGCCTTACATGGAAGTTGTTAATCCGTTTATATTGAAGAACAAAGAGAGAATGATTGTGTTTTTAGACCAATTATCCAATGTAATTGAGAAACCAGAATCAGAGGGAGAAAAAATCAAAGGTGACCCTGCCCGTAATTTAGGCACCCTACATCACATTTGTAAAACGCATTTAATAGAACTTCAAAGTCTTAGTAAAAATCAGCCATCATTAAAAAAGCTGGTCACAGTCACAGAGATGTTAAACAAACATAAACAAAAATATTTGGAAATGATTACTTAAATTGTATTAATAAAAATACAATTGAATAAAATGGACATTTCTAATTGGAAATTCATCCACGACTTACGAAGATAATGTGCTGAAGGCATTTTTTTCAAAGTTTTAGTTAAGTTATTATTATTAATACTTAAAAGTTTTTCAAAATTGTATGTCCACAAAACTTGTGTTCCAAAGGTATAAGATGAGAGATAATGTTGTTAATAACTATAGAACTTATCATCACATCAAAAAAAAATAACTATATACATATAAATTTATATTTATTTTATGTTATTTATAATGTTATTTTACTGCTTAATGCTTTTCTAAATGCATCAATGACGGTATACACCAAAATCGACTGGTAAACTTTGACTGAGTTTATAATTTTTAAAATTAATTATGTTCTTCTTTAAATGCTGTCAATTCTGTCGATTTCATCGTAGAGTTTTATGGACGTGCCAAAACTTTTTACATAATTTATAGTGGTTTAAAAACATATATTATGTATACAATATGTTAGATAAAATGATTTTTATTTGATCCATATTAATTTTAAAATATTTTTCTACATTTTGTATTCATGCATTAAAATATAATTAAATATAATGTGTATTGATGATAAAATATTTCCAATGTGTACACTAAAAAGTTTTGTTAAATTATTGTATATGTGATACATAATTAGTATCAAATTAGGTAAATTAATATTATAATGTTAAATCAATGCTAGTTTATGTAGGTATTGCTGTTGATGCATTTATGGCCTAAAACAGTGCAGCTACTATTCAGCCATTTGAAATTTTAGCAATTAAAATATACCTAATGATTTGAGAAAAAATATTTTTTAATTATAACAAAATTTGATTTTATATTAAACTTATTGAGGAGAGTATACAATGTAATATGTTTGCTTTATTATGAAAATAAATATAAAAAGAAAAAATTGCACTTATAGTCATTGTTTTTAATGTCATATTAGTGAATCAATCAAAATGTGTTAATAATATTATTTAATATTATATTATGATGTTCTAATATTCAGCTGTTGTTGATTTAAATATAACTTAATATTGTTTTCTATGAGATATATATAAACATAATATTTAAAAAATAATTGGGTAGTTAGTATAGTATAGATGGAATTCCAATGATAGTTGGACATTTGGACAATATTATTTGTGGGTTATTTTATGATCCATGCACTTTTTTATATCCATTTTCAGCATTATCGTTTATATGTTGATTCGCATTTTGGATTGCAAACATTGAACTTCAAACCAGGCTTGTTGCTAGGGCACAAGCAAGTCATGCTTTGCTTTAGGGCTGAAAATATCTAACAACAGACTGCTTCAAACAAATATGAATAAACAATTGTTTCAACTTATCAAACATTCATGATTCATAACTATTTTGTTAACACTAGTCTAGCTAATATTATTTCTTCGGTTTTTATAAAAAGATTTAAATTCATTGTATTTTAGTAACATTTGTTGTTTGACAATATGAAGAACATTAATTGGTTTGATAATTCAACATGTCCAAAATGTACACCTAATATAACTTTAAAATTAAAAAAAAATTACTGCTAAAATAAAATACATAAAAAATATTATTGCTGAAAAGTATGTCCAAAATTGGTTGATGGTAGTTTTTGAAATAATAAATAGCTCTACAATTTAATTATTAATAAATTATGAATTATTTTTTTATCTTTAATCCGGGTGATATTGACACTTCTTATCATTTTAAATTACATCTACTAAATGGAACCATACAGTAGAATTTTCAATTAAAGACAATAATCATAGAAATTGTATAATTGTACACAACTTTACTAACTTGAATTGAAATAATCATACCAATTCAAATCTTTAACTTAAAGATCAAGATATCAAGTATTTCAACTATATATGCCGTATTTGTAGCTGGAGGTCTAATTGAAGTATTTCCTACTTTAAACAATGCACTTCGCATTGCATTGACTTTACCAGTTTCTAGTGCTTCAACAGAAAGAAAATTTTCCAAATTAAAAATTGTGAAAAACAGATTGAGAACAACTATGACACAAGAGCGACTTGAATCATTGATGATGGTATATTGTGAACAAGACATAAAATGTGACACCAATACTATCATTAACAAATTTGCATCTCATGGGAACCTTATAAATGAATTTAATGCTTGAAGTTTACACCTATTTGGCTATTTACTATCATATTTATTATTTTATTTTGTACCTATTTATTACATAAATTAAAATAAAATATTGAAGATTATATCTTTAGCAATTTAATTTAAAATTATTCTAATGTGAGTATACTTTCATGTGTCTATAAATATTAAATACCATTATAATTTTAAGTTTTTAAAAAGTGTTCTATAATATAGATGAGTATAAACTGTTTAATGTTTATAGAATATTTTTAATTTTGTTTTAACATTAAACTTGAATGATCTGAAATACTCAAACATTCAGGTAAAACATTTTACCTAAACAAATCTAGGTGTATAATGTATAATAATACATTTATATTTATGTGTGTAAGGAAAAGTTGGTGGGTGGGTGTCCACAGATTTTAGTAATTTGGATACACATGGTAAATTTACTGTAGCCGCCACTGTCTTTAAGTATGACTATAAATGTGTCATATATTATCAGAGTAAAAAAAATATTAATTTATAGAAAATATTTTCATAATATACATAGTACTCAAATACTTTTGAAATAATAAGAAACTTCTTTATCTTATTATTCCAAAGCATCATAAAAATAACCAGACACTTGCATTAATAAATAAATAACAATATTCATATCAAAATAATATTTTTAATTGTAATGGAATGTATTTAAGTATAAACAATAATTGTATGTTAAAAAAAAAACCAATGATATATAAGATGAAAAATGTAAATTGACTAATAAATATAAAATGTAAGATTAAAATTTAAAAAAAAATTGGTATGAAACCTAAAACTAGTGTAAGCTTATATTATTATTTAAAGTCAACTAAAAAAAAAAAAAATGTATAATATAATATAAGAATCAATGATAATCAAATTACAATAATTAATAAAAAAAATCAATAATTCAATAAAATTAAAATTAAAACTAACATAAAAAATATACTAAAATTAAATTTCATATCAAATGATTATAATATTTGAACACCTTGTATTCGGTCTAGATGAACATAAAAAAGTTTAATAATGAGGAGTTGAAACTTGTATTACAATAGGCGTGTGACACACCTTGTGTACAAATATAGTTTAAACATAAATTCAAATAAAAAAGTTTTGTCAGTGATTGCCTGATAAAAATTGACTGTAAATATATCTAGGTTTTTTGTCGATAGCTTTGATTATTTCATGACCAATAGCAGTGCCCATTGGCGGAGGAACTGCATTACCAATCTGCCTATGTTTGTTTATGATTGGTCCGAGGAATATGAAAGAATCTTTAAAACCTTGAGAGCGGGCGCACTCTCGGACACTGACCACACGGTGTTGCTCAGGATGAAGTACTCTACCTTGTTTTCCCATTGGCTCAGGATTTGTAATGGTGGTTGAACAAAACCCTGACCATGCTAGACGACCATATAAACCTGCCCAGTTATTATGTCTATTACCAGTATGTGGTAAACACCATGGGATAATTGTATTGTTTTGACGATCTTGCGGATCACATTTATCACCACTAGCACACGCACAAACACCACGTAATTCACCATTCTGACCATAACCATTTTTGATATCATGGTGAGTATACAACAGTTTATTAGTTTTAATTCCTTCAGGTAATTGTACTGTTATATTGGGTAGGTCTCTCCAGTCACTTCCTTCACATAATGGTATCAGTGCCATTCTAGCTTGAACTAAAGATGACATTTCCTTGCATATATGATCACTCAATATAGATTCTGCATATCGATTGTCTGGATATCTTAATAATTTCTGTAAATGTGTAATGGGCTTCGATTTGTATATGATATCTTCGTCATATGCTCCATTGGGTATTTCAGGTAAATCAGACCAAGCATCATATACAGTAACTGTTCTCATAGGAGCTGACTCATCATACTTACAATTAGTTTTGAATTTTTTAGTACCAATTTGAACAGTTAAACTGGAACTTCTTCTATTGAAAACATGTATAGGCTCAGGATAGAGTGGCAATACTTCACCAGGAGCTGCTGCCATAATGATTAACCTCCTTCTAGTTTGAGGTACACCAAAGTTACCGGCTTGTAGAATTCCAAACGTACACTGGTAGCCCATACGTGTAATACATCTAAGAGTCAATTTAAGAACCATACTTCTTTTGAACGATACAAAATTTCTAACATTTTCCATGACAAAATATTTTGGACGGTAGAAATCAATATATGATAAAAATGAAACAATCAGAGAATTCTTGAACAATGAATATTGACCTGAATTAAACCTATTCATTCCACTAAACCCTTGACAAGGAGGTCCTCCACAAATGAAGTCAACTTCACCCTTTTGTGGTATGTTTTGATTTTTACTGTTTGTTTTTTCGCCAGACATTGCTAATTTTAATAAATGATTACAATCTTCAACAAACACAGTTGCCTCTGGATTATTTAATTTAAATGCGCCGGCAGCTTTTTCATCACACTCAATAGCCCAATTACTTATAACAAGACCACTATCTTCTAAGCCCCTAGACAGACCGCCGCAACCAGCAAAAATATCAAGTCCTCTGAGTGGTTCGATTTTCTTATATGATGGTATATACTGTAATTTATTTTCATCCACATATTGATATTTATAGTTGACATATACTTCTTTGCCTGTCAGTTTAGCTTCACTTGGGAGTTCATATTCAGAGACAATAGAACCAAATATAAAATCATATTTTTTAGTAAAATAAAATCGATCTGGCCCTCCAGAAGACCACAAAAGTGGATCTTGAATATTAGAAATGAAAGAAACATAACATTTACCACGTATATTTTGATATGTAACCCTAAATTCTTCTTCAGACCAAAATAACATGTTCATATCCGAATTTTTAGCATAATCTTCTAGAGGAATTTGTTCAGCTCTATACATACGTCGTACTATCAGCTTAATATTTTTTCTATCCCAATCAACAAAGTATATTGCCAATATTTCTGCGATTTCAAATGGATCTGGAGTAGTTTCATTTGAACCACGCATTGTATTTTCCAACGACTTACGATAATACTCAGGGTACTTAGTTTCATCAACATCTTTTTGTTCTTGATTACTTACATTTTTATTTGTCTTTTTAAGCTGAAATGGTTCTTCTCCAATCATATTTGATCTTGAAGCTGTTTTGAATATTTCAGGTTGTAGATAAATAAAGCTACCAACTTTATACTCTTCATCAAATAATTTAAATTTATAAAAATATGAAATATTCCTATCTTGTTCAATGAACTCTTGTAATTCAGGTTCTTTTGATTTTTGTTCTAAAACAAAATCTTCACAATTACTACAATAACCTTCTCTAATAACTGTATTTGGTTTTAAAGGTTTTGGATACTCGAATCGTCCAAATTTATCATCATATTGTAATTGATAAAAAAATGAATTTTTATTTTTGCGATTGATAGGTTCTAAAAGATCTTGTAATTTTGAATTACCGAGTTGAAACCAATTTTTACTCGGTATTTTATGTACAACATCTATTACTTTGACAACATTTTTTATATCTATATTTGTACAATTTTTGAGAGAAAATATTTCGTGAGGGTCAGCTGTTTCACCCAGTACAGTTTCATAACTATGCATAAAGAGCTGAATATGGGCATTATTCTTAAACTTTGTCTTAAAAAAATATTCTATACATCCTATTAATGGAATTGTTGAGGCATTGTTTTTCACAACAACAAACATTTTTTCACACAGTACTTGGTCTCTCCACAACACTTGATTAACATTTACATGTATATCAGATACTTCTTTTTTTATTTTAGAGTTGCAAACATCATCAAACATAGTCTTAACAAGTTTATTCATGTTTCCTTCGTTTTCTTTATCATCAATATCTAATTGAGCCGCAAACATATTTTCAAACACATCTTTAACTAACTCAGTAGTAGTTGCCTTGCTGAACTCTCGTTTATTAATATCAGTTTTCACATATTGAGTTCTTTGTCCGGCTCTTCTAGACAGGGCTTTGACAGGTTTTGCAGCCCCCGAAAGCTGGGTCAATGTTTCAATACATTGGGTTTCTGCTAAAGGTAAATGATAAGTGTCGTTTAAGTCGTATTCTAATACTTGATTAAGGACAAATTGAGCATGAGAAATAAGATCTTCTTCAGTGAATTTATTGCCTGTTGCTGGGTTTACAGAGTTTATTATACAATTTAAAATATCTTCATAAGTTGGATCATCATATTCACTACTTAAAATATTTTTAATTACTTCTCTACTTAAATGTATCTTTTCAGTTACTGAAGTCATGTATTTTTTATATTTAGGGTGCGGCTCAATTAATAAATAATCAGCATATTCTGTGTTTATACCAATTAATGCCTGAGTACCGCCATCGTATGATGATAACCACCATTCCAATATTGGTCCCAATTCCCTAGCAGCTATTCCTTCTTCTATACCAGGACTATTGTCAAAAATTGGTTTTACATAGCCAGTCATATATATTGTGACATTTCTCTCCATTACCCCTGAATCAATAGAGCACATATGCCCATTTTCATCATAAATGCTGTAATTTGTTAAGTTGTGTTGTACCCCATCATCATTATCAGTGTAAATATTAGCCAAAATCTCGTTTGTTAACACAATACATTCAGGTGCGGCACCTGAAGGTATACACACATCTTCTGTTTTAGTTTTATGACAAAACTTACAGCATACCTTAGTATTGGCAATTGGGATTTCTGTATTAATCCCATTATTGTCAGAAGGTGAATCGTGCATTTCTTGTGTGATAGACGGTTCTTCCAATTTGCGTTTAACACCTTTTGGTTCTGGGTCGCCATTTGTACCACCTGCCATGTGTTCGACCTTTACGTGACTATCAGACCTAGAGTAAATGAAAAAAATATATAAATTCACATGAATATTGGGTAATACTATGGAATTATACTCGTAAAATCAAGATTAAATATTTTCAATAAGCTTACCGGTACTTTACCCTTAAAACAATAAATATGCGCGGAATTACCAGAATTCCCAACAACTCGAGCAATAACGATTAACGGATTAACGACACCAACAAATGAAAAGGATGACTGGCAATTTCGATGGTCTGCTTCACCACAGATCTACAGGTGTTGGTTAATAATCGCGTCTATGATAAAGTATTTCGATTTCCGGCCATATTTTCCAGTGTTTAGCAAATAATGGCGCGAAAATATCTCTTGTTATCAACGAAAATTGATACTTTGATATATATAGTCACCTTGGAATTAAATCCACGCACCCAATCAATGGCCATCATAGAATATTTATGGCGGCACACATAAAACATCTGAAAATGTACACCAGCGCAATCTGGTTGTTCACCTCAAACCTAACCTCAGTGGGCGCACTGCCGCACTCAACGAGCGTCTCATTGCAACTTGGCAAATTGGCTGCTGCGGGCGCAGCTCCCCTTATCATACCATTATCACCGTTACTTTCAAATATGATAATCTGTATAAGCGCGCGTGAATTTGAAATAAAAAATATTATCAATTTATGATGGCAGTTGTTCTAATGTTAATATTTTTAGTTTCAGAAATAGATCATTAGTAAAATAATAATTATTCATTAGTACTCTAGGGGGACATTTTAAGTTCAAATTTGTATGATTATTATGTTGTATTATTTTGTTGTAATTCAAAAACATAATCATTCGTGGTGACTTATAAAATTAAAAATAATTAGATTCATTTTAAAATTTAAGCTATTGCTTCTATAGTTCTCCTTCTAGTCACCATAAAGCTCATAAAAATCAAACAATCATAAGCCAAACACAAATGATTTTGGGTCTGAGTTCAACAAAATATGAATATTAATGAAAACTTACAAAAAATTGAAAAAAAGTTGGCAGAAGTTTTAGCAATCATGAATGAAGGAGGACAAACTCACTTAAAAACAGTTGAAGAAGTCAATGTTCAAAGGAAAATAGATCCACAGCTTCGGCTTTATTCAACAAAAAATAAATCCAGCAAAACATCAATAGCAAAGCCTTCTGTAAATGAAGTAAATGCAATTATTTCTGGACTTAAAGATGACAATAATGAGACTATAAATGTTCATAATGTATTCGATCATTCATATTCTTAAAAGTACTAAACAATATTACTTAAAACCTACCAATTATTACTTTGTTATTAATATTTAATTTGATTGATCATTTTTGTTCTGATATTGACATACTACATACAAGATACATATTAATATTTTTATAAATTAATCAATATTTCAAACTTAGTAGAAATTTGTACATTTTTAAATTTTAGATACCTATTACTATAAATTTGAATGTTTATAATTTAGCTGTTTTTATATAAAGTTATACCTTTTTACTACATTAGTTCACATTCATATTGTTTGTTACCTACTTGGATAAACAAATATTATATTAATGCCAAATTAATAATTATTAAACTATACAAATACTTACCAAATATAACAGGTTCTATACAGGTTTATTTTTAATGCTATACATTTCCAACCATACATTTCCATTAAATTATATCAGTTTATAGTGTTTATACAATTATACCACAGATATATACAATATTATATATATACAAATTCACGCGCGCTTATACGGATTATCATATTTGAAAGTAACGGTGATAATGGTATGATAAGCGGAGCTGCGTGCGCAGCAGCCAATTTGCCAAGCTGCAATGAGACGCTCGTCGCACTCATACTTCATAGACTTAGTATAAGGTCTATGGGCGCACTGCTCAAAATTCAAATACCTATGTACGAAATACACCTATACCACGGATGCACGAAAATACGGAATATACCTAATATTATTTAGAACAAATGTAATTAGTTAGGTATTCCACAAATTTATCCTTTTTATAAATCTGAAAATTTTTATTTTACAACCAATCCAAATACATAATAACTCGAACCGAAGAGGAATAAAAATGAATACCTATGCATTTTGTATAGTTATATACTTTAAACACAACTTAAAAACATTTCAGTGACGAAATATAATCGACACCTAGGTACTGTACAGTAGAACGGTTATCTACCTTTATTTTCCCCCAATGGCGTACTTAGGATTTTAGTGCTGTGGATTATACCAGCTCACAAGAAGCCCCTTGCTATATAATGCTATGTAAGAAACTAACTAGGTATTAAATCTGAAACTGTCTGTTTTGCCTATAAATTACTTAATAGTTTATTATTTTCATATTTTCATACCAATATAAGTAACTTACATACATAAATACATTTTACAAACTTACATAAAACAAGTAATATTAAGAATTTTAATTAATTTTACCTATTTTAAAAAATTGTCAGTCAAGTCTAAGTCACTAAGTGACTGAGTTAATTGATGGATAAGTGATAATTGAACAGCCATAATATTTAATTTATCTCACTGGTAAGTTTTAGTTTAATCTGTAAATGCTACTTATTATTAGTATTATTACCATTTACCATTTAAAGCTGGTTACACACCACGCGTTTTAGACGCTAGCGTACGCGTTTTAAAAATGCGGCATTCAAAACGCTCCAAAACGCTTGAAATGAAACCAGCGCGTTTCGAAGCGTTCGGACGCGTTTGGACGCGCGGTTTTTTCCCTGGTGTGAACATAGCCATATATTGATGCGTGTTTGATTTTTGGCGTTCGAACGCTGCGTCTAAAACGCTCTAAAACGCCGCGTCGAAAACGCATGGTGTGTAACCAGTTTAAAAAAAATTAATCTCAACATTTTTGTCATGTATTTAGAATTTTAGAAATTGGACTACGTACTTTCTATTAATTATATATGAACAGAAATAATGAAAATAAAGATGCAAAAATAAAAAATAATACTATTGACTTACGCTTTATATTTTACACCCTATAGGCTATAAAAGATACCTATATTTTTTAACAAAAACCATTAGAGATAGGTATAGTCTGTTTCAAGTGGTGAGACGTGACTCTATTGACTATTTGACTGTTGACTCTAATCTTTAGGTAGGAACTCTAGGACGTTAAAGAAAAAATAACCAAGTCCCCACGATGATAAATTTGCGGCGGACGATGACGCGACGTCGATAACGATAATTGCAGGTAAAAACAGTTATTACTTTTGTATAAATAAAATAAAACAAAAATATGAATAGCGAGACTCGTCAAGTGTGACAAGTCTCATGGCACAACAACATATGTGAAATGTGAATTGTGAGTATGTGACAAGGCCTGGCGCCCTGGCAACAGTACTGGGAGTATCTAATAAAAATATAAAATATAATAATTAATAACAATGAATTAAAATATGCGATAGTTGTCTATGGTCGATACTCCGATACTCGATAAGACGATGACCATCACTCCCCTCTCTCCAATTACCACTGCACACCGCCCCTTTTTGAACGAAATGTCGTCTCATTCTCATATTTAATTTTAGACTGTATTTGGGATTTACTGGAATGACCCGCTACGCCAGGCCATCACCAGCTCAAGCGCTCAGGCTGCAGTGGTAGCTATAATAAAACATTTTTAAGGTAATGACTATAGGAACTTGAAGCATTTGCATAATTGTATTGCACATTCACAACAAATAGCAGAGTATAGAACAAGTACTTTTCATGCTTTCACAAAACTATAGTTTTGAAATTTTATTTTGAATAAATGCATATTTATTTTGAGTACTTTTTGTTTTTAGGGCATATTGTACACTTTTATACTCAATTTTAGACTTTTTGAGACGTATTTAACTTAAATCAATTTTTTCACAACCGACATTTTTGTTTCAAACAATACAATCAACATTTTTGGATTACAATTTTTTTTTAAATTTTTATCGCATAATATTATTGACTATCCAGGACTGACGGGCACACGTTTTTCCTAGAAGCGCTTGAGGATCACCGATAAGCCAATAATATAATTTGCTGTAATTAATTGGCCGGCTGGCACCAAGGTTTATAGATACTACTTAGCAGTGGCGGCTTGAACTTTTTTTTTCATGACTCGCATTTAATAATTTTTACACCACCCACCCTACATTTTTTTCACTGCTCTCCATATAATGAATTGATAGGTTGTTAGTGATAATGTAATGGTTATTTAATATTAGTATAAACTATATACAGTAAATTATGACCCCTCTAGACCCCTAAAAAAATTATACTTATTGGATCCGCATGACAAATCAATATACATAATTATCTAAATGTAATTTTTTCTATAACAAAAATTAAATTAATACATTTTATATGCACTGTACCTAGTTTTTGAAAATTTCAAGACAATTCATTTTTGGTCATACTTATATCACTAAATTTTAATATAATTTTTTTTTTTTTATCTAAATTAATTTTATTTAGAATAATGAAATAAAGTAAATAACTCAACTACCCATAAAATTTCTATGAATCACGTGATTCAAATTTACCTCCTTCGAGCCGCCACTGCTACTTAGTATAGTAGTATTTTATCTATTCTGTGGTAGTATACTAAGTATAGATACTTAGTATCTATAAACCTTGGGCTGGCACAGCGATTGTCGGGTCATTCACTGTCATTGTTACTTGTTAATCGTTATCAATGTAGGGCTCGGAACTTAATGCACTTAAAAATTACTAAATATGCATGCATTTATGCGCTTAAAAAAGAACAAATATGCTCTAAGCACTTATATATTTTATTTTTTTACACTAAATTTTCATTTGCACTAAATTTTTAAAATTTGCAAATATAGAAAAAGCAAAGTAATAAAAATAACACTGATTTTTAATTTTTAATCATAATTTAAACAAAAAAAAATAATAATAAAAATTATCTTTAAAAATGTTCGTTGAATAAAAAAATGCACTTGTTTCTGTCGAGTTATATTTATATAACTGAAATACATAAATAAAATTAGAAAAACCACCAGGTACCAACCTAATTAAAAAGTATTTTAATTAATAATTAAAAAGCATTAGACATAATTTTGTTCCTATACCTTCAGTAGTGTAACATTGGATCACTAAACTTTTTTTGATGTTTTCACGGACGTATAAGTCGCAACTGACAAAAATATCTAAGTGGTGGGTCTATTAATGAAATCAACAATAATCAATTTAATCATTGAATTATTTTCCTATAGAAAAGTATTTATAGAAAAATCGTCGTATTACGATATAAGAATATCTAGTAAGTTATGAATGTATTAATTTTTTTATTTACGAATTTTCATACTGAATCTTCATAAATTATAAAATAGCTCTACAATCTAAAAATCACTAAATATGCAAAATTATGCACTATAAACTTTTGATATGTTTTTCGTAGTCTTGGAATGAATTTCTAGCTCACTCAGCAATAAATCGAATGGTTCAAAAAAATCATGCAAATGCAACAACTTCCGAGCGCTAGACTTATTAGTTATTTTTTAATTATATGCTTATATATTAATAAAATATAACTTGCATAATTGGATAGGACTTACAAAAGCAGACTATTTAGATATTTGTCTATTACATTGTATTTCTCTTCCACCTTCAAGATTTTATCTAAAAATATCGTCGATAGCCTAAAGAGTAAAGACGGGCATCTGGTTATAGTTTGGGCCTTTTAAGGATGTGACGATCACATCACCTTTTATCTTATTCCCAAGTTTGAAAAAATTACAAACCATAAACTCGATATTGTGATAGATACAAAAATCTGGGCATGCCTTCATGGCTTCATCCATAGTATATGATCTAAATCTTAAGATGTCAACAAACGACTCAACTTGAAAAAAAAACACTTAAGTTCGGCAACCATAAGCAGGGCCAGATTATGGTCATAATTTAAGGGGGGCAATTACTTTTATTGAGGCCCTTTCACCTAAAACAATTTCCTTTTTTCTTCAGATTTAATAATTTGTAATAAATATAAATTAAAATAAGTATAGCATTGTTTTTAAATAACATTTTATTCTTATATAATATTATACATTTTTTTCGGCATATGCAATAAAAAAAAAATATACATATATTTTTAATTTTCTATAATATGTTCGAAAAACTTTTTCCTGAGCAAATTTTCTTATTAAATTTTCAAATGAAATAATAAAAGTTAATTCACACTCTATTGAAAGAATTGATAGAGATGTGAGTCTTGATTCACTCATCATACAAAGGAGCTTTACATATTATATGATAATAAACAGTCGGAAATCTCAAGCGAGCGTCAGCGGTTAAGCAAGTTAACATAATCAGTACTGCCGCGTCCTGCGGGCTGCGAAACGCGTAAGTACTTGTTTGTCGTTCATCGAACGTGTAATGTACTAGGTTTAAAAATAGATTTAACCGATTATATTTATCGCGTCGACGGATCGGTCGAACCCGTTCGATAACGACGATAACGAGTTGCGAGAAGCGACGACCACTATACCTATAATTGGGTCTTGTGTGTCTGTAATGAAGTATCCACTATCCATATTCCATGTCCATAGTCCATTTTCATATGACATAAAAATGTAAAATGTATAAGTTGTTATAATAATGTTTTGAAAAAAATGAATTGACACATTGTGTCCCTTTTCAACTTGCGGCCCGGGGCTATACCCCCCCCCCCTTTATCCAGCCCTGTTCATAAGGAGGTTAGTTGGGTAAACCTATGTTAAAGATATGGTGATGAATGACGATAAACGACAATCATCACTGGTCGTGAGCTTTGCAATGATCTTTTCCTACTATATATCAAGGTATTCGATATTGTAAACAAAACAATGAAAGAAAATATTTAAATATTATTCGTTAGGCTAAGTTAAGTTAGGTAAGGGTAAGGTAAGATATTAGAATTTAGAACCTAACTAATTATCATAATTTTTAACCACGGTGTTAAAGCTAGTGTTGTACCGATATACATATTATAAGTCATTGTAAATAGAAAAAGTATACGATAATTTTAGTTTTGGTAAAAAAATAATTTTATCATAAATAATTTAAAATATGGTTTTGTTCCCTATTATATAAGTTTTTCCATGTTTTCCTTCCCACTATTTTTACATTGAACAAAATCTTATTTTTTCCCACATATTTACAGACCAATACAGCTGATATCCAACTTTTATAATTATACTTAAAATGTTTGCTCTGTAATTCAAAATTCACTGTAGTCTCCAGCGTTTAAATTTTTTTTCATTCATCTAACTGTGGTTGATTTTTTTGTACAGATTTTTAAAACATTTATAACACTTTACAATCTGAATAATGAACTAACTATCGGAAATATATTTTTCTGTTTAAGAATCTGGGCATTGTAGTTTGCATTCATAGGTAAGTGTTTGTTCCTACAGTAGAATTTGCCCTAATTTTTTTTTTTCTAAAATACAATTGCTTGCGGGTGCCTACACCCTCTTTCAGAATTCTTTTTTCATTTATTTAACTTTGGTTGATTTTTTTGTACAAATTTTACAAACATTGATAACCTGATAGCCAAATAATCATTCTTTATAGACGACTTATTTTGAAGAGTTTTTTCTGTTTAAGAATCTGGAGATTGTAGTTTGCATTCATTAGTGTGTGTTCCTATACCTACATTATATTTTTTTTTTAAATTTATTTTTCTTTCTAAAATGCATTTGCCAGCGGGCGCCCACACGCTCCTTCAGAATTTATTTTTTCATTTATTTAACTTTGGTTGGTTTCTGTATAGATTTAACTATTGATACCTGATGGCCTCTAAATAATCATTTGCCAATTTCCAATGGGATATGGGAACAAATCAACAAACTACAAAGTAGGGAAAAATATTTATTTGAATATATTATTTTTGGAACAAATGGTTGATTCCAAAACTGTTACTTGTACATTTGTTCCAACGAACTTTTTTTGCAAACTACCTATATCGGCTATATCTGTTCCGTTATATTTTGTTAAAATCCAATGAACAATTATTATTCCGATATTTGTTCCAAATGATATATACTACAAAAACATTTGTTCCAATATTATTTTGTTCATATTACATTTGCTCGAATGAATATTTGTTCCAAAATATGTCCATCGGAACGAATAATTGCGGATGATCTAAGGTTCACACGCATCAAAATGTGTATATTGTTTCAAAATGAAAGCCTGGCAACACTGACGTGAAGCATGGTAAACGTTGGCACATGGCATGGATTAAATAATCACTTATAATTTTTAATACGTTATAGCAGTTTATAGATATTTCAATATTATCTTTAATTGACGTGACTCGAGTTGTACTCAGCAGAGTTGAACACGTAATAATCAATATTTCAATTTTCAACCACACCGTTGATGCGCGACGGGTGACGGATCGGCGGACCCGGCAATCGGCATACCATTGTCGGTTAGAAAAGAAAACGTTAATACTAAATTAAGTCGTCATTAAGTACCTACAGTTAATGTTTTTAAGTTCTCTTTTGTTGATTATGAGTTGCAGTTATATACTGTTCAATATTTTTACTTATTAATTATTATTTTATTATATAGTTCATATTTGTTTTCATTTAAATTATTATTCAATTTTTCAATAATTTTATAACAGTTGCATAGCGATGGAATCTTTACATCTTAGTGACAATTCTGGTAAGTTTTGCTAGATTATTATTTATAATTTTATTATTTTTGCAATTGATAATAATGTGTTTGTGGATATTAATCACATGCTATAGGGTTATTAATATTGTATTGTACATTATAGTGCTGACCTCTGAAGATGAACAAGATCCTCATATAAGTGCAAAACGCATCAAACATACATTTATGGAAATTCCAGAAAACAAGAAGGAACCGTCCTTAACACCTACTGATGTTACCCTAAATGAAACAAATCATTTTCAAGGTAAGGTATGCTGTGAGTTTTGTCTTAAAACAAAAACAGAAGATGTGTATATACCTTCAGATGCTGAAGCAGAGTGCATTGTATTAGCTAATGAGGTCTTAGCCAATATTTTCACTGATCATTTTAATATTATTCAACACAACCTTATAAATTATAGTATTTATGATGAAAATGGACACATGTGCTCAATAGATTCAGGAATGATGGAGAGAAATGTAAATCTGTACATAACTGGCTATGTGAAACCAATTTATAATCATAGTCTAGATATAAAAAGTGGTATTGCATGCATGGCGGGACCAATATTAGAATGGTGGCTATCAGCATATGATGGCGGTGCCCAGGCATTAATAGGTATAAACACTGAGTATGCTGATTATTTGTTAATTGAACCACACCCTAATTATAAAAAATATATGACGTCTGTAATTGAAAAGATAAATCTGAGCAAAATAGTAATTGAAAAAATGTTAGACAATCATGAATCTGATGATTCAACTTATGAAGACATTTTAAATTATGTTGTAAAATCTATAAATCCAGCAACAGGTATTACATTTTCAGAAGAAGATCTTATTACTCATGCACAGTTTGTACTTGATCAAATAACTGACTACGACTCCACTGGAATGTATGATTTTCCGTTATCTGAAACTCAATGTTTTGAAACCTTGACCCAACTTTCAGGGGCTACAAAATCTGACAATGTTCCAACCAGAAGATTAGGTAGATTGGGACAAGGAACTACATACTTAAAAACTGATTTTAGCCAAAGAAAGTTCAGCAAAGCCACTACTACAGAGCTGGTGAAAGATGTATTTGAAAACGTGTTTGCTGCTCAGTTAGATATAGATGATAAAGAAGGTGAAGAAACAATGAATAAACTTGTGAAAACTGTATTTGATAACGTATGCAATGAAGACGTTAGTAATGATCTATCTGACATCAGCTGTGTTGAAAATTATGTAATGTGGAAAGATCAAAAACTGTGTGAAAAAATGTTTGTTGTTGTGAAAAACAATGTCTCAGCAATTCCATTAATAGGGTGCATAGAATATTTTTTTAAAACAAAGTTTAAAGATATGGCCCATATTCAGCTATTTATGCATAGTTATGAAACTGTACTGGGTGAAGCAGCTGACCCTCATGAAATATTTGCTCTCAAAAATTGTACAAATATTTATATAAAAAATGTAGTCAAAGTATTAGATGTTGTACAAAAAATACCGAGTAAAAATTGGTTTCAACTCGGTAATTCAAAATTACAAGATCTTTTAGAACCTGTTGATCGCAAAAATAAAAAATCATTTTTTTATCAACTACAATATGACGACACTTTTGGACGATTCGAATATCGTAAGTCTGAAGAACCAATTAATGTTGTAAGAAATAAATATTGTAGTAACTGTGAAATTATTGAAAACGAAAAAAAATCAAAAGAACCTGAGTTACTTGAGTTCATTGAAGAAGAAGACGGTATTTCATATTTTTATAAATTTAAATTATTTGATGAAGAATTTAAAGTTGGTAGTTTTATTTATTTAAAATCTGGAACATTCAAAATAGCTTCAAGATCAAATATGATTGGAGAAGAACTATTTGAGTTTGAAGAGCCAAATACAAATATAAGTAATCAAGAACAAAAATATATTGATAAAACTGTGTATACAGAGTATTACCGTAAAACACTGGAAAATTCAATGCGTGGTTCAAATGAAACCACTCCAGATCCATTTGATATTGCCGAAATAAAAGCTATTTATTTTGTTGATCGTGATAGTAAAAATATCAAGCTCATCGTTCGTCGTATGTATAGAGCTGAACAAATTCTTCCTGAAGATGATGCTAGAAATGCAGATATGAATGTATTATTTTGGTCTGAAGAAGAGTTTAGAATCATATATCAACAAATATGTGGTAAATGTTATGTAGCCTGTGGAACCAACATTCTAGATCCACTTGTATGGTCTACCTGTGGTCCTGATCGATTTTATTTCAAGAACAAATATGATTCCCTTACCAATTCCATTGTCCCTATGCATAAACTCCCAGGTGACGCTAAACTGATAGGAAAAGAAGTTTATGTTAATTATAACTATCGATATGTTGATGAAGATAAAGTACAGTATATACCATCATATAAGAAAATCAAACCTCTCAGTGGATTGGATATATTTGCTGGTTGTGGTGGCTTGTCAAAAGGCCTAGAAGATAGTGGTTTAGTTATAAGTAATTGGGCTATTGAATGTGATGACAAAGCTGCTGAAGCATTTAAATTAAACAACCCAGGATCAAATGTGTTTGTTGAAGATTCTAATCATTTATTGAAATTAGCAATGGCTGGTGAAAAAACAAACAGTAAAAATCAAAATATACCACAAAAGGGTGAAGTTGACTTCATTTGTGGAGGACCTCCTTGTCAAGGGTTTAGTGGAATGAATAGGTTTAATTCAGGTCAATATTCATTGTTCAAGAACTCTCTGATTGTTTCATTTTTATCATATATTGATTTCTACCGTCCAAAATATTTTGTTGTGGAAAATGTTAGAAATTTTGTATCATTTAAAAACAGCATGATCCTTAAATTGACTCTTAGATGTATTACACGTATGGGCTACCAGTGTACATTTGGAATTCTACAAGCCGGTAACTTTGGTGTACCTCAAACTAGAAGGAGGTTAATCATTATGGCAGCAGCTCCTGGTGAAGTATTGCCATTTTATCCTGAGCCTATAAACGTCTTTAATAGAAAAAGTTCCAGTTTAAGTGTCCAGGTTGGTGATAAAAAATTCAAAACAAATTGCAAATATGTTAATTCAGCCCCTTTGAGAACCCTCACAGTATATGATGCTTGGTCTGATTTACCTGAAATATTGAATGGAGCTTATCAAGAAGAAATCCCATACAGTTCTACACCTATTACACATTTACAGAAATTACTAAGATATCCAGGGAATCATTATACAGAATCTATATTAAGTGATCATATATGCAAGGAAATGTCATCTTTGGTTCAAGCTAGAATGGCACTGATACCATTATGTGAAGGAAGTGACTGGAGAGATCTACCCAATATAACAGTGCAATTGCCTGAAGGAATTGAAACCAATAAACTGTTGTATACTCACTATGATATCAAAAATGGTTATGGTCCAAATGGTGAATTACGTGGTGTTTGTACGTGCGCTAGTGGTGATAAATGTGATCCGCAAGATCGTCAAAACAATACAATTATCCCATGGTGTTTACCACATACTGGTAATAGACATAATAACTGGGCAGGCTTATATGGTCGTCTAGCATGGTCAGGGTTTTGTTCAACCACCATTACAAATCCTGAGCCAATGGGAAAACAAGGCAGAGTACTTCATCCTGAGCAACACCGTGTGGTCAGTGTCCGAGAGTGCGCCCGCTCTCAAGGTTTTAAAGATTCTTTTATATTCTGTGGCTCAATCTTCGACAAACATAGGCAGATTGGTAATGCAGTTCCTCCACCAATGGGTACAGCTATTGGTTATGCAATAATCAAAGCTATTTCTCAAAACAATGATTATTAATATTGTATATCTTATATTTTTGGGTCACAATATATTTTTTTTTAGTTTTAAATTAGTTAACTTAATGTAAGTTCACTAAAGGTTCAATGTGAAATTTATATGTTAAGGTAAATTATTTAAATTTTTTTAAACTAAGTATATAGGTAATTGTTAAATATTTAACTATATTGTTTTTGAAAGTACCTGTATAGGTTTTTCACTTATTGTAAATTTAGGCAAGTTGCAATTTGTTTTTAATATATTTAATTTTCACCTATATTATTCTATAAACGTAAATATGTCCTATATAACTACAATTAGTATCAAAACTATTACATTTTAAAATGTTTGACTTATTTAATTATTTTTGAATTTTTATGATAGTTAAGAAATATATTTTTGTTAAATTGAAAGAACTTGGTTTAACAAATATATTATTCTAATGTTTGTAATGTTTGTATTTATTGTTCATTATTATGCCTAGTTGATTTTATGTACACAATGTATTTATCATGATTATTTGATAGGTACAAAATACAATTAATTTAAAACCTAGGTATACTGTAATGAACTTGGTCTAGCACTTATGGTGTAATTTTATGTTTTGTTTCTGACTTTTTATTTTTAGGTTTTCATGGTCACAAATATGTATAAAAATGAGTACAATTTATGGTTTTAATATTTATGAAATTCAAACAAGATAATTTGAGTAAGAGATTTCCAACTAGATCATTTATGCATACCTAATATGAGTTAGTACACTGTGGTAGTTAGACTTTAAATTTCATAAGAATATTCACAATCAAAAGTATTATTGAACTGCAGTAGGTAGTTTTTAGCAGCTTTTCAGTAGGTTAAGGTTTTGCTTTATAAACCTGAAACTGGAGATTATACACCTTTGTAAATCTGTGTCCTTTTTATTGTGACTTTATAGAATTTTTCTATAAAATCAGTTGGTTAATAGAGTTATTATGATGACTTTTTAAGGAAGTTTAATTTAGGCAATTTTCTTAGTGGGTCTCATAATATGGACATGTATGGTAGACTCAGATGTAATAAAAAGGGTTGGGTTAGATCCCCTCTTTTCCTCATTTATTAACATTCAATGGAAACAATTATTCTTCACTAGGTAAAATACACAATTTTACAAAATAAAATATACAGAGTGATTCACAAAGCATGTACACTCCTTTTTGACCAAATAGTATGTCTTATATCTGGGGGTCAAAGTGAAATGTGTATAACGAACAAAATGTAACATTTTTTGATGCCCTCCCCATGGTACTATAAACTTAAAATTTGAATCAGAGCTTTCTTATAATGGTCTCATGCAAATAATGCATTAATTAGGAGTTAAAGTTTGGCCAGCCATAAGACATATTAATGATCTTATGTTTTTCCCAAAAGAAGGACATTTTATTTTTTTCTTCAACAATTTAGTTATTCAATGTTAAGTTTTTGGAATTTTTAACTATCTGTAACTAAAGATCATATTTTAAAATTGTTGAGATTTTGTACTACTTAAGCTGTCAAGATCCAAACTTCAATTTTTCAGCTGAGAATCCACTTACTCACTGGAATCTAGGGAAAAAATCCCCAAAGCTATACCAGCCTATACCTAACTATTGGATACAGCTGTCAAATTAATAATTAATACAATTTTAATGATAATTATTATATTATAATATTGATAAATAGGTATATCGTACATAACATATGATATTGCTATATAATCCTTAAGTAATAATAGTACAGTAAGTAGAATATAAATTCGGAAAATATAATAGTGAAATCAAATAGTATGTTTTAAATAAGTTAATATTTTTAAAATTAACAATATTCCTGTTTATGAATCCTGACACATTAAATGATTTTTTAACTAAAGTATTAATATGTAATATACTACGATTGTCAATTTTATAAATATCTAATGATAAGTAATACCTAACATCTAGACGAGAAAAGGTAATTTTTTTATATATATTATATATACACAATCTGTGCTAGCAGGCACAATAAGAGTATGAGCTATTTAAGATAAGAAAAAAAACATGAATAATTGGATTGAAGAATATTATTAAAATATTATAATATTAAAATCAATTTTAACGAGTAAAAGTATACAGTATACACTATAATATTTTTCTAGCATCACTGATAATTTTAGGTTAATAATTAAATAATATGAATAATGTTAATTCAACTTAGCAGCTACCGTAAAATAACAATATCAATATAATTTAAAATATCCTAGACTGACATACCGTCTCCGCTCAGAATCGTTTTTCGTATACAATGATATTATATCATTGAATTCAAATTTAATACCATCCATTAATCATTATACAGTAATCTACTTGTAAACTACTGTACAGCAGAGCGACATCCACTTGACCCCTTTTTTTTTATTAATTTAAATTCTAGTGAATTTTCTTATATGGATTTTTTAAACATAAACAACCTAGTGCCTAATAATTTTTTTCCCACTCCTTAAAAAGTATTTGCCTGCGAGCTTCAACGTCCCTTTCAATTTTTTTGTAAATATTTTTAGACTTAAGTGTTAACCCAAAATACTTTTTAATTTTTATTTCTCTTTACGCAACGTGACTTTCTGTGAGACAATATTATATTATTGATTTTCCAATACAGAGGGGCTCAGTGATAAGAGAATCATGAGCCGCACAATGATAAAATGAAAGATCAGGGAATAAAATAATACCTATAACGAGCTGCATTATTATCAATAGTGAACAATATTAGTGCAAATGCAATATCTGGAAGGAATAACATACAGTACCTACTTTGGGTTTTGGCCAGTCGTGTAAAGGATACTTTTAAAAAGTATTAATAATAGATATTTTCAATTAATTTTTTTTTTTTTTCAATGTGTTTAACCTTTTTACCTTGATCCTATGTTCTTATAGATACATTTAATCATTAGAATAAGAAAGCAGTATTTTTTAGTCTTTGTTGTATGTACCATCAAATACTTAGGACTCTAAAAAATTTATATATTATTATATACAATATATCAATATATCAATACAAAACGATGAACTATTTATAAATCAAGAGGTTGTACAATTTGTATTATTTTATTTAAATTTGGCGTCCCTGCACATAATGTTAAAAATAGATAGTATTTGATTTTAAGTACAGATACTTTCAAAAAAGTATTTAAATACTGTGTACAAGTACTTTTTTCAAATGTATTTAGAATACATATTTGTGTACTTAAAAAGTATTTGAATACTTTTACAGTTTTACTTAAGTACTTTATACAAGACTGTCTATGACTATGAGTAAGAACTAGCTTGATATTTTTAATTTTGTTAGTTAACATTATTATGTGTTTAAAAGTCGATAAGTATGTAGTGTGTTTATAATTGTATTTCTAGTTATTAGAAAACAAATGTAGTGAATGCTATATTTTTAGCCTTGGTCTATGATGATTTGGCGTAGTTTTAATATTTTCCCAGGGCGTAAAATATCTTAGTTCCGCCTCTTGGTGGATTGCTCATTCTGGTTCGTCTTAGTAGACGGCCAGACGGGTGAAGACAGTCTTGATAGACACTCTAAGATGGCTTTCGAATTTACATTTTTTTACACATACAAAAAAGCACCGGACATTTAATTGCCGATTTTCGTGGGTCATGGGAGATTTCTAGACACTCAAAACTCGACTTTTAAACATTCCCGCCTTCGGTACCTACAAGATCGAAACCGAAAGATCTTATTATTATAAACTGTTGCGAACGCTCGAAAGTGTTCAGTCACAAATAAATTTAGTCACAACACAAATTGAAAAGAAACTAGTTCACTTTATTGGGTGTCTGAAATAACGGCATACGCTATTATAAATTAATGCAATCAATATAAAATGTTCCGAATGCTATGCGAGGTTCTGACAAACATAAGGCTCTGATTATAAACCAAGACTGTGGTCTGTGATATACACAGCGAGTCCTGCTTCGTCCGGGCCGAAAGGGTTTGCTCAGCACATTCCGTTTTAGCCGGCCGTGGCGTACAATATTACTACTACTAATAACATATATTCTACATATAATAAGTAACCCGGGGTTCTTAAGCATTCATAACAAAATCTTTAGCTTCTGTATATCTGTGTACTTCAACAAAATGTATCCTTAATATCATGATAGAATAATTAAATAATCATTATCTAATAAATACAATTCAACATTCAAATACTTGATAATATCTTCATAACATGTTTAGGAAAAAATATATTCCTACCAACTACGTCTTATCCATAAAAGATATACAATAACATTGATTGTAATTGTATTATATATAATAACACGTTTTTCATCGTTGGAGATGAAAAAAAATGCTCCTTAAATCCAAAAAAAATTTTGTGGTGTGAGGCGGATTTGTGGTTAGCCGGACGTTAAGACTACTTCGGTGCGCGGCCCATCCGTGGAGGACCACATAGTGCACAATGAAGCAATGGGTGTTATATTAGTTACATTTGACGAACAATTGAGGAGTCTTAGGCATATTTACAAGTTTGCAAATTTTGCAGAAATTCATTAATCCAACGCATGGCGTCAGAGTTTGCCGTATGGCTTGGTTACGCAGGCTACTACGAGCGCCTCACGTTTATATTTACAGATTTAGTTTTATATATACATAGCAATTGGGCACCAGTAATGACAAGTGAGAACGAGCTAACCAGATACTGTCAATAGCCGCGGAAACGGCTGCCTAGTACTGCGCTATCTGGCGGTGACGTACGATCGCAACTTGTCTTCTCCCTATCCATCAGTAGAGCGCAATGCCCTTTACGGCATTCATGTTAAATTACTCTGACCATAGAACAGTAACAAGCTCTGACACCCATTATTATCTCTAATAAGCATTATACCTAATTATTTTTAAATTAAATGTTTTTCACTTATTGAAGTAGATTTTTTCTTATCATTTTTAATTTTTTTTTTTCCAATTTTTACAGTGCATTATTATATCGTTATTTAGGTCATCAACATTCTAATAATCATGACCAATTCAGTACGATTTCAGAAGTTTTATCCAGTGACTAAAATATTCTGTACAATAGGTTAGGTTTGGTAGACATCAATGAAAGATAAAATCCCCTTAACGAGTTAATCAGTTAAAAATTTCAGATCATTTTAACTTACTAGTTTAATGCTGTTCTAATTAAACTAACTTACACTTACCTCATATGTCTCTTAAAATTAGAGCCTATATTTTTCCATTAAATTTTAATCATAATTATTATGTGATAGCGTGGCGTCGTGGATAGGCTACTTGAGCTACACCACTGCTGTTTGGCGAGTCCTGTGAGTGTGAACTGTGTACCAGGCATCATGTCAAACTCACTAAACTATCATTAACTGGGCAAAATATTGAATATACTACTATGAGGAGTGGGGACTGGGGACCAGTTAAATAAGTGTAGCTATTGAAAAAAATAATATTTTATAGATATACCTACATTTTTATTTTTATTCACTGCTTACAATACTGTACAATACTAATTCGATTACAGTTTATTAAAATATAAGACAGAAAGTAACATAATGTCAATATGTCATAATATATACCTCAGTGGCTCTCTCTAACATAACTGGGACACGAAATAAAAATTGTATAAATTTTATTATTTATTATATTAAATTATATTTTATAATTTATTATTATTATTGCATTAATATTAGTTGCCACGTGCCATAAAAAAATGAGCAACGGGCCACGTGTTTGACATGCCTGCTCTGTAATATTATGACGCACGTGAAGCTTATACTGCAAGCCATTTGAACGACGTTTGTGCCTATACTGCCTTGTTCCTTCCTACTCTCAAACACACATGTAATGTATCCGTAGAAACTATCGCGTAATACATTAAGACGAATGAAGATTATGTCACTCACATCACTAAATCAACAGTTTAAATAATCCAGATGATCGGTAAATTGATTGAAACTGAATTTGTAGGTTATTAATCCGTAAAACTTAAATGTGATCGAAATTAAAACCATCTATAATCGGCGTCTTCATCATAAATCAATAATATTTTAATGTGCTGCCTGCTGTGTGCTGATAAATATATGTGTAGTAGGTACCTGGCACCTACACAATATAACTACATAATAAAGTTAGTGTCGTACTGTTGTATATTCATAGAGATTAAAATGTTGGCAATATATGGGTAAACGACAAGAGTGAAAAAGACAACCACGCAATACTTATAATTTTCTTATAGAAAAATTGTTAAGTACCTACTTATTTATTTTTTGAGTCAATTAATCAATTACGTAAATAAAATTGTAATACACTAATACAAACCAACGTACCTATTATGTGCGAATTTTGGACCAAAATGTCATCACTTAATTCAGTATCCGATGGTTATGCGAAAAGTCAGTCCATTACTTAATATTTGGATATGCGATTTAAAGCAAAACATAAAGATTCCAAAACTGCAGTAGTTGTAATTTCAAGCAGAAAAATCATATATATATATATGCCTTGGTTTTGAAAAGTCGTCTTAAAATGTAATAACAATTGTATAATGAAACAAATTTTGATTTTTCAATTTTGTTTAATATTAGAAAAGATTTAAATATCACATCAGCTAAGAAAAAAATATTTCTATTGCTTTAAAGAATTCTGATATTTGTAAATCACTGTTTGTTTCATGTAGGTATTAATAAATTATAAGGGTACTCGATATTCAAATAATAATAATATTATGTGCACTTTCGTTGATATGTGTGATATAAACAATTTTTTGTCAGTATAAAATTTTTCATTAAAATATATTTTAATTTCCTCGGATATGCAACCTTTAGCAATAAATATGTATGGTTTTTGATTCAATAGAATTCGTTGATCATTTTCAAGCTCATTTAGAAAACATTCAATATGACATTGATTCCATTTGATGAAATACCTTATAAAAGACCAACATTATTTGTAGGTATTACAAAAAAATTCTTGTTTTATACCGCATAAAATTGTATCATAAGTATAAAGTAGGTACATAATATTCCATCTTTTTTATTAGTGTTTAAGTTAAATTTTGTATAAAAAACTATATTGACAATAAATATTTAAGTTTTAAGATTTTTGCCAATGTAACTAGGTAATTATTGTAAATACCTATAATAATAGGAAACATTTCAGTATTTCACTCTCACATTCATTGGAGATAATTAGGTAGGTTGGATGGGGCACACTGAGGTAGATAATATCAACTACCCGGTCGCCGGGTCGAATTCCGGGGTAGGTCTTCCTCTATAATTTATTTTTCACATAATTGTAACCAATAGTAATGATCTGTAATAATATGGGTACCTAATTATTGAAGTTGAAACATCTTAATAACTAGGTAAATCAACTAATATATTATATAGTAGGTAGGTACTAGATACAAAGTATCAAGAGAAGATATAGATCAATAACTGCAGTAACCATGTGTTTTACTTGACTTAGGTTAGCTTTTAACTAAACATAAGTGGTTAAGGGAACTGCAAAATATTAACTAAATTGAAATGGTAGTTATACTAATTAAAACTTATTGAATAGCTGTCGCTATGTCAATACTAATTTAGGGATTATAATAACCAAATAAAAGGTTGTTATAACTATTTTTTTTCCGTGTGTTTACGAACGATTTAGAAAAATAATATTCTAATAATTATATAATATACTTAAACCGTATAAGGCATAATTGGTACCTACCTAACATATTAATATGTAGGTTTACGGTATACCAATTACCGACAGAATTATGACTGAAAAGGGAACGTATAAAAAAGCTGAAAATATTGTGTCCGATCAACATTTCAGCAGAAAAATGTTTAATTAGACATAATATATACGTTACGGTAAATTACGTTAAAAGGAAATTAACCTTATTTGCCGGTATTAATGTTATTGACCAAATACACAGGTAATTATTGTTGTAGACCAGATATGCACGTGAGTCTCAAATACTACAATTTGAAAAATTATGTACCAAGGTATTTTTAAAAATAGAAAAAATGCATTTTTACTATAGTGTATTTATTATTACAAGTTGTACTGCAATGACATTTACTGTAACATAACTTTTCAGCCTATGGGGCTGACCACAACAGGCACAACATTTATTGGCAACGCAGGTAGGTACCCTTGAGGGCCGCAACAGAACTTTAGCTGCTTCCCTCAGTGTCAACTGTCTACCATCTGTTAATTTTATCACTGATGTGTAATAGTTTTTCTTCGCAAACAGCTATTTTTTGGCATGTATAATTGAACTTAAGAAAACCGTGTTCCGTGCCTATAAAAGAAATATTAATTAATTTTAATATAATTAAACTTTTTTCAATTTTAATAATATATTTTTTCATTAAGAATTAACTTACAGAGTTTATATACCAAGAGCACTATCATCGTCCGGTATAGTTACACGTACAGTTGTACTTATTTCAAGCTGAGGAAACTTTTCTTTAGGAAGTTTCATCATTTTCTCTGCTTGTTTTTCAAAATTTTTTTTTGAATTTTTACTTGCAATATAAATATTTTCTTGACGCCCTATCTGTGCCCGATAAAGTTTTATTGGTTTACCCAATTAGTACCACAATTAGTTTAGCGATCACCTTATTGCTCGTTGGACATTATTTTATAATCAACATTTCACATATATTAACGTTATTTTTAGATATAAAATAATTTACCGTAACATATATATTATATTATATTAGCAGAACCATATTATAGCTGACAGATTAAATACGTTTCGGCAAAAATACAGTTTCGCCAAAATATTTGTCGGATGAAATATTTTTTGATAAAATATTATGAGGTCTAAATATTTGTCAGCTAAAATATTGTCGGTGACATTATTTTTAGATTTTTTTATAGCCCCTTGTGGCCTTGTTATATTATGATAATTATATATTAAATTACAAATTTTAAACTTCCGTAAAAATAATATTATTCTTTATTTATATTATTATATCATATATAATATAAATGTTGACTCTTGCAGTCTATTATTAAACAACTCGGACGTTCGCTTGAAAAAATAATATAATTGGTCGTTTTGTTTTTGGCGGCGTTGTTATTCGTTTTTATTTTATTTTATTTCTACCCCATGCGTAAATATCAACCGTTCATTAGAACAATGAGAACTGACAGTCGAGTGCACTTCTGCTTTTTATTTAAAAAAAGGTTTTTTTTATTTTTTGCCCGACAAGTCTAATTGCTGGAAAATAGCCGAACAAACAGACACGCTATATATATATATATTATATACCTAACATACGTATACACGGGCATAAGGACTCTAGGCGACAGGATAAGGGTCGTTGACGGGAACGGGGAGGGTAGAGGGAAACAGTTTGTGCCGTTGTCATGGATACCGGGATATACCTCCCCATTCGGGTAATGTTGACATTTGCACCCGGATTTAACAAAAACTGCTGACGCGCAGTAATTGATTTCGGAAATGATATATTTTTAGAAACTATATATAACCGTATTGCACAAGCTATTATATGATGCATTATTCCGTATTACATTATATGTACCTATTATTATGTTTATCTAGTATATAGGTTAGTGAGTATTACAAATTATAATAAATTTACAATCGTTCACACGGCACGATTTCTGTAGCACAGATAAATAATTTATTATTCTTGAGTAATAAATTATAATAATATGCCCCAACTGTGGTCCTCGTTCTCAAGACAATACAGTTATGTACGAAAAACAATATTTTAAAAGCAAACAAAAGCTATTTCAAAATGTATTTGGTGTAATTCAACATTCAAATTACAAAAAAAAAAAAAGTATATTATTAATGTGATAAAACAAAATCAAATGTTCAGACCTATATTATCTTTAAATTTTAAAAGTAAAAAAATTCCCAATAGTTTTCAATAGCATCAAAAAAAAACAAACAACAAATTCAAAAAACATTTTGTTATTTAGTGTAACTTCAAAAATTACCGTGGATACATTACATTTTTATTGAATGTTTATATTATCAATTTCAATACACCATACACTTATCGAAATATTGCGACTGTTTTTTTAGCAATTAAGAGGCATAAGAAAATGTCGAACTTTATTAGTTTTTTTTAATTACCGTCAATAAACAAAATTTCGATTAGTGGGAATTAAAAAAAAGTTGAGCCTAAATCCAAAGTTATTTTTTATGAGCGTCTGGAGTTAATATTTTGATAAAATTCATCAAAATCACGAAAATTTAAAAACTTATTTCAAATTAGAAAAAAAATTCATAAAAAATGTTCTATGTATATCTAAAACTTATAATTTTCATATAAGATTCTCATTAAGTTTTTCAACATTTAACAAAAAAATACATACATCGCTACGATCAAAATCTACAAAAGTCTACCGGAAAGTCAAATTCATTTTTTACAAGCGTCTGAAGTTGGACATTTAATACTCACCCGTAAATAAGAAAATTCTCTTAAACTATTTTTTATTTCGTTGTTATTCAAAAACTATTAACCGTTGATACTTGAAATTTCCAGGTTAGGTTAGGTTATTTCATAAAATGTTTATTTTATCATTGTCTATACATCGTACATTTTCAAAATATTTCGGCTCGTTTTGAGTTATTTATAGACATTTTCAATTTGTTTAGTTTTTTATTCTATAAATATCAATAAAGTGTTATTCGTTGAGTCAAAAGTATTGAAAATTTAATACAAGGTTCCTTATAAGTTGTTTTAATAGCAGTTGATAAGTATGAAAGATCCAAAGGCACAATTTTTTTATATGTATTTAATGTTCAAATGTTAACAAAATTTATCAAAATCTCGAAAATTATCAATCATTTTAATTAAAAATTACAAAATGTTCAACTCTTATAGCAAAGGATTCAAAATTTAAAACAAGGATTCTTATAAATAGTTCATTATGTAACCAAAAAATTAAAAAACCCAGACACCCAGGTATTTTTTACAGATATTATAAGTTAAATTTGGACAAAATTACATATTAAAACCAAGAATAACGATTTTAGTTATTTTGTTGTAATTTAAAAATATTATTCGTGGAAATATGAAACTTTTAGATTATATTATTATATTTTATATACACAATGACATTTTCAAATGTTATTTTTTTCCAAAAAATGAATTTAACCTTCTGTTGTACTGTAGTGCCTAATAGTAAAATAAATTACTTTAATCACAATAATATCATCAAATACATTTAGTAATAGGAATAGGATGACAGACCGTCTTCGCTCCGAATCACTTTTCGTTTACAATAATATAGGTATCATTGAATTCAAATTTAACACCATCCATTACTTCAGTGACCCAATTAAATTGTGACCTATACTGTACAGCATTGCGACTTCTACTTGCCCGCTTTTTAATTTTAATTATATTATATTGATTCATATTATATTCGTGTCTGGTAACGAATTCAACGATTGTATATATATTTTTTGATGGGATTTTCAACTATAGACATTATTATTATCATAACAATACTTATGAACTCTAACCAACGGTAATCATTATATAGTTTTTTGCTCGTAGAATATACTATGTATCAATATCATATCATAGTACAACATACGACTGCGTGTCGTGTCTGACATCGACATTTGAGGGCGTCTCGAACAGCGGCGGTGACGCGGTGTCTGGCGGGCGGGTTCGAGACGATCGGGCGCCCGCGCGCGGCGCGCAGCAGCAGCAGTGGCAGTAGCAACCGCCGCAGCATCCGCCGGCAACCGTCAACTAACGGTGCCGACTGCCGGGCGATTGCGATTGGCCACAGCGGTCGCCGCCCCGCCCGGCCACCGGCCACCAACTACAGCGTCATCCGCGGGCTGAGCACCACCGCCGGACGATCGCCGCCACCGCCGTCAGTGCAGACGACACCACCGGGATCCGGAGGTTTTTTTTTACGATCTCGTGGGACCGCGACGCCAACGGAGACGGATCGCGCGCGCGCTGCCAGGACGAACGTATGCCCATTCGCCCGCCCGCGTTACCGTCGAATGTTTGAATACCGTCAGTAGCCGTTATCGTGTGGACATAACATATGTCCATATTATACATGTGTGCGTGTTTGTGTGTAGGTTCACGAGTCAACGACACTCGTACAGATCCACCGTCGCCGTGGCGGACACCCGCCGCAACGGTATAATACCATAACACTATACAATATAAAAAGCGACTGTGCGCATATACATACGTTATTGTATGAATGCTGAACGGGAAAAACGTACAACAATATAGTTAACTGTTTTCTTTTCCGCCGAAACTTTCACGCCGCGAGAAAAAAACTAAAAAGTCTCGCGAGGATATAACGCCGTTGTCTCGAGTCTATACACGCCCGCGGAGAGATCGTACACGGTCCACCTATATTGTCTCTATAGCGTATAGTCCGTAACCGCTTTTGAGGTCTCTACTTCGTCCGTCGTCGCCCAGAACCGTTTAGGTGAGTACCGTGAACAAATACTCGATTTTTATGATTTTTTGTAGTGTATGTCATAAGTGTATGATTAACAGTAGTTCTGGCCGTATGATTATACCTTATATAACTATACCAATATTGTACACTGTAACAATAAGCGCGAGAAATATAACAATGAAGACGAACTTATAATCGACTTATTAAGAGTTAACCGACGAGTCCGTCCTTATGTCCACGACATATTATATAAATAAGTCATAACGCATTTATTTACGTGTATAAATCACATTAAATAGGATATCATTACGTGATGACGTCCCAATTGCATTTATCGCGACAAATCGAATATTCACCTTTAGGCATATAGCTATTATATTTTATTTATATGGAGTGTTTCCATGTTTTCTTAACGAACTTTGAGAATGGTCTTGTGTTGGTGACTATATATAGTGAGTGGAATCAAAATCACGCTTTAATTATTTTAATGATAAGTCCTACTGTCATTTAAATAAAAATTGAATCCCCTAAGAGGTCCATGACCATGAGACTTTTCGTTCTTTAGAACCACTATTTCGACAAATCACGCAATTTTAAGATTTCCTAAGGTTAGGTTAGATTTCCTAAAGTGACTTAGAAACTAGAAGACAGAGTGACCATATACAAATTTGGGTTTTGGATGATGACAATTTTGTGGTGTATTACAGTATAAAACTAGTATATTGTAATAAGGTTAGACTAAACGAGATATAGTTATAATGATCGTAAATATTTTCGATTCAACTAAAAATAGACAATTCTCAAAGTTTCTCAAAATTCTCAAATACCCCATTTAATTGATGTATATTATATCTATATTCACTATTTACACCACCAATAGGTACTGTTTAGGTATTTCTGACTGCACAGTATCCTTTTTAGTACTTTAACTATAATGTCGATACGTTTATTACGTGTATTAAATAGCGAGTCTTATCGTAAATGCGTTAAATTTAATATTAGGTATTGTTTTGTTTTTTGTTGTCTCGCCAGAAGTTCAATCTTATTAATTTATGGCATTTTACGTTATTTATTTGTACCAATTTATATGATTTATGTATGTATTTGAGTATTTTTTATTGATATTTATTGTGTTTGCCTGTGTGGCAAAATTTAAATAGGTATACCTTCTTATAGGTTCTTAGGTACATTCTAAGACTCTAAGCACTTATTGATTTCGGGAGAAATTTTAATTCTAAAGACAAACGACACATTAGTTTACATCTATAAAGGCCTATAGAGAATCAAAAAATTAGAGTATTCATAAGAAGTTGAAAATCTGTCAACTTTTTGAATAAAAAATTATAATAGGTATATTGCAAAACAAAATAATAATTTGTATTAATTATTGATTTGAATATTTAGGAATACGCGTGGTGGAAGTCAAGGAAATATTTATATTTATATTACGTTCATTATTGTTTTATCAAAGAAAAGTTTTATTTTTACAATTTTATTCAAAAAAATTGATATATATTTGCCAGTTCATGATTTCATATGACTGAGCAATTTGTAATTAAAAAGTCGAATATATTTTACTTTTTTTTGGATTTCTTAATTATTAAACTTTAACTAATTTTTTATAGGTTTTTATAATGTTTAGTGAATAATATTATAGCATCTTCATCGGGCCAAGGGAGCAGGGCCGTCCCGAACGAAAAGATAAGGGGGTGAGATGTATTAATATGCCGACCCAAAAAAATGTTCTCGCTTCGCTCGACAACTACCTTCCACCTACACGCATAGTAATCAGTAGATATATTTTACACAATATTAAAAAATATTAAATATTTTATTATGTTCTCCATTTTGCTATCTCTTATGTACGAGTTGGCATATATTTTCATCACATCTTGACTATAGTATATTAGAATAAAATATTTTTAATAACAACATTTATAACTGTTTATAATATTAAATAATATGTACATTGATAGGTACTTAAATAATATTATAGTATTTGTGTTGGACAGTTGGCAATCGGAAAATATTAACTTATATACCATCATATTATTTTAAATTACAATGTATTAATATGACATATTTATACTTTGTAGTATTTACAAAATTATTTAACAACGGTAAAAAAAAATGTATAATTTGCCGAGTACCAACTCAAATACTTAATGTATCAATGTGCCAACTGACATAGATAGATTGTACGCTTGGGAGGACCACCTAGAACCCCCCTCCGGGACGGCCCTGCAAGGGAGTCGTGAAGATGTTCAGGTAGCTATGTCATATTTTTTCTAGGCTTGCTGGGTGTCTGTAATCCGTGATATATTTTTGATGGATGTACGGTAGCCGCAAATTTGACAATATTCTTGGTGGGTCTTTTTTCATAAGATGAGCATGTGTGTAATGTGTATGACAAATTATTCTAGAATCTAGAGCGATTTATACTCTTCGACTGAGTGTCTCTGGTTTGAACCGTTTTCTGTTGTTCTCTATATTTATTGCTTATGTTTAACCATTCATTTTATTATTTATTTTTTGATCGTTTCTTGATAATGTTTTCAATGTCTTAAATTAATTAACTTCTTAATAATCAATGATCAAAATTCCATCCCAAAGGATATTTTAAAAATTGCTCAATAAAATGTGGTATAATATATTCTAACGATTTGTTCTACTACTTACGCCTTTTTACACTGTACATAATAGTATTAAGCTGAAATTGATGACATTAAAAAGAGATTGTAAACTTTAAAGTCATAAATTATTAATATCTTTCTGTATTTGGGTATCACTTATCAGTATAGGTTCTAAGTAGTACCTAAGTACTATTATATAATTCATAGAAATATCTATAATGCCCATTATAGTAGTTTGTTTTATATATCAGCAATGTGTAAAGGTGAGAACATGATGATAAGATAATATTGCTTTGAAAAAATATTTTCAATTAAGCTTGCTGTTAACTTTTTTCAATATATTTTTCAGCAGTAGAATGTTTAATTTAAAAATGTGTAGGTAGTTGTATGACAATTATTATGATATTGTAATAAATAAATAGTTATATAAATACATAGTCACCCTTTGTATGCATTTTTTCTTTACTCGTCAATTACTGTACAAAATGATAGGTATTGAATCCCAACGACGCATCCTCCTCAAGGGGATTCTCATTAGCAAACTTTAAAGTTGACGAGAGCTTTTATAGCCAACGTCATTTACGTGGTCCACCCCTAAGGGTTCTTATTTGCAGTACGCATTTACACTCAACCCTCCAACAACGCTACACATTTTATAAAAAGGTGTGAACGTATATTACAAAATGATTTGCTTTGTAGAGGAAAATTGTTTTATTTTTTATTTTTATGGTTATAACAGTGATTTATTTTCTGTTAACACTGTGTGGGGTAAAATGCGTGCTCTGAAAGTTTATTTATAATGATAGGTACGACTTTTCTATATGATTTGAGAATTGTAAATTACGATGGTAGGTAGGTACCTACAACCTACATATTGTTATTTACGAGGATTGGAATTTTTGAGAAGATTGTGAATAAAGCACATATTATAATATGTATATATTTATTATTCACCCAAAACTATTTTAAATAAAATTTACTTTCAAAAATATAACTTTTCACAATTTTCTGAACCTATACAAATATAAAATTTTAACATTTCTATTAAAAATTATTCAAAATATATTTACTCATCATAATATATATTTAAATATTTTGAAGACTCAAATAATGCGATGATTTTATTATATCGCATCTTAAAAATATAATAATATATTAGCATTGTAGACTAATAAAGGCAATTTTGATAATAATATTTTATAATCAGATTGAAGCAATGTGTGTATTGATTTTACAATGATGAGTTATTATTGTGTATCTACCTATACGCATGCGATAAATGATTTATGAAGTATGAAAAACTGTTTTAATCTTCAACTTTGAGGTTGATTTCTGATAGAAAAATTGGATCTAGTTCACTAGTTGGTACTTTAAGGAGGTCAATAATGAAAATTCATAGTACTTTTAAAAATAATTGGGAAAAACAATGCAAAAAAAAAATAAGAAAACATTTACATTTTTACTTAAAACTAATTTATAACCAGAGTTGGACAAAATTTTATCTAGATAACTATTCGAATAAATATGTATTCGAATAAAAAATTAATTAATTTTTTTTTAATAATTTACTAATCAAACGTTTTATTGATTTTTATTATATAATTTTAAATACTGCAGCTTGTTGTGACGCTTCACGAATACGAGGAGCATATTATAGCCATAGCGGGATCTGTACGGCACACTAACAAAACCAATCCTTATCTTAATAATGTACATTTTTTTCCACGTTTCTTTTTAAAAATGTATGAACCTAGTACCTACACAAAATCCTAACATTTTGTCGCTTCAATGTTCTACATTTGATATTCATACAAATATTCTGCTTAGAATTATGACGTTTAATTACACATCAAACTTTGATAGTAGTTTCACAAACAGAAATGAAAATGAAAATAATAATAATCCATGAGGTAAATAAAATGTTAGAATTATCCAATTGTATGTTTCTTTAATTTTCTAAAAATAACATTTCGAAAACAATTGATACGTTTTTAAATAACGAGTACCTATATATCAAAGAAATGTGTATACGGTATACCTACGTCATATGATATACCGCGAAGTACGCGTCCGATTATATGAAATACAAATACGAATATATTATTAGTGTATATAAGTTAGTGGGATCGGATAGGCGTCTAAAACACAAATCAGACAGCTGACGGTATCGTCATCGCAATAAAGGTGTTTGTAACGGCGGCTTCTCTGATTTCAAAATATATTATGTTAGTAGTAAACACGGCAGCATTCACAAATCCGCATAATGATTAATTACCGTTCTAGGTGATGAACACCCATAAGTATAATTTATAATAGTTATAACATAACGCTTATTACATATATTATACCCTAAATATTTCGGTTTTGGGTCCCACACATACCTACACTTACGTCACACATGTATAATATACATAATATGACGTATTTCTTCCGACAAGATTTATAAGACTTGACGATTCGGTTCGTTTGAAATCGTTTAACGCGCTGGTGTGGTCTTGTTCAGAATCCGTCCTTTTTTCTCTCCCTTTTTCCTTTTTTTTTTGTTTTATCGGTATTAGTAAAACGGTAACGCGACACCGACAGCAGCTGCTCGGCGGCGGCGGACTATATAATACATTAATACCACAGTGCGTGTCGTGTAAATTAAATTGAATATTCCAGTCGGTGCAATGCGTATATAATCTAAATTATTATACGTTTGTTGCTAAATACTTTTATATTTTAATAATATAATATACGCATCTAATATTATAATTCATGTATGACATTATTCTAATTTCTATAATACCAATATAATATTAGAATATGATGTTTTTGACTTTTTGAAGCGTGTCTTGGAATTTGGATCGGATAATTGACAATTTGACATGCACGTGTCATGCGTGGCTCGTGGCAATGATTTATGAGGTATGTTATTATAATGATGAGTTGTAATAGTGCGGATGAAAAGCACTAATGTTACAAAAATGTATAATTGTTTAGGTGGTCCTATATCAACTAATAAGGCAATAAACGAATTAGAATTATATTTATCGTAACTTCATTTGTGGAGGATAATTATTATGTTATAAAATAGGCATACCTATATTATTATTTCAATAATACAGAGAAAATATAATAATAAATACAATGACACAATAATGTTCAATATGGATGTATCCATGTTATACAGTGCAAACGTAGTATTGTTTCTTTTTAGTATTTATTAAATAATAATTTATGTTTTATACCTACGTTTAAGTATACACCGTGTATCTACGCGCATTATATAAACTATACCAGCATTGGCAGCATTGCTTTATATATTTAAGTTATCATTATGTCTCAGATATTATGATAATTGATAACGGGTCATAACCTGGATTTTTACAAGTGGGTAGTCCGCAATATACACGTATTATCCTGAAAATATTCTTAAAATATTGTATCCTTATAAAAATATGAATAATATTTTCAGTAATGGATAAGTATATTAGTATTTCTACAAGACGATAGGATTCTATTATAGGGTTTGTGAATTGCTTAAATTTGCAATAGTTTTCTTATCATTTTGAGTTTAATATCTTATTAAAAAAGTCTTAATTTATTTACTCGTCAATAAATAATATTATAAACAGATGCTATTATGTGTTGCATTGTGTTATAAATTTATAATGTTATGTTATCAACGTGTATATTGAATGGAATGATGAGGTGGTCCAATTTTCTGCACAATGTATAACATTATAACAGTAGGTACCTACACTATACCTATAATAATAACAACAAAAATAATAATGCAACAATGAGATGAAGATATCATTTGATTTTCGGCATAAACATAAATACACGCTTACCACGTGCATACATCATATCCTTCACCACATAATATATTATATAAGTATATTTATATATATTAATATTATTATACAAGTATACAACATAATATGACATTATAATATTATATTTTATAAACGCGCGATGCCGGCGCGTGTGTATATATTATGGTTCAACATCAATGTATATAGTATACTAGTTTTATATGCATCTATATATATTTTATAAATAAATGAATAACAATAATGACAATGCCATGGACAACAATATATAATAATAATAATAATAATAATAACGACGATTTTCTATATGCAATATTTGTACGTGTTTATCTTGCCCGTGATCGAGGAGCACATAATATTACATCTGACAGGTTGGAGAGGGTGTCCTCTTCTTTCTTTCTCACGTGTTTTTTTTCGCGAACGTCACTATATAATATATATATTTTATCGCAGTACCCCACACATATATTATGTACCTATTATATACATATATGTATAATCCATACGCAACACAACCGCTCACTGCGCTGCACAAGATGTAACAATACCATACGGGCGGATGCGGTGGATGGATATCCGACTTCATTTGAGTTTCCTATACATACTACGTATGTATAGACATTATAATACGCGTAATATGTATAGGAAACTCAAATGAATTATAATATAGGTACTATTGTGATCGAACATTATGCGTGCGCACACACACTACACACATATATTATTATTATTTTACTGTATGTCTATACTCTATACCTACCGTAGACATACGCGCATATAAGTATATAAAATAATTATATGTGATGTATATATATATATTATATCTTTGTATATGTATATTATATAGGTAGGTAGGACGTAGGTATGTATATAGCTGTGTAAAGGAGAGACAACTGTAATAATTTAATACAAAGCTGTCACGTATACAGCCAAGCACATTTTTAAACAGTCAACATATATTATGGTACTAAATACTAATAACTATTATAATGTGACGAATGCATTTGTTTTTACGACGCACTATTGATGCACGTATATATATGTATATATTTTGTCATCTTATACATACCGTTTTCTAAATGTCTATAATTTATGTGGTCATTAAATTACTAATATATGTTTTATGTTATACACATCTAAAATCTAAAATTTGTCCAACTTTTCAGTAGAAAATTGAAAGAAAAAAATTATAATTTAGCATATTAATGTACTATTATATAGTTATATAAATATATGGTACGAGAACTACATGGTAATAAAGTAAAAGTTAATCAATAAATATTGTAGTAAAAACTAGTTTTAAAGTTATTATTTTATACTTTTGTAGTGTTTGTTCCTGTTATAAACAAGAATATACGAGGAAAGGTACATAAAGATTTAATGATAATGGGCATTCATGAGAAATATTTCAGTGTTTCAAATTCATAAAATTTAAATTTAAAAATATGCAAGACTATATTTGTATATGATATTATGATCTTATCTCTCAAGTATCTGTAAAATCAACCTAGTCTTGATCTTTCAAAATGTGTTCTGTCAGTATTTAATTTTCTTACAAAGTAGGTATATTATTGTCGCTACATTTACTTATATAACATACTTAACAAAAATAAATTAAAAGGTACAATGGTATTGAACGTGGAAATTTAGTTTATTGAAAAATATTTTTTAAAGTCTTTGAAAATGGTCATGAATCATACAGCATTAGGATTCGTTTAACATATTATTTATATGGATATAGTAAATACACAAAGAATTTTTTTTTTATTATAATAATTATTTTTTTAATGCTTATGGTAGATATTTATTATAAAATACAAGTAAAATCTAAATAGGTTAGATACCTAACCTTACCTCTAAAGCCTAATTACTGTTATTTAATTTCAGACTTCAAAATTTATGAATCAAAAACATTTTATATGTTTATTTGTACACATTATATGTTTAACCATTAACCATAGGTATACGTCTTAAGGGTGCTTTTCATTTATTATTATATTCTTTTTTAAGAATTCTCGATCGAGATTAGAGGCACAAATTATTTATGTTTTGATAATAGATCTAGTATTAACATCAAATTATTACGATCACATGTGTACACAACACATTACGCGTGTACGCGTTAGGAGAGATTTTAGAATCGTTTTTCTATGCCGAAATCTTGCAAATAAGTACCTAGTATAGTACAATATATATACCCATAATAATTAGTAGTTAGCATTGTTGTATAGATACTATAATTTGAACCTATAATACTGGCTATTGTAAGCTATACAACGCCTACAACTTACTAGTTCAACTGAAGGCTTACAAAGAGATATTTTTTTTAGTTTTACCTAGATCGTTGAGAACTAGTAGCTAGCTGAAGAGAGTCATACATTTATTTCGAGTTTTTACTTTTGCAGTTGTATATTATAAAAAACCATAATTTTCTGTTTTATCAATACCTTCTACTTTTTTTGTATGCCTATAAATAATAAATACAAATATACCCAAGGAATTCAATGATTTTTTAATTGAGTTAAGTTAAGTTGATAAGAAAAATTTAAAAAATTTAAAGTTAATAGTTATCCTAATTTTTTTTAACTCAGTTTAGTCAAGAGTTACATGAAAACTTATTAAGCTGATGGAAATAAAAATAAAAAAGTGAAAATTAACTTAACTTAGACTTTTTAACGCATTTATGCCCAGGCTTGAATATACCTATATAATACATAAATTACTACTGATTATTAACGCTCCCAATTGGATTAATATACGGTAAAGTTTTGTTTAAAATAATATCATCGTAATCACTAAAAAAACACTTTCATAGTTTCATCTATATAGGCTTTGGCTTTTAATCATAAACTCGTGATCTAATCTTTTGAAATATCGTTCCCACAGAGTTGTGGTTTTGAATGAAAAAAATACCCGCATTTCACACAGGCTACTATCATCGGAAGTATAATATACCCTCGCGGTTGTAGGACGGGGGATTTAGTGCAGTAATGCACTACACTACAATAATAATAGTATGATATTATTATAACATGGGAATTTGCTTAAGATTTTTTTGGTTTATATCTTATTAGTTATTGTAGCTACAGCCCCACAGTCGTACTTCGTGTGAAGTATAATATAATTATATAGCAAAGTATATAACTATATGTCTAAATATAACTTCATAACTAAATAAGTATAATACACAAAATCCCGACAAGTACTCATGTATTAAAAAAAAATGTATGTATTTATTGTACGTAGATCTGTACATAAATATTTTAATCAATTGGTTATTGAATTTCAATTGCAAAATAAATAAAACAAATTAATTATTTTAATTTTTTGAGGTGCAAGGGGAAATTTTCATTTAATTATGTGTTCCAAAGTCGAAACTGATGTGTTTTATTTTATAAAAAAAGATTTCGTTGTTGACATAATTTGGAATAGTTGGAACTATATTATTGGCCTTCAGTTTATGAATTTTCAATATTGGTATTTAACCTAAAAATCTATAAGAACCAGATGACAGATGTAGAATGGCTACAGAATACAGTACTTCATAGTGATTAGTGATGCATAAATGCATTTACACAGTACAACATACATATTAATATAAATGAACATTTCTTTCTTATACAATATATATTTTATTACTATTTTTTCATGATTATTTGTTGAAATTAGGTGTTGTATATGTAAAAATAACATAAACCTTATTAGGAACATTGTTTATTAACGTTATTTTGTTTTCAATTGTAAAATGTTTTTTTTTTTGTTAAAATATTTTTTTGTTTTAGTATTATTTTAAGTTTACACATTTCTTTTGTTTCAGAAATTGTTTTCATTTTTGAATAGTTTTCTTCTCTATATTCCAACAAATCTCAATGGCTATATTTTCAGACGTTGGTGCTTCTCCATAATTTTCATATCTCAATAATTTACAATCCATATTAGGTTAATTTCGTAAAAATTCTGAAAGTCAATTATTATAGTTTAATTTTAGGTGTTAATATTGATAGAAATAACTTAGTTCTGTAAAAAACATGTTATAATTAATAATAGAGTTCATCGTAAGTACCATCAAAGTAGCTTTTAAGTCTTAAGTATAAACTATATAAGCTATAAAGTATGTATACTGTATAATATTTACACACACACGACACACACTTATAGATACAAAACATAAACATTGTCTCCTTTTATTTAGATACCCTGCAGTGGCATTCTCAGGAATTTTCAATAGGGGGGAGGGGTTAAACCCCATGACCTCCCACCCCTCGTGAGCACGCCCATGTAGATACCTATGAATGTTTGACATTTTCTCATTTCACGTGGATGAGATCTGGGACCATGATGGTGTCATAATAATATATTCCATCATGTTTTATTGTTTAGAATTGTTCATTGAAAACAATTCGTTGAATAACCATCTGTATATACATGGTAGAGAGTTCAATTAATCGGATGATTTTTGGACAAGAACAATTTATATATTATACTTATATAGTATATACGTATAAATATGACTAGCAAACGGTTTACCGAAACGACTATACTATTTTACACCACGAAACAATCCACAATCCTGACTCCCGATAACATAACATGTAATGTAATATATTTATTATTTATGTATAATATTATGTTTATTAAATTTGTAAGTATCGATTTGGTTTTAGGCGTTTAAGCCGTGTTAATGTAATATTATGTAATATGTATACAGTATTATACAAAACCGGGTGTGCAGCACAGAGGTGTAATTTTTTCCCTCCGTTACTGCTCTGATATTATAATACACACACGAGGGCACTCATCGCACTCGTAATATTATTTATACGATTAACGTTCGGTCGACGTCGTGCCGTTCTAGTCGTCAGCAACGCCGACGTCGCGTTTTTAATATATTTACGACAAATATTATTGCTCTCATTTCTTTTCGCGCAAACACTGCAATCACAGCGAATCCTTGCCTCCCCTACACCCATCACACCACCGATAAACTAATCATAACAATAATCCGACTACGGTATTTTCAATTTTTTTCTCCCTTTATTTTTACGACTTGTTTGTTTTTGCCAACTAAGCCGATTGCCACTATATATATATACATATACATAATACATATATATATATTACTATACGCGTATACCTACTAAATATTTATTGTACAAGTCCGTATAATATATTGTGGTCCACAGTGTTCAGAATCGTATGAAAACGATGACCATCGTATAAAACATAAACATCCATAATCCATACACATCATTTTGTTACACATAAAATATACTATACAGTATACAGATTATACGGTATCGGGCAACTGTGGTTTCAGTAGAAAAAAAAATATATATATGAAAAACGAAACAACAAAAAAGTATACACTATAAACTCACCGGTAATATGACACGCGTTCGTTTTGTTTGTGTGTATGTATAATATTATATATTGTTAAAGTGCTGTCGAAGAAAAAAGCATAAAAAGTAATAATATAGCTTAACGCAATCTCTGTTTAGGTGCAGTGCTTATAGGTACTAAAATTATATTATTGAAATCTACTTCACGCGAAAATCGATAGGTATACTTTTTTTTTAAATTTATACAAAATAGTCAACCGTCGTACTTATATTGTACACAGATGTCGGATATTGAGACATACATTAATGCACCATACACTCTATAATTAATATATATATATATATATATAGAAATTATAGACGGTAGTTAACAATTATAATTTATTGTAACAATATATTTTTCATTATGCCTGTGACATTTCAAAGTTTGTTGGTCGTTAAAAAAATACCTTTCGATGTAATGTGTCGGTAATCGGCACATCATACACTAACCTAACCGCTATGTGTGACCCGACCTTTATAATACATTATGTACACACATAATAGTTATATAGATTATTTGATTGTAGGTAATATTATATAATATGTTGTTAATGTTGATACCTAGCTACTTGTTTTACGTTTTAGTTTCACACTATACTTCAATTGTTTTCGTTCTAATTAATTGTAGACACACAACGGTTATATGTAGGTTCTTAATGTAAAAACAAAAAAAAATATAAAACGTTTGGAAAACAATTTGATCGATAATAAAAAAGTATTAAGGGAATCATTGCGAATAAGACGGTGGCGCGTCAAACTTAGAGAAAAGCGTTCGGCGGCCACAGTGCACAGAGAGAGGCCTACTCATCGACGAAAATACCGTGGTCACCGTCGTGACTCGTGAATAACATAAAACATATTATTAAGAATGGCGAATTTAGTGACCACGGTCCACATGTTTACGGTATACGAGTACGGAGTAGGTAACCGCAATAATTTCGGAAGTCAGTCGCAGTCAGCCTGCAGAGGAAAACACGGTGTTTTTGTCCTCGTCCGTCGTTCCATTTGAATCTCGGGATGCCGCGATCTGGAGGTGTGTCTCACAACGGAGTTTTTATAAATGTACTGAACATTTCCAACCATGCATCGATGGTGCCGTGTGTGGTTCTCGTTCGTTAATAAAATATATTATACAATAAACGCGCAAGACGGCATAATACAAAATACGTTTTACGTAATTCAGTGTACTGAACACCGATTTCATTTTTTTCAACCGTTCCTGTACCGTCGTCAAAAGTTTAATGTCCCTTCGTACACACTACGCTCATGGTACCGTTTTCTGTGTTTGGTTTTTCGTGCAGTGCATATCTATATGTATATAGGCATATATTTATTTTGATTTTATACGGCTGTATAAGCAACAGCGTATCGTTCTTTCTGGAACCCGTGGGCCGCGATCATATCTTGCCGGCGCACAGTGGTCTGCAATGATAAAAACTCTTTGTTATATATTCTAAATTTATAGATTATAATATTATGATTGTAAGTAACATTATGTTATACTTGCTCTTTTAAGTCTATAGAGACCAATTTTATTATGTACATACTACATACTACTATTCTGTATTTATGTGTAATATTATTGTAAACATGTATAATATGTACATAGTAGTCCTAAATAAATAAATACTACACTAAATTATAAACAACGGCCGTAGAACCAATGTGTGTGAAGTTCCCTTTATTTTTAAACTATAGACTCCTGAATTATAGCTAGGGATTTCAGGCTTTTGCATGATAATTATTGTGCAATTAATTTGTTATAACTTATTATTTGATTTTTAGAACTTTTTTTATTCCAGGTTAGATTTACTTTTACTAAAGCTTAATAATTGGATTTTTAATTTTTTTAAATTAAATAGGTATAGTTAATATCGACTTCGGTCTTCAATTAATTACATTTTAAAATAAACAACTTTTTTAAAAATATTAAATGACGTCCCTTCGTGTTTGAGGCTATAAATAATATACAAAGATATATGCTTCACAACTGAGTTCGTAATTCTTAGGTATATATACAGGTGACGCGTTTCATCGGGTTCGAAGTGATGAGGCTCGTGCATTTACGTATACATTTTCGTTGACGAAATTCGATCGGACAATTACACAATATTTTTATATTCGGGAAAAATGTTGTGAAAACATAAATGTTCTTGTCTGAGAATTATACTAATTGTAGCTCTATTGATAGTTTCACTTGATTGAGAATCGATCTGTGGCCACTGTATCCCTTTAAGATTAAGACTGCAAGAATCCTTGGGAAAATTTCACAGTTAAACGCGACCCCACTCTGTCGTTACTTTGACGTGTCGTGTTCTGTATATTATACACGTAGGTAACAAAATGTCGGTAAAACATCAGTGACGTTACCGTCGTTACCTACCTACAAGTTAAATGTATTCAACTTCATAGGTACACGACATGACGTAGTGGAAATTCGGTTTTACTTTTACACAGATAGGTGGGAGTGTTCTCGAAGTTTGGGTATTTGCCTTCACTGATATCATTCAATAACGCTCATAAACAGTTCTATCATTTTTTTTTGTATACGAGTACATGGTTATACGAGTAGCCGGCAGGTATAACCGCGAGCGGATAACCGCAATATTTTCCGTTGGTTAATCATAGAAAAACGCGGATTTCTTCAGTCTTTTTCTCCTCGTTCACTATGCAGTTTGATTCTCGATCAAACAGTTTTCACTTAATCGTCCGCCAGTGGGTATTATAATAGCGGCTTGCACACTACAAATTCCAGTGGAACGAATCTTTTTTTTATATTATTTAGATAAGTGAATATTCACAATTTATATAATTAAAAACAATAAACTATACATTATATAAGAATGTACAAGGCTTGATGGTTTGAGTACAGTCACGCTACTTCAACTAAGGAACGAATCTTATAGGTACGCGTATATTTCCGAGCCTCATAATTTCCGGTTCGACGCAACGCCCGTTTCCTGAGGACAGCACGTTAAGGTAAAACACACATCGCATGTAACACAGGTTCTCCTTGTGAGGATGGAAATTCAGACACTAAAACTTATACGAAAACATATTTTACTTATATATTTAAATTTTTATTTAGTAGTTTGAATTGATTATCATTTATAGTTTATACCAAATATTACCATAATTTACCGCATATTATTATAACACCAAATTGTTTAATCTGTGTAAATTGAAAGACAGTTATTCTTTTGCTTCACAGACTAATTTTTGGTATCTTTTGATACCTTAATGAAATCTAGTAACGTTATCTAGTAAATCAGTGCATTATTGTTGTTAAAATTGTTTAACCTACATTTTCAGTTGTATCGTATAATAAATAATATAATATTTAAATATTAAAAGTGAACTCTACATCAACCGCTTTTTTGTATTTGTGACCTGACTGTTTACTTATTATAAGTACTAGTCAGCCAACTAACTGCGAATTCAATATTATACATTTATATATATTATATATTTTATATTGTGGGATAAAACATAATATTGATGATTGGGGGGAGCAAATATATCCTCTTTCTTCTCTAAAGAGGACACTTTTGTTATTATATTATTGTAGTCGACAATGATGGTTTTATTGATAAACAGTGATAAATTATATAGGTATCTCAGTTTATTGGTATCTATTAAACTGTAGTACATAGTATATTATCGTTATAGAGTTTATAACTTATTCTGTCGAACTCGAATAAGTGATAACATTAACATTTATCTCAAATATGTTCACATAACCTATTTATGAGTTTGAGTGCGTGGTTGCAGGTTACTATGTTTTCTCTCTAATTTTTACATTTCCGGATCACCTGTCAAAGCAACGATATATTATCATATTATAATATGTACCCTACACAGAAATATTACATTTGTATTGCAGGTATAACTTATTAAATATAAGAGTATAAGTAGTATAACATCTGTGCTGAGTTAAAAACGGAATATAGAATCTGTGGCGTGAGTTTTAAAACGTACCCACACAGAAAACAATATATGCATTACACACTGCACACGCGTATATAATATATATATTTATTATTATATGTTATATAAGGTTATAGGCGCGGGGGACGAGCGGAGTGTATGTATATATATATAGTGCCATTGTTTTTTATGGGGTCCAGACGGTATTTCTTTCGTTTTTATTTTTACGGGTTTTTATTTTGTTTTATTATTGTTGTTTTGTTTTTCATTTTTGTTTCCCGACTATGACAAATCGGTTCCAAAACGTATGCATAATCGATTTTCGGACACCTGTGCCTCGTCGGTCGACGAGCGACGAAGGCGAACAGCTCGCACACGTGACACGTGTATCATATGCATACTATTATATTATAATACATATATATATATAATATAATGCATAATAATAATTTGTAGCCTGTACTATATTGCGCTTATAACATACATGCATTATAACACACTGGACATAATTGATAACGATTGTACGAAGTTAACGCAACGTGAAATTAAATCAGTTTAACGCACTTATCACACACGTTAGGCGATCGAGAAATGTGTCACGAGGGGGTACCTTAAGAGTTTTCTGTTATAATAGTGACCGGCGTGATTCCTATATCGTTATTGTCGACTCCGGATTAGTTATTACCGTACAATTTATACACAATAAATATAGCATATCGCGGTGTGAAACACACCATAATATGATTTATAAATGTTAAAATATATCGTAAATTGCCAACATTACATCGCGTTCTGAGAACGACGCGGCAGTGTAATGTAATAATTTAGGGATAATAACAGAGGTCAGGGTCATTTTAAAGCTGGCCACGTTGCCGTTTGAATTGTTGCAGACAGTTTTTTTTTAGCAAAACAAATCGCAATCAACTGATTTTAAATATTACTATTATTATTATATAGGCAGGCACACCTCTATAATAATATATATATATAGGTAATATAGTATACATTATACATTTACAGTGTTCTATACATGTATATGTGAGTATATTATATATAGCACGCGCGTATTGTACAGATTGTGCTTGTGCAGTTGTTCGCTTCCCGCGATTTATGAGTGACCGTTGTGACGCGTACGCAAAATCGCAAAACGATGATTTATGACAACGATGACGGTGATGATGATTATGAATATTATAATAAAAGTATTACCATAGGGGGACACCCATGATGTAATGACACGACATTCATACGATGCATACTTATATATTATTATGTATTATTATAAACATTATACACAATATGTGCAGTACACACTGTACAAGTGTAGACCAATACATCATTCATGAGTGACTGATACAAATAATATGATTTGCGCCTCTGCGGCAGACTATCGCAAAAACTACAATTCTCTAATACACGGTTAATTTTATCGTCCTTGCCCCTTAGAGCACGTTTATTGTCGAATAACAATATATTACACTTGTTGAATGTAATACTGTAATAGTATGTATTACATTTATAGATAGTACGTTATAGTAGGTAATTAAATTAAATTAAAGGAGTTTGAAACATTTTCTAAATCAATCTAGACAGTTAATCAAATTGTATCTGTTGTAAAAATATGTTTTGTAAAAACCTAATACAATTCCGCAAACACGCGTGTGTTATTGACAGTCGCCAATTAAACTTATCGTTATTGTTATAGTAAGCGCAGTTATAATTGTTATTAATGTAAATTCGGCTGTTGAATAATAGACACGGTTCAATAAAAATTTTCAATTTACTAAAAAGTGACATTGTGGCAATAGACTATAGTTGTAACTGTTATATGTTATAACTTATAAGTTATAACCTATATTTTATAAAGTATAAGATCAATATATCATTTGGATAGGTCACACGTTATACTGGTGCTGTTAATTATAGTATATTATTTTTTATTATATATATTATTATTATGTATTTTGATTTTTAAACTTGTGTGATTTTTTTTGTGAGCACCATAAAAAGATAAGTTTGAGTATAACATATTTCATATTTGACATTTACTGACAGATATTTAATTAAACATATTTAACTCACACTTGATGATATAAACATATTTAGTGATATAATGATTGTTCATCATGCGACCCGGCATTTGAGTGCAAATACATATATACATTACGGTAAAAGTACGAATACCAGTGAAACCTAGGATTTAACCAACTACTGTCCTTAAAACCTATAGGATACCTATACAAAATAACTTGGTAAAACCAAGATTGATTTTTGTAGTTTGGACTTTTACAAACGATATTTGATTAATCTAACGATAAACAATTAGTGTCAGCAAAAGTCTGATATTTTTTCCTTTGATTTATACTCTTAGTCGTAATGTCGAATATAATAACAATATTAAAAGTTAGCTTAAAAACAATAGATATAATTATTTTATATTTAAGTACATTATATAGGTACTACCAATATTAACTACCTACTACCTATCTGGCCCGCCGTTAGATATTTTCCACCCTAAAGCGAAAATTTTAATGCCACTCATCTTTGACGATATTTATTTTATTTTGCCACCTTCATTTCCTTTAAAATTGTACGCCATTCTAAAGCAAAGCATGCCTTGCTTGTACTTGCTACCTATACCATAGTAGTATAGTACTTATATTAGATACCCGCATATTTTATATTGTCATTATAATATATTAGTACCGATAATGATAGTTGATAATTGATAATATATAATAATAATATAAATGTTTAAAACTAGTATGCGAATATAGTAGCTAATCAGCTAATGTAATGACTAATATACTTAAATAATATATTTTATTTTTTTAAGTTAGCGTTTAATATTGTAAGTATGTATTATGAGATAATGGCAAGTGCAAAAATATCACATAATTAATGAAAAATTTTGGACTTTTACTAACACTGAGTGTTTATTAATAATGTTTTTTAATGTTTAATATAAATTATAATAAGATAGAATAGAATATGATACCCTATTATATATTTATATCCCATAATAATCGAGATATATTTTGTCATTGAAATATTATAGGCAGGTATAGGCGGTATAGCTGTATTATACCAACATAGTCGACAGTCGTATAGTCTATGGAGTTTACTGTGTAGTATATTATAGTCATGTTTTAATAATTGTATTAATTATAATATCTAGCTACTATCTATAATAGAATAGGTAATCAATAAAGGTAAAAAATAAATGTATAATTATGTAATTGTAAATCGTCAAATTGATGTAGGTTCCTAAGTACCTAGATATTTTATTGAAAACTTTTTAAAATTTGTACCATTTGTAATAACTACAATAAGTACTTATGTTATTTTGTATCAAAAAAATTCAAAGTATGCATTGCAAATTACGATTATATTGTATGTAAATTGTACACGCCGTACATACAATAATATATCAGTGCATATTATACTGAAACAGTGAAATATATATGTCATCAATTTTTCGTTCATACATTATACATAATAGTAAAATATATGTTTTTAAAATATTTAAATGTATTTTTTTTACTAACTAAAACTTAAATAAAAATAATCATAATAATTTCAATTATACTATCATAAAATAAGTATACGGCAGGTTGAAATTAAAAAGATATATTACGTCCATAACAAAAGATTATCAACTTTTGATTCACTTATCACAATCGATGTTAATAATTTGTATTATAAAATGCTATAGCCAACTTTCACCCTGCTAATATATTTTTGTGAACGCAAGTATAGTTGCATACTATACTGTCTGGTTTATTACAGATATAATATACTAGGAAGAATGTTACAGGAAAATGTAGATACTGCAGATTAATAAGATACGTTTGATCGAAACCCAATTTGAAGGAAAAAACCATATAATCACTATATCACTGACCTAATCGTCCTAACCTAATATTCCCTGATCGGGTGCACCGACCATATAGAAATACAAATAATTATAGTACCACGCCTAATGGTGGCAACCGGATATAATGAATTACAGATGTAATATAGTATTATATATGATGGAATATACAATAAGCACAATATTATTGTATACTCGCATTTCATTATATTTGATTCGACTGTTAAGTTTGATTTAACATTTATACATGTATGAAATATCATCAAACTATATAATATTATAGCAATAATACAATAATGCCTGTAGTTGATTTATTATCAACATATATTACAATTTACAAATATCATGTATGAAACTATTCCATTCACGTGGAGGCTGCACTACTGAAGTTAAAATGGTATTACTATTTATAATATCAGTTTAAAAATATTTTAGATAATATAATTTATGTATTCGTTTTACAATGATGTGTTTTTTTTTGGTTTAATGTCATCACATTTTGGAGCTGAAAATATGTTTCAATCTTCAACTTGTTAGGTTGGTTTCTGGTAAAAAATTATATATATATATATATAGTTAGTACTTTTATGCCAGGCCATTAGTAGAGAACTTATTACTGCAACTTACAAGATGATAAATAATAACTAAAAAAAATTGCGAAAAATGGGAATGTTCATTCAACATCTGCAGTTTTCGTCAAAAACTATTTACCATTTTATGTTTTGTCTACGTAGGTACGTCGATATTTACTTTTAAATTGATTACAATAAGACATAATATAATATAATAAAGTAATAATAATAATAATAATAATAATTTAATATTATAATATGACACTATTTTTTCAATAAATAGTTCAACTTACCGTAACGTACATATTATTGACATAATATAATTGCACCTAGAAGTATTATTATAGTAGTCGGATAAAAATTGATTATAATATACAATCTTGATCAAGACGAAATATACAAAAAAGTGTTGAAACAATTATTGAATTATACAGTTTATTTTGGCGATGGAACCCGTTGACACCTTTGAGGTGTGGGCACGAAGTTCCTTTATATATTATATAAAGAAAAAAAATAAATTTTAAACGATGCGTCGAACGTCGAAGATGCGATGAGCGGAACTATAGGGGCCGTAGCTAATTTGGATGTAAACAGACAGCGTTCCGATTTCTGAATCAATAAATTGTTTGATTAATCATTCTTAACAAATTTTTATCATAGAAAAAATTTCATAACTGTAAACGCAAACCCTACGCGCATGTGAACATTGATCTGAACATTGGTAAATTTAATTATTAGTGTGGATTCTACATTTAACATTTTAAACCATCAACCAAGGTTTTTTAATATTAAATGTTAAAAATATCGTTTGTACAATTTGTAAAAATGTACTATATATATTTTCTTTATAGTTAGCTGTCAGGATTTTTCATCACATCCTTCTTGATTCGATATGCCTTGTACAGACGTCAATGTACACTGCATTTAATTTGCATACATTACACTGGCATAATTTATCTTTACTTGCTTCATTTAAAACTATTATTTAACGACATCCGGAGTACCTACTTTTAGTTATTATTGCACAAGTCAAAATTTTTTATATGTTAAAATAAAAACGATTTGTCGATTCAATTGATTTGAAATCCTCGATTGTGGTTTATTTTAATATTAGGTACGCATTTCATCGTATACATTATTATATCGTGTTTTGAAGTATATTTTTATTTTTAGTATATGTTTACACGATGTTTTTGAAACGCAATTAAATGTACAAATATTTTTTCAACACTATTTATCCGCGACTCAAGTGCATGGATTATTTTTAATACGATCAAAGAGCTTTAGCCTTTTATTTATCGGTGGGTGGTTGTCTCACACGGTATGTACAATCCGAAATGGTATATAAAGGGTAGCGGATTTTTACCACCCATTGGCAATTGAATTCAATTACATTTTGCAAATCCCACATAAGCACTCGTGTTGTATAAGAGAGGGAAGTACGAGTGTTTTTCTTGTACACCAGTCCCTTTCTGTATACGCACGCAACGAGCCCTACACGCATCCCTCCATCCAACCACCACACTCAAACCATATTATTATAATGGTTGATCTTTTGGACGTGTGCCGGAATTATTTCGGTCCCCAGAATCGGTGTGCTTACGTATGCTTGTACTCTTCGAAATTCTACCGAATAAAATTCGTTCAGTAAATTTGAATGCAAAAACGAATATCTTAACATTTTACACATGTTTTTTTATGTGTGTGTATTTCAAAAACATTGCGGCTCAAATAATTGTAAACTAAAATTTCAGTTGAAAAACCTTCTCTTGAAAAATGTTTTTTTTTTGTTTACGTACACGGTACCTATATCTATAGTCAGTATATATATATATATAATAGGTTTAACATTTATCTATTATGTTAGGTATAAAAGTCTCTGTAGTTTGCAGGTCAAGCACCAATGAACAAAATATTTTATAAACCTAAACCATCCCTTTGTGCCAAAATGTAGGTATTCTCTATAGGCATTACAGCCATATATACCCAATATGGTGATATATATATATATATATATATATTATATACATATATTGTATACACATATAATAAGTATATTGTACACAGTATCGATAGTTTATACGAATTAAGTATACCATTATACCATTATGGCTATACTTTATTTTTTCATTCTAATTTCCACGTGTCATTATATTTCTAATAACGTGTGCAGTTTGTGATTTTCATATTAAAACCAAATTTTATACTTTATAGGTATACTACCATATAAATAGGAATACTAATCATCGTTAGGTACATTGTACATTCATTTATTTTAATTATTAACATAAATCATAAATCATAATAACATGTTTACTATAATTTAACTAAAACCATATTGATTATATTAACAAATAGTTTTAAAAATAAACACATCGAGTAGCGGATGTACCTATCCAACAATTTATTCTATAATCTATATTATTGTTTTATATAATGCTCTATAATTAGTATTTGAATAATAATAATTTTGTTCTAAATAATTAAAATGTGTTAATTTGTTAATATTATCCTTTATTTTACAACCCATATGGGTATACCTAATATATGTATTTCAAAATAATTATATTGGCTTGTTGGAGTAAAACTCACCTCTATAAATACCACTCTTGAACCATATATAATATATATATTATATACGATTTACTGCAAGTATATAAAGTATACTGTATATTATATGTGCGGCTATAATAATATATAGTATATACAATATATAAATACATGTACATACTACATACTATTATAGGTGTAATGTCATATAACTGTTGGTTTATTATTTATATACTGTATTCAGCGGCGGCACACGATGAGCAAATAATACGTTTTGTTTTGTTCATCCTCGACCTAAATTTTACCTGTAAACTCAATGGATTTCCTACTAAATCGTCACTACAATATAAATCATATAAAAAAAAATTTGTTTTTAAAAAAAGACGGGTCCATCAATAAAATACACATCTGTTCGTAGAATGACTTCTCCTGAAAGGTTTTGGCCGAACAATGCCTGCAGGTCAGCCAGACTGTGAGGAGCCCAAAGGTCCCGGCGACCCAATGTCTACCTTTTTCGCCCCTTCCACCTCGCATTCGACCGTTCATACCTGGTCACCGTCTATTATGTTTTTGAAATTTCTCCGTTCTGTCGGCATATATAGGTACATTCGTTTTTGGCGGTGCCCGCACTGCACGTCTCGTGTTTGTATAGTATTCTGCGGTCCGTAGAACTGTAGTGGTGGTCATTGAGTGAGTGTGCTTCGACCGTAAAACGCAGTTTTAATACATGTGCCGGGAAAACATTTTGTCACCAGCAGTCGGGACTATGTGCCAAGAATTGAAAATGAAAACCAAAAGGAAATGTTACAGGAAATCCCCGTTGTCGATGCCCAAAGGTAAAGTAGATATAATATTATATATATTGCGCGTTATTATATGTTTGATTTGAGGATTTTTTTTTTCGAATTTTTCCTTCTATACTTTATTATAATTTTATTCATTATTTTTTTTTATCAGTAAACTAGTGGGTACTCTATAGTGATGTATTCGAGTACGTGAGTCTGGAAACATTTTTGCTTAAATGGATTTTGATTGTTAGTAGATAAATCACGTTTTCGCAAACCGAATGCGTCACCGTACACCGTCGTCGCACGTGCGCCGACGCGCCGGCGGTTTGCCCACTTTTGTTGGTCGGTCGCGTTAAAAAAATGTGAGCTCGCCAATGGGATGAAATAGTAATAATACTAAGTTTTCTTGTACACATGCATCGGGTCTATAAATAATCGTATTCAAATTTACTTACGCGCATAATATATAACAAGTCGAAACAAATTATTCAAATAATTATTGTCGGAACCCGAATAAATACAATTCTACGTTATTTTTTATTACGAGCATATTCGTTTTGAACAACGAAAACAAAATAATAGGATTTGCACATAAATTATGACGATTATATATGTATGAGAAATTGAGAAATCGATGTGTTGAAGTGTAAAGTATTTTTACTATTCTGAGGTTGTTTTTAAAATGTTTAAAATACACACGCACTCATACACATACAAATGTTATGTAGACCTGTACACATGCATTTTCTTAATTTTTTTTTTTACTTTACATAAGAAATAATTATAACTCATAGGAATTGAACTATATATTACACTTATTTATTATTATTACTATACACCTTATCATTGGTATCCTTCACGAGCTGACCAATACAAAAATTACATCTTATCTTTAGTAACAACATAGGTACACCGTTAGTATTTCACTTCTTAGTATATAATCGTATCAAATAAATGTTTTTTTTGTGATGTAATAAAACTTCTAATTAATCTATTGTGTACATGGTTTCTTTTTAAACTATACAATATTTGCACTTGTGTTATATGGTTGTTAAATTTATACTTCCATATAGTAGCACATTACAGTAATACTTCGAAGCCAATTTTATCGCACTATACATATTTTGTGCGTTCTCCTTATTGCACTCGTGAAAATGACGTTATCGAATGATACGGTTTTGAGTAAGTTATACAATATTACTGTAAAAAAAAAAAAAAAATGCTTTTAATGTTTTACTCTGATATTACACCATATAGTCAGGCATGCAGCTATATTTATACATCGAACCTAGGTAGTGGATGTACTTAAAATTTGTACAACGATTAAATATAATACATTAAATATTAAATTCAATATGCAAATAGTTAGGTAAGTACTAGGTAGGTATTAAAATATTTATTAATTTATTAACAGAATATACATTGTATGTTATTACTTATTGTGTAATAATAATAATGCAATAACTAATAAGTTTGAGTACAATGCTTTAATAATAAATTAAACTACTACTATGAATAATATGATTCATATTTTATATGTGATTATTATTTACCATATTGTTATATTATGAATTATCATTATGTAATAAATTTAAAATGGATGGTTTATAATATTATTATTTTACAATGAGGTACCAATTGTAGGTATTTCAAACATAAAACAAAATAATAATATTATTGATATAAGAGTTTATTTTAAATAGTATGAAACTATGATCATCGTTTTATACATTTATTAATGATTTTAATTGGATTCCATGCATAAGATCATTCATTATTCTTTGTTGGTACCTATTAAAAAGTAGTATTAATTATTTCTTAACCAGAGGAAAATGACCTGCCTTAGACCCGAGGACCGAGGTCAACGTTTTTTCTTTAATTTATAAATATAAACATTTAATACGTAAAAGACTAGGAAATAAAACAAAGTGACCATATTATAAAATATAAACAATGTCCAAACCGGGTGTCAAGGTTGCTTTGGTAAACAAACCAGCGCTGTACTATGTAGTCAAATTGTTTTAGTTCCGATAGTTTGTGTAGTTGTCTCAGTCAGTCAGTGTTAGATAGAACTGATTTTGTCGCAACAGAATTCGTAATTTTACAGCCATGCGTCTAAATTTATTTTTAATAAAAACTTAGCGTTTAATTTATGCGTGAGTTATCGTGGAAATACATGGATTCCAAAATGCAACCCGGCGGTAATATATTGCACTCGATGTACTGCAGTCGGAGAACTGATTCACTTTATGTAAATATGGTAAATTGATTATTAATACTCGTGACTTTTTACTTGTTTTCGGTTCTACAGAGATGAGAGAGAGGAGCAGAAATGCGGCAAGGACACGTAGGGAGAATGAGAATGCCGAATTCCTAGAGTTGGCCAAACTCTTGCCATTACCAGCGGCCATTACTAGCCAATTAGATAAAGCTTCAGTCATCCGGTTGACCACTAGCTACTTAAAAATGAGACACGTTTTCCCTAATGGTAAGAATAGCACGTGATTTATTTTTATCTGTACTTAGAATTAGTTTGTAATGTTAATACTTAAGTAATACTAATATACCTATCATAATTTAGGCTTGGGTGACGCTTGGGGTGCAGCGACCCCAGCAAACCATGCGAAAGAAGCTTGCATTAAAGAGCTTGGTTCATATCTACTACAGGTAAATATATTAAAGGTAATTAGATAAAACGGATAAAACTTATATGTCTGATGATACGACATTCAAATAACAACGTTTTGTTTTTAATTTCCCAATTATTTTATCAAGTAATTGATTGAATTTAATCAATGATCAAGCTAATGACAAATTACGATTAAATAAATATTTTATAACACTTTTTTTATTTATAAAAATATAATTTATCAATCCACTTAATGACACCCGAAAAATTGTTGACATGAAGTGTTTTTCTGGAGCTATATATTTAACCTAACTATAATAACTAATAATTATATTTGTATAATTCATATTATATTTACCTATGATTTTATTTTCAGAGTCTCGATGGCTTTATATTCGTCGTAGGTGGCGATGGTAAGATCATGTATATATCTGAAACAGCATCTGTTCATTTGGGGTTGTCACAGGTATATAATATAATATATTATTATTACCTACGTTATAATATTTAAAAACAGATCTTTCTGAAATACTTTTTTTTTAATCACTATTTTAAATAATTTATTTTTAATGCCGATTAATATTGCTTTGTTAAGGTGGAATTGACTGGTAATAGTATATTTGAATATATCCATCAAGCTGATCACGATGAAATGATATCAGTACTTAGTCCACCTCTTCCTCAAAATCTTCCAGCAGAGAACATGATGATGAGTAAGTTATTATACAATGCACTTTATCTAAGATGTATTGGAAATGGCGGACACTAATAAAAAAAAACTTTAGATTCGACCGTGTTTGAACTTCAACGTGTATTTTTTTTACGAATGAAATGTGTACTGGCAAAACGGAACGCAGGGCTTACAACAGGAGGATACAAGGTAAATTATAAATTTATATTACATTATAATATATATAATTTATAAATACATTATGTTAAGAACTTAAACAAGCAAAATTGGTGATTGGTTTTTAAATTAAAATCTGATTATTTGTATTATCTATATCTAATGACAGAAGCCGGTAAATAACCTTGGGTTTTCAGTTCTTGAAATATTAATTTTAGGACAATATTTTACTCGTTAATTAGTTATGTGATATTATAATAATAGATTTTAGGCTTTAGCATATATTATTAAGCGTCTAGTATTAGAGTGATATTTTTTTTAAAGTACATTTAAGAAAACATTTTCCTATTTATGAATTTACAAAGTATTAATTTTTGAAAGCTTAAAGCTTGAAAATTTCACTATCTGCAATACCTATACTTCAATATTTAAAAATTATCAGTCATTTATGGTATATTTGATTATACTTTATTATAGTATATTAGGATACATATTGTACAGATGGAATAGGTTGGAAACAAAATATTACAATAATGATTATATTTTTCGTTGTATACAAACTGAGTAAGAAATAACTCTAATAGAATATTATATTAATTCATAGTTGTATAATTATATCTACTACTTATTTGAATGTAAGCTAATAGGTTTGGTTATTATTTTGCGCTATTATATCGGTGTATACAGTGTGTAAATTAATTGGAGAGTTAGTAGCTGTATTATTTTTACAGTTACTGATTTTCCAATTAATTTACATACCGTATATCTCAGTTAACAAAATATTTATACGGTTTTTATTATTTCCTGTTGGTAAAAGTAACTATATAATTATAGGTAACGATAAATAATAATAGTAGGTACATTTATTATTATGATTGATTATAAAAATATTAATAAAAAGTATACAACGGTAGATACATAGTATAAACTATAAATATAATATTGAATAGGTAGCTTAAAAAAAATAGTTCTTCTATAGTAGTTTGGACGTATTTTATCAATTTTGTACTTTTATCATATTTTATTAAAAATGGAACTTACATATTAACACGTAGGTGATGTAGAATTACATATCTTTGGCGTAAGTACGTGTGATAATGATAAGAAAAAGTAACAACAATGTAACCCGTTATTTTTTTTAAATTATATTTTATTAGGATAAAGAGCAAAAGAGTTCTATGTTATCACGACTTACACGAAGAAACAAAGCTACCTATAGGTTAATGACATTTAATATTATTGTTTTACTGAATCACTAACTACAGCCTAAACAATAAAACTATGAAATGGTCTGGTGGCAGTTTAAACACTTACTGCCAATACAAAAATCCTGAACGTGTTTACTTTCATAATTTACTATTCAGTCAATAGCCATATATGATCGTACAAACTAACAAGGCGAAAAATCAATATTTAAATCAAATTTTAAATTGTAAATAACCGCGTTGCAGTTTTTAAATTATTTATTTTTTCATTAGATAAATGGATATAGTTAGTTAAAAATATTATAATTTGTTTAAATTAAACTTTGATGTACCTACACAGCTTAAGATTTAAATAGCATAATGTGTATGGTTTATGATGTAAAATTATATTAACAAAACATTATCTAATTATTAATTAAGAATGAATGTTTATAAAATATAATATTCTATGCAAAATAATAATAAGTAAAATGAAAAATAGTTTAATGTGTAAACAATAATAATTCGTAAAGCATGTAAACAAAGCAGAATAACCTTCACAATTATTATACATTTAAAATAATTGTATACATACAAGAGTTTTATTGTTTATCCAACTAAAAAAATGAGTGATATAAAAATATAATGTAAAACGTTAATAAGTTGATTTTTAATTGTTTTTAGACGCTCATATCACTTTCCTAAGCACCTATTTTAAATAAACTAATATTTTAATTAGTTTATTGTTTTTGTAGTTATTGTTTTAAATTCAAAATGTCATTCAATGTTAATGGAAATTCTTATAATATATTTTTGGTTTAATCTTAATATATAAACTTTTAACTGATCAAGTAGTTATTTTTAATAAAATAGAAAACTCTATGGTTTGTGTCAGTTGACAGTATATTATGTGATCGGTATTAGGTTTTGCACAATCATTCTATAATACTACTCTATTGGCTTAACAGGCGTTTAATATGCTCAAAAACTATATTATTAACATCGTTTGCTACGTATAATTAATTATTTGTGTTTATTTTTTTCACGGTGCGCATAAAAACACCAGTAAACTAAAAAAAAATGGAAAAATTGTGGTACATTTTTACGTCGGTTTTTACGACGTTAGTCGTTAAACACATATTCCATAACATTTATTCAATAACGCTGATGGATATAATTAGCTTATTACCTACAACGGTGGCCGAATTATAGCCAATTAAAAAAAATATATCGAGGAACTGCAAATACGCGTCATGTGCGTTAACTTGCCTAGCACTTTTTCTTTGAAACAATTATTAGGCATTGTTTTATGCGTATAGGTGTTCAGCATTATATTTGATATATTCGGTGCCCTCTACAAATTATCAAGTTCACCATCCGAAATACAAACAACCACTTAGGTACACGAAAACGCCACGGTACCTACCTACTTTGAACTGTCGTTTACTTTTGATATTCCTGCGGAATTAAGTGTTATAGATTTAAATTCCTAGTGTTTGATTTGGAAAAGTAATAAAAGGCATAATATGGGGCAAGCAATCCATTCTAAAAAAAGTGCTTATTAAAAAAATATTTTTATCTAATTTTACTAATTTTACCGTGGGAGTTACACCTGCTACACAACTCTGTTCGTAAATAAATTCCCAACTTAAATATTAATTAAAAAAATTCTAATAGTCTTTTTCTCAGTGTTCCATTTAGACAAAATAGATATTAATCATGGAATAGGTACGTAGAAATATGTTTTTACAAAAACAATGGTTAGGTATATGAGACTCGCCGTACATTATAGTCATTAAAGTATCTGTATCTTCCACATCACTTTTCCCAATTCAAGCACCAAGAGTATACCGATAAAGCGATAAACATAATATTTAATAAAATGCAAATAATATGCGTAGGTACCTATAGTTGTAGTAAGTAAAATAAAATAATATGATTCAGCTGTTTAGGTAGGGATCGCATTGCCTATATTAACTAAGTATTATCGTATGACCGCGATTGTTCGTGTCTTATTTTAAACAGGAATTATCTATATATTCTATACATAGGTAATAATATATAGGTAGCGATAACAAATATATGACATTTTTCGTATATAACCCGGTTAACAATAACCGGGATCACTCGAATAGCTCACAATATTGTCCGCTGTCAGGTTATTTTCGATTTCTTATTATTATTTAATTTTATGTTTGCTCCATATTATTTTTTATATGTCTTTCCATAGCAGCCACTTGTATAGTTTAAAAATGGATTTTTTTCACGCCAAGACTGCAGTATAAAATATACGTATTAATAATATATGACATGTGAACGTGTTGAAAATTAAAATAATTTCATATCGTAGAGGTTTTTATTATATAATATTATATCATGTATCGTGTAGTTATCTGTATTATCTGGGAACCTGCAGTATAATATATTATTTTTTTAACTTATAGCTTCTCGCCACTATACTGTCGCGCTGGATTATACTTTATTTCCCTCAATATATATAATTTTAAATGCTCCACGCTGTATATTCTGCACTCGGTCAATCATAGAATTTATATATAATAATATTATACGCATTGAATTAGGATGGCTCTATATAATGGTAGCAGGTATATTTTATTATATTATTATTTATTATAGTATAACATTATATACTTTTTTTCCCCTACACATACCAAAGTTTCATATATTTGATTTATGATGTACATTTTTTTGTTGTTGCGGACGGCTTAAGTGTAGGCCATAAAAATCACTCGTGTGCCCTGGCGTGTGTTCGTGCATACATTACGGAGCTAATGCTCGCGCATATATAGGCTCATATAACAAACGGGCGCGTATTGCTGCAGCGTTATAATAAATATATATATAATATTACACATATATTATATAATCACACAGTACGCGCACGCCGTATATGTGTGCCGTGTCAATTGTTATTATATATACGTAATAATATATTATATAATATACAATATATACATACGAGGGGGGGCAGGGGGCAGGAAATGGGATGAAAGGAGCGGGGAAAATAAAAATGAGTAATATAATAAAATACAACGGGCGGCGCCATGTTGCGGGGGCCCAGGTGTGCGCGCGCGAGTGAGTTTAATCGCCGCCGCATTTACCTGTGTTTTTGGCCGTTCGTTTGCCATTGGCCGCGCTCGCCGCGGGCGTCCTCGCAACACTCTTCAAGAGTCCTCCTCTTTTTCATTATTTTTTTCTTGTTACTTCTTTCTCCGCAGGATGGTCGAGCTCGCGCTCCAGGATAAATGATAAAGCGCGCGATACCTCATCATCTGGCCGTACCGAGGCTTCGTATCTTGCAAGGCGGTATAGGTAGTGGGTACACGTCCTCCTCCAGGGTGGGCCAATAGGATATCGTATAATAATATTGATCTATCGTACACAGGAAAACGTGAAAATCGGTGGTCCATCTGGTAGCTGTATAATCTATATAATATGTGTACTTGTATATGACAATAATATATTGTATAATAAATACTTTATCGGATTGTATGTTTGTATAATACATTGTAAGCGCACAGTATAATATAATATAGTATAATGCAAGTAGGTATGTCATAATATTATATAGATTATTCCAGATTATAATGCAGTTGATCGCCGCATCGACTCTGCATTCTGAAGCACACATAGGTACAAACCAACAAATTACGAAGCGATGTTTCATTACATAATCTATATGACTATTGACTATATATATAGGTAAGATAAGAAAAACTTAAAAACAGAAGTTTCCATCAAAGAGATATCTTTATCAATGATAAACTACCTGCCTAGTATAATAATATGTGCGTGTTTTAAATATTTTAAATGTATTACGTAGATAATAAGTATAACTGTATAAGTATATGTAGATACGAATGTCATATGTATAAAATAGGTATTATAGCGGCGAAAATACCTACTTATATCAGTGTAGAATTATTGTTATAGCTTTTTAATTTTTCTATATATTATCAAAAAAACTGATCCTTCGCCTATATTTTTTAAACCATAAAGATATAGATGGTTGTATAATATAATATTTCTTATTACTCCTGTAAATACATGGTTGGGCTATGCGTGCGATTATAATAACATATAGATATAGCATACTGACCTGTGATCAGTGGGTGCTGAGTGCATATTAGTATTATTGAGTAGCTTTAACAAACTATTTTCATATTCTGCTAGAGATAGTCAGTCGTCATAACATATTAAAGTATTGTATTACCCGTATCATCACAGTAATTACAAAAATATATAGGTACTTTTATATTAATGGATTGTAAATTTTGTTCTTCAATTCTAGTACTGTTATTTTAATCAGTCAGAAAATATTATATAAAATATAGCAGTCCCCCATCATTTAGATCCTCGTAAAAAATCCTGCTACTTATATGAAACAAAATTTAGAAAAAAAAAGATTAAAGTTTAACCACGATTTTTATTTGATTTTTAACACATTAATCATAACATTGTACATTTATTTGAACTTAGGACTGAGTTTATTATGGCTTTAATATAAAAGCTAGCTGGTCTTGTATCATACTCCTAACTTTTTAAAATCTATTAATGACTATGTTTTTGTAGTACATTGTTTTAAATTATATCCAAACATTTTAATATATTGAAATAAACCGTTTCCCATTAATTATGCCCTTTGATTTATCCCATCTTAATCTCCATCACAGATTTTGAACACAGTAATTTTGATTGTTTTGACCAATTTTAAAATAGTACAGGTCTAAAATTATATTCAATCATAATAACTATTTTATTTGTTTAACCAGTACTTAATAGTAACCTCCTAATAAACAAAAATATATTAATTTTCTGGGTTCTATAAACAATTCTTAAATTACAATAAAAAATTTAAGGCCACTTATCGATATCTTATATTTATCCTTATGATAGTGTAGTTTTCTGATGGTAAACATTTTTTGGAATCGGTTAAGTAGTTCCATGAGATTACCCCGAACAAACCAACAAACAATTTTTCTTCTTCATAATATTATTATAGATTTATAAATACTGTATTGACCATTTTTTCTGTAACGACCACATCATATAATTAATTTAATTAATCTAAATATTCTTTTGTTGAAATCGTTATTTATGGTATACGCTTTGTTTGATAAATGAAAATAAGCAAATTTTACCTATCACAGTACCACGTATAGACATACAACATACACGGGCCCCATATACTACATTGTTTTATGATTAGATAAAAATAAACACTACAAAAGATTAGCTCGGATCAGATAAATATGATACGGTGATTAGGGGGAGTACAATAGAATATAATATTATACAAAGATTTCTATTATGGCTCACTTTGCAGGAGTAGGATATTCTAGCAACATCGGCAAAAAATTTTGCGCACGCTTATTACTTAATAGTATAAAGTAGTGAAAATTATTAGTATTATCGAAATAGTATATAGTATATTACAATTGTGTACCTACTAGTGGCTACTGGCTACTATACCTACATAATAGAATATAAAATAGATACTGTACTGCAATGTATATATTATATCATATTATTATGTTATGTGTTATGATTTAAGTCACTTACGATAAATAATGTTCTCAGTACAAAATATCATAAAGTACAAGATTCTGTGCTATTTAAGATTATTACAATATTATAATAAACATAAATATAGACAATTACATGCGATGCAAGAGGACATTAGAGCTGCTACACCCGCATGCATTATTATCTCCGTCTTACAAACGGATAACATAGTAAATTGAACGGTCTGAATTTTTAATTTAACTCTTATATGTTTAATATTAGTGTGAAATGACATAATATTATTAAATATTAAAGTAAGAATATTATCTAGTGAATCTCATAAGTTTTTTTTTATATTTAAATTTTAAAGGAAGTATGACTTATGATCATTTAAAGATGTTAAATTGTTTGTACATTTTAAATCGAGTATAACCCTTTAAAATTAAAATATAAAAAAACCTATGAGAATCGTTTGAATAAAATTTTTACTTTTAAATATAATGATGGGTCAATTTTTACTCTAATGTAGAACATAACAGAGTTAAACGGAGAACGCACAATTTGCTCTGATATGCGTTTGTAAGACGCAATACGTGTATATACAAATAACCGTGTATTGTATAATATTTAAGTGTATTAGTATAATGGTATACACAGTTGCAGGTGTGATAACATATATTTGTGTGCACGACGCACTAACTATACACGAAAATTCGAATCGCAATAGGTAGTCACGTTCTGGAGAATTATACTCCAAAGTAAGAATAATGTACAGGAATTTTCAAATCCTTTCCATTGTGTAATGTAATATTACGAGCGTCCTCGCTATAGGTGAGTTTTCCGAAACGTGTCCAAGTCCAAGCATGTCGAATGCGAGAGTGAAAACGTCTTAAAACAACCTATACACTCCACATGTGGTGTCGATAGCCGAAGATTGATTACGCGAACCGGTCGCATTCGTCGTAGGTACTGTGTAGTGGTACCTACATATTATAATAGTCTCTAATCCCGACCGCTTATTGATACCTCACGATCGGCTCCAACGTGTCTGAGCCACGGAGAACACCTATGATTTTTATTACTATTCAGAACCTATTGTCCCGGGAGCCGAAGGTACATTTTGGAATTTTTTGGGTATATTTTTCGAAATGAAAGACAGAGAGGTGGAGGTGAAGAAAAAAATATCTCACACCTGTGAAGAGACCCGTATTTAATTTATTCTAATACTTAAATCTCGTATTTTTGGTTGTGGTCACGTCTCGGCTATTATGAATGGACTTCTTGACACCTTCTCAACGTGCACATTATATTACCTAGCCTATTATAACCCATGTAGCTATATGATGCAGCAACGACCTTTTAGAACAGGTCTTATGTTGTTGTTTTTTTTTTCATATACCTATATAATATAATATAGCATATATACGTAAACCTATATATATTTTATAATGGTATTTTTTCAACGGCATAATATAATAACACACACACATATAATATATATTATTGTGTTTGTGAGTATTGACTAGTGCATGCTGCAGTATAGGTACCTATATATATTATACGACTCTATCAATGGACGTATTTGTTTAGACATGTAAGTAGGTATACATCCGTTTCGATATTGTCATATTGAATTTTCGTCGAACACCCAAGGGGATCATATTTCTAAAGTAAATGTAAACTATATTCGTTTGCCTTCACAAGCATGAAAAAAGTATCATATTGTATACACACACATATATGTCATAAGTATGTGTGTGTGTGTGTGCGTATGTTTGTATATTTCGATAATTAGCCTTAAAAATGAAATCATGATCTGTGTGTTGTTATTTAATTGTATTTAAAAATTAATATTATCTATATAGGTAGTTCGTCAGTTATCAATTATAAATTAATTTACATAAGATTGTTATTTTATCCACTGTAAAATACATACAGTATTAATTCCAATAATTAAGTCATATATATTGAGTCTTTGTAATATTTTATATTATAATATTTAAGTATAAAATATTCATAAAAACAAATAGCGACTATTCAGTGCATTTTGCGATGAATATTTTTTAGCCAATTTTTAATTATTAGGTTCCTATCTATAGTATAGTCTATAATCTATATTATAGTTATAACTGCATTACAATTTATTATTATTATTTACACCATACATATTTTTTGTGTTAACTATATATATATAGGTAATACACTGTTCTGGTTACTTGAAAGTGAGACAATACCCAGCCGGAATGCCCGGGGTAGAAACCGTTGGCCTAGTGGCAGTTGGTCATTCGTTACCTCCACATGCCATCACAGAAATTAAATTGCACTCAAATATGTTCATGTTTCGTGCGAGTTTGGACTTGAAGCTTATTTTTCTAGATGCAAGGTAAGCCAAGTTAACTATTTTCAATATTCTAATAAATAATAATATTTACGGAATTTGCCTTATATAGATAACATAGACCTTTGTTTCTATTTAATTTTTTAAAAATAAATGAGTAATGGTTAAAAATGTGTTATTAGACATTTTCAACGCACGCCCTTTGTTTGATTTTTTATGTTATCTTACATCATGTAACATTGTATAAAAAGTATGGTGTTTTATTTTGTTATTAAATTACAGAGTATCTCAGCTAACAGGATACGAACCTCAGGATTTAATCGAAAAGACGCTCTATCATTATATACACGGCAATGATATTCATAACATGAAACTCTCGCACCACACACGTAAGTACTGAAAAAAAAAATGTGGAGTATTATTATAATAGCACAATTTTGCTCGTTTTAGTGTTATTGAAAGGCCAAGTCACCACGAAATATTACAGACTGTTGGCCAAAGACGGTGGTTGGGTGTGGGTACAAAGTTACGCCACTATAGTTCATAATAGTAGATCGTCAAGACCCCATTGTATAGTTAGCGTAAATTACGTACTGAGGTGAGTAAATCAAATATTTATTTCAGAATACGATCGACGGAAATATAATAATTATAATGAATTAATATTCATGACTGTTCTGCAGCGAGTCCGAAATGAAAGACGTCTGCTTGTCCGTGCGCAACAGCGGTTGCGCGACGTCACAGAACGGCAATGAAGACGCGGCAATCCAAAACAAACCCAGTAAAGCGCAACAAAGCCAAAGACAATCGAATCAAAATCACAGGTACCACAGGCCACCGGTGGTCACCGACGAAGAGTACAGTGATTCCAGTGGTGGACTTTACAACGACTACGTGAGCAGTAACAGCGTAAGTGTAAAAAACATTTTAAAAAAAACATCTTATAGTTTTCAACCGTTATAAATGTTATTGGTGCACTGCTTATGTTTAAAAGGACATCCCGGCAATCATATAAGTGTTATAATATTGTACCGTTATATATACATTATACAATGACGTAATTTGTGTTATACCTTCACTTGTCAATATTGCTACACGAGCGTATCTGCGTAAGTAGGCACTATACTACTATGTATTATGTATATAATAATATGTTTATATTATTTTATATTTTTACACCTATATATAGGCTCCGTTTAAACGACGGTATATCGTGTAATATGATGACTACACATTTTTAACCAATTTAAAATAGACTTGTGCGCCATAAACGTTGAGGCGGATAACATTGTCTCCTCTAATATTTATAATTTCTTTTACATTTTAAGAAAACACAATTAAATCATTATAATTTATATAAGCCATTAGCCATAACTGTGTGTATGTATGCACATCATATTATGTTAAAATAAAAACTGTATAGTATGCAATAGGTAGAATATTTTATATTAATAACGATCTTTGCGATGATGCTCAGTGCTCGGCAGATACGTAGGTATGCGTGTATTCATTTTTATTCAGGTAGCATTGATTAAATTAAATTCATAGCTTATATAATAATATCTAAATAGTTTTGTATAATTAAAAAGAGAAAATAGAATTAAAAATAAATAAAATAGTTAAATTAAAAAAGCAAGTAAGTGGATGTCGCTCTGCTGTACAGTAGGTTACAAGTAGCCAGTGGGCCATTGTATGATGGATGGTTTTAAATTTGAATTAAATGATATAATATCATTGTATACGATAAACGATTCCGAGCTGAAACGGTTTGTCAGTGTGGATATTTAATATTATTATTATATTATTATAATATTATTTATTTATTTTACGGGCTTATATATAATCCCCTTGACAAAAAGTAAACATATATAAACAATTTTATAGTGATAACAAAGAAATTTTATTAATTTTATAAACAACATATAAATTACGTATATAGGTTCTGTTAAGAACCCATTGTTATTTCCTTTTCTTAAATATAATGCTAATATGCTAATATGTATATGTGTAGAAAAGAAAAAAAGATGAAGTAGAGGTACCTAACCTAACCTATAGGATAATCTACTTACGTGGAACTTTTTTTTTTAATTTTCAATCCTTGGCTATAAAAGCTAAACATTTTATAATTTTCTTACTACAAAATTATTTTTCAGTTTTATATTTGATAAATACTGTCAAAATTTGAACTTTAAATCCTTATAAAAAAATTGTGATTATGGATTTTAATATTTTTCAACTGCCATTGTAAAAATATATTAGGAGTCTTGTATTAAAATTAATTTTTGACGAATTTTATCTGAAAATAATTTATTAATAAAAATGTTGTTATAACTTAACAATTTTCGAGAGGGGAAGGTTAAGACCGCCCCTGGATACGCCAATGGCATATGCACCTACATGAATATACTATATACCTACTTATTCTTAATTGATTATACACACAGCCAGTGACCGATAGAACGGTAGTGGTAGCATGTTATATTATTTTATACCGCTTATTCGAACAAAATTGATAAAAATATAATTTTCATACAGCGCAGTTTTTTTTTCTATACCTAACAACAAAAATATACATATTAGTATACTACGTATTACGTAATTAATTTATAATACTATATCGTTAAAATGCATAGGCTGCGGTCCTGCTAGTTTTAATAAATTTTGACACGCATGCGTATTACAAATTAACAATTGTATACCTATTTAAATTTTAAATGTTATACGCAATGTCATAATCGTCGTCACTACAATCATGCCGCCACCGGTGATCCTCAAAGCGAAAATACGTGGTTGGGTGGCTTGGATTGGAGGGTTGGGAGGAAACTACGTTGTTCGAGGGACAATATACCCTTCACTGGTGACATTTCACGTGCTTATATTACACGAGTTTCTAACAATGTTTTGGCGTTGTACAAGTACATACACGTTATAGAGACGCATTTCCCGCCCTTGTAATGGCTTGTATATAATAACATAATATTATAATATGCGTTCAAGTTTATAATATAGTAGGTATTATGTTATCGATAGCGCATGTTTTTTTTATTGTTATAGACAAGCGGTACATGCGAAAAGAGTAGTTGATGAACGATTACCGCACGTTAAGAATTTACCTGACCGGTCTACCCAAAACATTTAGAAGATCCTTAAAATAAATCGGTATCAGTTATACGGATATGCATTTTTAGTAATTGTTAATAAATAGAATCTGTTTCTTAAACTGAGCCATTTTTTGGTCTTTGATAGGGTAAAACCTTCGTCGAACCCTAACATATATAGGTGCAGTTGTCAGTATGAATTATGAACTATGATAGACCATACAACATAAACCATATAGATTATAGACGACACAATATTATTATATTGTAATACCTTACTACTAACCTCACAGTAATCAGTATGCCTATTGTACCTATATTGCGTACTGTTGTACAACATATATGTGATATGCTAATGTTTTCAATACTTTCTATACCTTTTTTTCAAAAACGTTAAATGGTCTTACACACTAGACTCGTATTTAAACGTATTGTAAATAATTATTACACACTCTTCGTTGATTATATTATATCGTAAATATGTAATTGTATCCACAAAATATTATACAATAATTAACCGTTTTGCGTTTCTGATGCAGGAACCGCAATCACTGGTCAACGGCCAGGTCGGCGGCGGCGGCGGTGACGGCACAGGCCACCACCAACCTCCTCACCTGAACATGATGCCGGCGACCAACATGTACACGGTCGAGGAGTACATAAGCTATCCAGACTTTTTCTACCCGTACGACCAGACGTGCGCCCGGCCGTTCAGCTCTGCCTCCAGCTGCTCCAGTTCCAACGAGAGCGACCGGATGCAGCTGGCGCATCAAGCCGGTGGCGGTGGATACACGCCGCCCGCGGCCATGCTCATGGGCGCCACTGGCCACCACGACGACCATCACGCCGCGGCCGCGTACCAGGCGTTAACGCCTATCGGCGCCTCCGTGCCCGTGACTGTCGTCGGCCACCACCACGGTGTCATTGTCGATAACCAACACTACAACGCCGTCAACGAATACGTCCACTGATCGCCCGTCGCCGGACGTACCTACACGAAACGTCATGACACCGAGTAGCGGAAAATTTTTCGAGCTAAAATTCTAACGCTGAACGACCGCGATTAAACATAGTATGTACATTGTACATGTATGCATAAAGTTGTATGATTACATATGATATACATATAATTTAGTGTACATAGATAATATAAAATAGTAATAATTATGATATACATAAACATTATACGAGTAGAGCGATGGCGTATGAAATATCGCTAACGTGCGCCCTTGTACCATATGCCTAAGTCCTAAATATGATGATGTGTTGTACGCGGGATTGCTCAATCGGAAGTCGCGGCCAGTTGTCATTCGTGTGTTGTAGGACCGGAAGGAAGTAAGGAGTGGATGGCCTGAATGCTGGTTGTTCAGAGACCGCTCGTGTTCGCCACATAGGCATATAATATTTTGTGTTCACGGCTGTATAATATAAAGCTCGAAACGGATATGGTCATACCTATGGGCGTACGGCACACGATAAGACGACGGTCGAGCTGCAAAACATGGGACGCACGCGCGGGGGACGTTTAAAATGTACAAAAATAACAAGCCGCGGGGTGCCTCCGTGTAGGTTTACAGTCATATACGGCATATTATATGTTTGTGTATAATAATTTATCTCTGTGGGTATTATATTATAAAATATCATTCCACCACTCAGCCAAAACGCGGTTTCGGGTTTACGTCGATTATATAAAATCATACGTGTATAATGTACCTACTTGGAATCAGGACTTATGTCTAAGTCGATAATAATATCTGTGCATCCATAAAGGGCATACATATATAACATTATACTGTGTATCTGAAAATAACTTAAACTTTTTTTTTACGTTATATACTAAATATATACATTGGAATGTTTCAAAACACACAATACGCGCGTGCTGGTATAATATTAATTTGATTTATAGTAAATTTTAACTGTACATAATCTTTGCACTGACAATTTTACGTCATGATTATAATAATATTTATGTGTAAGTAGATTTATACTTATTATTCCTGTTAACTCTGTAGAATATTTATTTATTATTTATTTGTACATTTTACGATAATTTGATCTGTGTAATTTATTAATATAGACATGCGTCATGCATTTTAAAATTTATATATATATATAAATATTGTGTTTTGTTGATATTGCCTATTATTGTATTATATAGTATACATTTCTCTGAGGTGTATAATATAATATGCAGGCTCCGGATTAAGGGGTGACAGGCCGGGCAAGCGAGTCACGTTTCCCTGGCTACCGTCAGGGTGTTTAAAGGGAACATAGTGTTGTCAACTTAAGCGTTTATTAAGCGGTAGTTTATTTACAATGTAAATTTAATACTGAAAACATTACAATTTACATTTAAAGATAAACTATAGAAAAAAAGGTGGGTGGTTTGGTACCGTTCTGCTGTACGTTAGATACCATGGCCGTGTAGGTCACTGTAACTGATGTGTTAAATTTGAATTCATTGATATATAATATCATTGTATATTTGTATACGATTTTAAGGGATGACGATCTTTCAGCCTATATTTATGTTACTATAAAAGTAATTTATTTTACAAGTACCTACTACGAATAATATTTTTACATAGTAACAAAATAACTAAAACTGTCTAAAAACATCTAAATGTATTCAACATTTTAAACTTCAAATGTCTATTTGACGAATTTGGCAAAATTTAAACTTCAAATGGTTATAAAAATAATCGGGGCAATCGGGCACATGTACCTATCTTTAATATTTTTAAACTGTTATAATAGAAACTTATAAGAAACCATGTATTCAATTAGCAAGCTTTTTGACTCCACAAATTTTTTTTCTATTGATATTTAAGGGAAAAAATGTTCAAGATTCAAAAATGTCAATTGTATTTAAACTTTAAAGAACTTAAAAAGTCTAAAATTATTTCGAAAATTATATCATGTAAAGAAAACTTAAATTTAAAAATTTGGTGAAAATGTCAAGTGTCTGTTTTGATACCCTATGGGCCTATGGGCTATGGCCTATGATATATCTAGGTCCTACACCTATACTATATGAAATAACTAATAAGTAGGTACCTATATTAAAGTACATAGTATAAAAACATTCAACTTATTTAATTAGGTTGGGTATTTATAATATATAAAACTACTTTATAGTATTCTACTTTCAAGTTAATGATAATAATATAATTGATTTATTTTACATTATATTAATTACGATTTAATTAATACTTAGGTAGTGATATTATTTCGACAGTGAGTAACTATAAAATCGTGTGTACCTATGTGGTATAGCCAATATGATGACCGTTAAGGATTTGGAGGCTAATAAAAATAATGAAAATTGAAATATGTATTATATTTTATTGAATATGCAAAATATGCACTTTAATATTTTAATGATTTCAGATTTACACAAAAGGTGGGTATGAAAAAAAATGTATTTATATATATTATATATCGGCAAATTTTTAACATTACGTCAAAGTTTAATTATTGTATATAGGTAAAAATAGAATACCTATACCTAAAAAAGATTATTAGATAATAAAACATGCACGACGATCAGCGTATATCCCGTACACAACATAAGTTATAAAAAATGTTAACAATTAGGAATAGATAGTAGGTATGTACTCGGTATACACTCGGTATATTTTATTGTAAATAAATAATAATAAATATAACTGTACCTATATCATAATAAATTATTAAAGTAAAAAAAATC